>OU015498.1:21766866-21829366 GCA_907164885.2 Dolomedes plantarius
GAATGGGGATTGTGTAGGCCAGGTTGATAATATGGTTTTAAATAAAGTACATGAAAACAAGACTGAGAATCAGGATGAAAAGTTGACACAGAGTTATACTGTAGGTAGTTTAGCTGATGCTTCGGAAGTTACAGAGAAAGTTTGCAATAAAACGCACGAGTACGAAAAGCTTAATCTTCCTAAAACTGAAGGAGTGTTAAAGAATTTAAATGATAACGATTCTGATATCGCAAGTTTCAAAGAGATTTTTTCGTCAAAAGAGGATAAAACTAAAGTTAAGGGGGATAAAAAACGTGAAAAAGAGCCTTCAGGTTCCAGCATTAAAACTGCTAATACTGAAGTAATTAAGGCGGTAAACAAGAAGTCGTATAAGCACAAATACGAAAAGCAGAGTCAGGTTGTTGAAAAAATAGAATCTGCATTAAAATTTAATACCGATACAAGCAAAAGTACGAAGAAAGGTAAACTGTGCACTACAAAAACTCCATCAAAGGAGGAATGCGTCGCTGATAAGGTACACAAGGTTATAAAAAGGAAGAATGACAATTTTAAAGCTCCTTTGCATAAGTACAGGGAACGCAAGATATCAGCCGCCCAGCAAGGTTGGCCTCCTCCCAAGAGACCTCCTGTCCATCGTCAAGCCGGACCAGCGCCTCAGGACCTACGACCTGCTGCACGAAGGATGCCCACACGGTCAACGAACCCCTTTACTAGGACTGCGACCATCAAGAGAGGTCCCACGGATTGGACAAACTGGTGCAGTGAAGTTGCTGCATTCATGAGGAACAAGTCTTGTATCAACTTTCTTATTCTAACTCCCACCCTTTAATAAAATCGAACCAAATTGGTTTGAAGTTCCCCAGTGTATATACTGTGTAAACATTTTGAGGGGAAGTGGTGAGGCACTGAAAAAAAACGGCATACTGTTTTATAAATTTTTGAAGGGGACATGTAGTGAAAAAAAATACATACTAACTACAGATAACAAACAACTAACATACTAACTTCGCAAATCATAACACATGTACATTATAAATTGGGGGAGAGCAGATACAGTCAAGAAATGTCATGCTGTGCAATTGTGTTGTCACTTTTAATTAAAATAGATATTTTAGGGCGCAGTTGGCCAGCCCAGTATCCGCAACTCTGCAAATCCACTGTGTAATGGTGTCACCTGGACCCTTCGGGGTTAGTTTTGGAAAATGGTAGTGGCGTTTTTCCCCCACACAACGTGTGGAAGGTTTTTTGGCTTTGCCACCCATTATGTAAAAAGTCAGACCAGCACGCGTTTTCAATTAGTTAACTGAAGCCGTTCAGACCTCAGTTACCTAATTTTTTTTTTCGAGTGAGGCCAGTGTAAGGTATACACAAGATTCGATTCACAAGAATCGAACTTTTGAGTGAATTAAAGAAGCTGCTTCAGATATGCTAATTTTGGCATACGCGCTTAGTATAAATACCACGCAGCGTCATTAAAAAAAAAAGGGAGTTGTTGTTAAGGTTGAAAAGGTGTTATCCTGCTCTAGTCCTTAGCGGGCCAGGAGTTTTACATGGCAGTACTGCTGGTTTGACTTACTGTTCGTGAGTATAAAAATATATTGTCCTTAAAAGCTGTATTTACATTCCGTACAAGTAGTACGCATGCTTATTGCTGTAAAAGCCAATTATATGTGCAGCGAATTCAATAAACATTATTTCATGTATAAACTGTGTTTGTATATAATTCAAATAGAGTGCTACTTCAAACTATATACACCCAAGTCTGGGTAGAAGTGAGCATAGATTCTCTATAATATATATATATATATATATATATATATATCTACTATATCTTTATTATATAATATATATATATCTATATATATATATATCTATAATAGTTATTATATATATATAGATTTATTATATATAAATATATATATATAGATATATAATATATATATATATATATATTTATTTATATAATATATATATATATTATATATATATATTTATTAATATTAATATATTATAATATATATATATATATATATATCTATATATATATATAATATATATATTAAATATATATATATATAAATATATATAAATATATATATATATATATATATATATATATATATATATATATAAATATATTATATATCTAATATTTATATATATATATATATATAATATATATAAATATATATATATATATATATTATATATATATATATTATATATATATATATAATAAATATATATAAATATATATATATATATATAAATATATATATAAATATATATATATATAAAATATATTATATATATAGATATATATATATATATATATATATATATATATATATATATATATATATATATATTATTTATTTATTTATTTATTTATATATATATATATATATATATATATATATATATATATACACATGTGAGTGTTTATTTCTATCGTCATAGTTACAGCTCGTTTCATTTCATAGGTGTTAAAGAGAAAGCAATACTGCTCGCAATGTGACCAAGGTTAACCAAACGTCATCGAAGAAGGTGTCCGTGATTGCAACGTGAAATAAAGAAGCATATGATAGAATTCATGGTGTTTATTTTTTCACCAAAAGATATAGAAACGAATCAAGATTTGGACATTATCACTTAGCAGGTTTCGATAGGAGCACCCCTCTTCGCCCGGCACGCATCTAGGCGATGGTCGATCTCCATCCAGGTACGCTCGATCAAAGCAGGAGCAGTCGCTATTGCAACACTGATTCTGTCCGATAAATGGCCTAGTCCCGGATCTTCTCACCGTACACGCTGTTTTCCAGGAAACCCCAGAGATAAAAGTCTAGAGGTGTCAAATCTTGGTGGCCAAAAAATTGCACAGTCCCTTTCTATCCAACGCCAAATCCCATGCAGGGGGAGGCGCGACTTCACAGCGTCGACGCATGCTTACAGCGCAGTCCCGGTCACCATGACATGGAAAAATAAAACTCCCACAGATAACATACCATCTGCTGCTACGCAAAATATGATCGGTCGATTGTTGTTCCCGGTGTGCACAACTGAAATCACGGACACTTTGTTCGATGAACCTGTCTATGTATATATACAGGGTGTTCCATATTGAATGGGACAAAAAGAAAGCATACCTGTGAACACTGTAATTACTTTATTTTGATAAATCAAATTTACAGTGAAACTATGGCCATCCAAATTTCTATAGATGTTCTATGTGTGCCCATCCGGTAACACGGCAAATATCTATGCGGTATCCCAATTCCTGTCACATTCGTGGTAGAATATCCTTTGTTAATGATTCGAATACTTCATTTATCCGCTACTTCAGTTGCTGTAAGTCCTTTGCAAATGGAGGCGTGATCACTTCATCTTTAACAAAACCCCATAGGAAAAAATCGCAAAGGGTTAGATCTGGGGATCTCGGTGGCCAAAAAAGCAATGGCATATCTTTTGAAACAGCACGGCCAATCTAGCAATGAGGTAGACTATCGTTCAGGTACGTTTATCTGACGTATGTTTTTATGCCAATGTGGTGGAGCACCGTCTTGCTTCAGAATGAAGCCGGGAACCGCTTCCTCCAACTGAGGGAATGATAAATGAAGATGTTTTGGCGTATTCCAAAACACAGTACCCTCTCTCCTGCATAGATGGCGCCATTTCGATTAAAAGTGCCTCTAGCGGCGATTAAGTAACCGGAAGATTTTTTCGCTGTTGCCAGATAAAACTTGTATAATTCTAGTTTCAGAATTAATTTGTTCCGGCTGTATACATCAATTACAGAATTTGTACTGTGCTATTCTTTTTGTCCCATTCAATACGAAACACCCTGTATAATATGTGTGTTTGTACTTTTTAAATGTCCTTTAGTTACATTCACTCTATTTTATTTAATTTAAAAACGCTCCTTCTCATTTCTCAGTTACTATTTTAAATTGATATACATATTCTGATTTTTGGTACCTTGCTCTAATCAATGGTAGAATAACGTAGCATAGGGGTAGCTCAGTTTAACGAATTTTTCAAAGGAAAAAAAAAATCCAGGTGTCGTCTAAACACAAAACGTCGAGTAAATTGATTTATCTACTGTCCGACCACAGTACGAAGATCCACGGTTGGCATAGTGCCAAGACGATTCTATTCACGCTGTAGGTAAGGCTGCTAAGGAAGGAGGGGGGAAAAGTCTCGTATTCTCTCGACATTCTTTAGAATCGGTTACTAACTGCGCTTGCTTGCTTTTTCCTCGTCTGTTATTTTGATTATTATATTAAAATTATTGGATCCTTTACCCAACACAACTGCTCGGAATAAGCCGTTCCGTAGTGATTGTAAACGTATAATACACAATGTAATTAAATTGTGTGATAAAGAAGCACTAGAAGGAAATGTTATTGTTCCACTTTCGCAATCCCTAAAGAGAGCTAGTGAAATGACCGGGATATCAATGTCCAGTGTAAAAAGAATACGCAGAGAAGCAGAGGGTGGAGAAACTCCAAAATTTGAATCTCCGAGGAAACGTCAGAAAAATAGAACCACCGAAAACGTAACTTTAGATAATTTTGATTGTGATGTAATCCGAAAATATCCACTCCTATAAAACTCCTATTTTTTAAATAGATTTGCTTCTTTCTTTTTATTATTTTGAAATTATTATTCACATATTCGATCAAAAATGAAGTTTAAAAAAATAACTTTAAAATTGCGGACAAAAAGCAGTCTGAAATACATTCCGTATTTCATAAACAAACACATCCAAAAATATGACGTTTTCCCCTATTTTCTAAGTAGACTAGCTTTTCTCGCACATGCGTAACAGCTTCCAGGGACCTTGCTTCCGTGGTCGGACAGTAATGACGACAATTCTGCCAAAAGTGATCTATAGCTAAGATGGTTTTAAATGCTATGTACCTACAGAAGAAACCAAAAGCAGGGAAAATTCCAATAATGAGATGAAAGAAAACTAGTTGACGTATTCGAATCACTCTCAGATGGATGGATGAAGATTTGAAAAGCGCCGAGAGATATTTGTGAGATTTATAAAATTATGTTCTCAATGCGTTTGAAAAAAAAACTGAAAATGCAGGAGTTGAAATTTTGAAATCTGATCAATATTCCTTTGACATTTCTGTGCTCTGAAAATTCTGTATCGTGTGTTGAATTAAGGAACACACCACTGGCAAACGTCATGAACGTTTCGGGTCAAATGGGGGGGTAAACATTTTCCAGTATGTTAAATGAATTCATACAAATCGGCTGCCGAATTCGCTTACAAAATTTAATGCCATACATCAGTTGACTTCGCAAATCTTCGGTCCCAATGTTGACGTATGGAGAGTTTCGATCGCATCACAGATCAGGAATTCTGAATATTTTTTAAAACTAGGGGCTTTGCCCCTAGGCTCGCTCCTCTGTTATGGCTAATAGCAAGATACATAGGGGTGATTCTCGGGCAATGTAACAGCCATTTACTGTTGTCAGTTACCCTTATGCGAAGTGGATGAAGCCCGCCTATGGGTGAAAAATTGGATCTTCTTTCATGTCCTTCTTCGAAGGAAGCGAATGAGAAGATTTTTTTGAAGTATTTCTTTAAAATTCAATTAAAAATCGAAATTTTAAGATAGAGACTTGAAATGAGATTTATATAAATGAGGAAGCTTTCGTCTTCCAGATGATGTAAATATTTTTTTTCTAACATAATAAATCTGAGAGCATCGAACTTATATTTGTCGAAACGCATAAATTTGTCGAAAAAGTGGGTTTTAAATTTTAATAAAAATATTAGTCTGTTTTAAATTATTTTTAAACAAATGAGGTCGTCTTGTTTGAAGGAGAAATGTCTGTAGTCTTAGACTGTAAAAAAATCAAAATTCTACGATCCTTTTTTGGCGAGTTATCGTAATCTGAACATGAAAAAGTCAATATTTTCCCACAAAATATAAAATTTTAAAAAAACTTAAAGGCCGACAAAGATGAGACATGTCTTACTTTCTTCCCCACATTGTTCTGCATCGATTGGTATCGGTCTCGACCCCATACCCCCAGCGGTTTCGGAGGAGATAGCGTGACAAGCTTTTGACAGCGGCTTCGACAGCAGCGGCAGTTACTTTTTTTTAGAATAGAGAGACATAGAACTTAATGTGCAATGCGCGTGTTTTCAAAATTCTTTTAAATCTAATTTAATTCTTAGGTAAAATTTAATTTAGTGGCGATAGCCATTGATAATTTATAAATGATATAAAAGGTTATCAATGGGAAAATATTAAATAAAAAATTAAACCGCTTTTTAATTAAACATCCATCGTTATTAAGAATTTGTCTATTTTCCTGCGACACAAAAAAAAAAAATAAATAAAAAAAATGAGAGAGAGAGAGAGAGAGATTTTTATATCAGCGTAATAGATGATTTAGACCCAATATTATCGATTCCCCATTTTAGGATGAGTGCCGGTCGTTATATCATCATTATTCAACTACATTGCTGCCGATGGGCTTTGTTGGCGCATTCACTAGTGCAGTGGTCCCCAACCCCAGGGCCGCGGACCGGTACTGGTCCTTGGATCAAATGGTACCGGGCTGCCAGCTTAGGGCCACAAGCTCAGGGTTCTCATTGATTTAGCGTTCTAGTGAGTTAAAATGTTAAATCACTTTATATTCATTTTTTGGTGTAACTGTATTTTATTTTGAAGGCATGTTTAAGTACAATTAAATTAAAATTATTAAATCAAAACAATCTAAAATATAAACAATCAACGTCCCCCCCCCCCTCAGTGGGCCGCGGTAAAATTATCCAACGTTGACCGGTTCGCGGCGATAAAAAGGTTGGGGAGCACTGCACTAGTGGACTTGGCGCCTAGTTAGGCGCCAGCTAGAGTCACGGGTGAAGAGGAAGAGTTCTCAAGATTATCTTTCAAGAAGATTATTTGGCTTGGGAACACTAAAACAAGACTCTAGTACAACTTATGTGAGATATCTTAACCTTTCAGCGGGCGCGCCCGTGTACAAAGTGCAACATTTTCGTAATTTTGAATGGCTTGTTTTTACATGTAAGGGTTGAATGTTCTAAGCACTTTCTATTTATAGCTACACCCTTTCTAATTTTTTGGACATAACAGGGATCCATTTGCAAGTTGTCCTTAGATCCCATAAACCGAACAGTTTTAAAATAAGGCGATTGTATCTGCATTCTTTGACCTTTAATTATAAATATATCTCGATATTATAAACATTTTATATCTTGTCATAAAACGCAGAATTATTATTTTCAATTTGAAAAAAAAAGTTTATTACAAAAGGAATGATTAAGGTTGAAAGAGACGTTGCACTTTGTGCAACGCGCGCCTGCTGGTATTCCAAAAAATGGCGTGCCCGTGAAGGGTTAACAACAAACAGCTAGACCCAACAGCTAGCGAAAGCTAGAAGAGTGTACAAAACAGGGATAGTTCGCACTTTCCACTTCATCGGCAGGAGTCGATTGTAAGTATTCTTTTAACATATCACCCATTAAATCATGTCCCCCTGCTTTTAAACCTAACTTAGAAACCATAGACTAGTCTACTTACCGACTATCCCTAGTCACCACTTTACCATCAGTCAGTTTAATCTTAATTCTTTATCCGGCTTAATCTTAGTTGAATTAGTTTCTCTAGTTGATCTGAATGGTCCAGATCGATAATGATAGGATTCCCCAGGACGAACTGCTCATCACTTGTGATGAGTAGGGAGGCCAGAGGCAAGGTAGGGCCTGCAATGATGAGCGAAATGGCATAGGCCTTTGTAAGTCAGGAAATTTGGTCCTGTTCTCGGACTCTGACCTATTGACTGCAGTCTTGCTAGGTTAGCTGGTCTTCCCTTCGAGTTGGTCCAACCCTAGAGCTCACGGTCCTCGTCACTGGAGTGGTCCCTTTGGCGAACACAAGACATGCCGGCTCACGGGGGTTCCGCAGGGTGGGCTGCACAGCAACGATGAGAATATTAAATTCAGTTCCTGGTTCTGCGCCCAGGGTTGCGACTGTTCCCTCTCAAAATCGACCACTCCCACTTTAGGTCTAGTCGTCTCCTTGTCTGGAATTTGTAACGATGTCGTCAAAAATTCATGTTTCTATGCAGTTGGTCCGAGTTTGAGACCCTGTTTTGACTCTCCATTCTCTTTCTTTCGTTTGCTCGCGGTTTCGCTCACTCCCACTAATTTAGCGCAGTCGTTCTTTTGGGGAACTTTTTGTCTTGCCTCCCAATTTTTTTCACGCTTTTTGCTTTGGGCTGGCTTTTGAGAGTTTCCTCTACCAGAGCAGTCTTACACTTATTCCAAATTTCAACTTAGTTATCAAATAATCCGTCTGTTCTGCCGCTCGCCGCTTGTGCATCTTGCTGTGAGGGGTTGTCCCGTATGCCTGCCGTGTGGGAGATCACTCGCCTGGGTCGGCCGTGGGGTGGCTGTCTGCTGGTGGCCTATGTGCACCGAAGGGATTGTTCCCAGTTGGACATTACACCATGTCGGGCTCGTCGAATGCTTTTTGGGAGCTAAAGGGTGTTAATGCCGACCTGTCAGGAATAGGAATCGAACGTACGATTTCTGGACTTCGATGTCAGCATCCTAACCCTGAGATTATCCTGCCGTTTAAGGGTTGGTTGGCTTCTTCCGGAATGCAAATGAATTGCACTTCTTAATTCTTACCCCTATGTTTTCCCTCACTTTCTTTTGAAGCCAAAACATAAGATGTTGGATTTTTACGCGAAAGACACTGGGTGTTAGTAGGTTAGAGACTGGGTGTTAGTTTATTTATTCATTTAATAATGCGGATGTTTTTCTTTTCGCGATAAATGTTTTTACGATATATTTCCTAACTGTCCATAAAAATATTCTTTCCATGGTCACTGTAACGTTCACCTGTCAGTTGTAAAACCCATGACCTTCTAGACCAGTGAATCTCAACTTTTTTAGTCTACCCCCCTCCTTTTAGACGCTTTTCAGACGACCCCCCCCCCCTTCCCCACCAATTCCACAAATTCCTAAAAAATGTTAAGTGACGCTTAAAGCTAGTAAAATACATTATACAATTATTTTACCAACCATCTGCCTCCCTCCCCGCTTCAAATTTAGAACCACTGTTTTAGACGGTCTAGAGTCCCAGTCTCTAGATCGACCCATTATTTAAGAGGTTTTCATTTACTGAATGTCTTCCCTTAGAAGTGTCGTTATGTAACTAAAAGCATGCAGTGCATACTCTTTCTCTAAAATATTCGGGAACTGTATTTAATTTTGCTTTGGCCTTCCTTCGGCCATAATTCTAGTGCACTAGCTACTTAGCAAGAATTCCATAAGGAGTCCCAAGGCTTGTAATCAAACATTCTCCAGACAGTCTTTTGATGATGGGTTGGTTGAGGTTTTTTTGACTCAAAGTGCAGAAAGGACAAGTTGTGCCAAACGCAAGACGACAGCAGAAAAATTTATATGAAAAATATTGAAATACAACAGTAGTTAAAATACTTTGTAAAGGTGATAAAACACTGATATATAAAGGTGATAAAACGATGTTACATCGAAGTGATAAAATGAATCAAATATAAGGGTGATAAGTGATATAATATCGTGATAAAACCCACTAAAATAAAAGTATGATTAAAAATTCGTTTGCGAAGGGGAAGTTAACGTCTGGATGGGGTTTCCCCATCCAGATTACAGTCAAGCATCAGAAATCGATAAAAATAAAGATAAAATAGAATAGGATCAACGGATAAATACCAGTACACTTTAAAAACCGGAGAATAGCAAGGTGAGGCTTTTCACCAAGAAGGTCGTATAAAGTGACGGAAGCGGAGCCAAAACGTTTGACATAAAAATTGGCGAGGCCTGTTCAATCTGTTAAAATGTGTGTGACACTCTTTTGAATGAACCAGGTGGTGCTTTATCGAGAAGGCACTGGATACCAAACGCGCCTGGGATTATGTCGAACTGTAGTGCGAACTTTTGTCCTCTTTGGGGTCCCACAGTTGCTTTTGAGCAATTGTTGCGTAAACAACGGTAGTGTTTGGAACGACGAGGATTGCTTTATCGTAACTACCAATTAAACTGTCATCGTCACTTGGTGAATTGTATCAGTCACAATATTCTAAAAATCTTTGATCTGAAAGGTAAAATGTCCATAAACTTACCTCTCAGAAGTATTAGCAATAGATGGGGGCAATATTGTACCAGCAGAAAATGCACCCCACCCCAGACTGATTGCGGAAGGTAAGTCATGCTTCACTGTAATCTGCCACACCCCCTCTCATTTAGAACAAAAAGTGTTATATTCCCTCCACCGATTCAAGATAAAAGATCATTCATTAAAGTTAATGAATATTCCCTTGAGAATATCCCCTATAAGTGGAGACAGTCGTTCTAGGCAGTGTGCCATACTGATCACCCTCAGGTGGGAGAATTATACGTGATTTCGCCGACCTTATACCTTTTTTCAGTACCTAACGTGCAGCTACGAAAGTCGACAGTCGCGTAATGTCCTCCAACACATCGTGGAAGGCATATCAAGTTGCCTACGAAACAGATTCCTGGTGGAAGAAGACAAAAAACAAGGTACAATCATGTCGAAAGCCTATACTTTGCAGTGATGGGACTTTCATACGTTTGGTTCCATCGAGAATGGTGCTCTAATACGAAGGGAGTAAAGCAACAGATGGTTTGGTTTCTTAATGTCAACCATGAAGCATGCTCCAGAGTGGGCTGTCGTTATATCATCACATTTCTTTAAATGCTTGATGTTCTGGATATAAGAATTTCGAATCAACGTCAGGGAATCAAAGCTAATGGCTTGTAAAATCGCTGGAGGTTGAAGTTCACTTTCAGTTGCTGTTTGAAAATTTAAATTAATATTAAATAGAAATTTTGATTTGTGTCTTATATATCATGTGCACAAGAATATATAAATACACAACTGCATCATGTAGCTAGTTTTTTATTTATTTTTTTTTTAATTTTACCTCTAACAATTGCATACAGAGACCTTACTCACTTAATCAACCTTTTCAAAATTTAATGAGTTTGTCTATTTACATTTTGTCTTCTTACAGCATTATAGGCACATTTTGAGACTAGAAGAGTATTTCATGAGTTCATCGCAGCCAAGATACGATCTAGTGCTGGGACAGCAGAGAGAGGACTTGGTCGTAGACGAGTTTGTGGGCGTCCAGGGCCAGCACGAAGTCCCCGTGGTTGAAGGGGGGGAAGGGAACGCAGTAGCTGGACACGAGGCTCTTCAGACGACCCTGCAGCAGATCCACGTCGACGGGATCGGCGAGCTTGTCGTTCATGGACCAGACGAGGGCTACCGGTGTCGTGATCCGGGACACGTCGTACTCGGGAGGGGTGGTCTGGAGTGGTAACGGTGAAAGAAATGAGAATCCAAGTATATTCTGATTGTTTTAATAAAAGTCACGGAAATTTATGATGAATATATATATATATAAATATATATATATATATATATATATATTGATCAGATAGAGGACTAGATTGCCATAGATAAATAACATTCTAAAGAAGCACACCGCGCGCGCCCCCCCCCATATATAAATATATATATATATATATATATATATATATATATATATATATATATGCCATCCCACTGGTCCAGGGTTCGACCCTGCGACTGGGCAAGGTCGACTCAGCTTTTCATCCCTTGAGTGGGTCTATAAAATGAGGACCAAGCATGCTTGGGAACTAAACTCTGGGGATCCCACGTCAGGTTGACCACCTGGCTGAGACATATGCTGTATGGTACCCCAAGCCCCAAGGTCAAGAAAGCGGAGATGGGTACCGCCAGCCGTGGTCCACATTGGACTGTTGCGCCGTGAGTTTAGTTTATATATATATATATATATATATATATATATATATATATATATATATATATATATATATATATATATATATATATAAATAAACTATCTACCAATAAGTATTTGGACACCCCTGCAAATGACGATATCTGCGGTCCTGATATACGTCACGCTCTCCGCCGTTAAATATCGTGTAGGAAACAACATTGGCATTAGTCGCATGCAAGATGCCACAAAGTGCAGAGTTGTCTGATTTCGAGAAAGGTATAATCGTCAGGTATCACAGAAATGGGACATATCTATCGAGCTGAATTACCCAAAATCGACAGTGGCCTATGTGATTCAGAAGTGGATGGGGAGCGGTGATTGTCGGAATGTGCCCCGAGTCGGCAGACCCACGAAACTGGGAGATAGAGAACGACGGGTGCTGTTCAAAGAAATTCGGAAGAACCGCACCCATCCGATGACCCACATACTATAGGAGTTTTAACAGGCATCCGGAGTGTTGTTTTGATGAATGCCATCCGTAAGGAAGCACGTCTGCTTGGTTTTCAGGGTCGTGCCGTCCAACAAAGTCCAACCGCGCCGCTCGGTTAATGTGGTGAAAAGCACGTCGAAAGTGAACCCTAGATCAGTGGAAACGGGTTTTCTGGAGCGACGAATCAAGGTTCACCCTCTACCGTTCGGATGGTAGGGTCTGGGTCTGGCGTCTGCATGGAGAACGCCTCTTGCCATAATGCATTGTGCCCACAGTAAAGTTCGGAGGAGGTGGAATTATGATCTGGGGATGCTTCTCCTGGTATGGACTGGTGTGTGTGTGTGTGTGTGTGTGTGTGTGTGTGTGTAAGTAAGTAAGTAAGTAAGTAAGTAAGTAATATAAAAATAATTTTTATATTAATCTGACTTCTCCGTGTTCCTGTAAAACATAATTTATTCGATTTCTAAAGAGATGTAATAGCTCATAAAGATTGTAGTACTTAATCCCTTCGTTTCCCTATAGACAGAGAAAGATCCTTACAGACTTTCTCCTAAAAAAGATCCTAGGAAAGATCCTAAGACAACCCCTGTCTAGGGAGACTGAGCCGATAAGAATCATTGGACACGCCCTAGTCCATGACGTAACATAACGTCTTAGGGAATAACCTTTGCATCACCTCTTCTGTATTTTCCCGATATAAAAATGTGAACACGGCTGAAAGCCGGGCCTTTTTTCTGATATTGTTTGCTACATATCTTATGTCAAACGGTCTAGCTCCCTCCCTCTGGGGAACTGCATATGAACGACAATAAAACTATATAGACAAATTCGCCCGTTTACTGCGTCCCAATAACTAATTCCTTTCCAGCCGTACCAGTGTCTGCTTTTCCAGCTGTTTCTAAAAGACATGTTATGTCATATATATATAAACGTTTAGTTTTGCAGTTGTTCTTATTACAATTATTTTGAACTGATTCATAGATAGAATCAAAACGGCAATTGATTATAATTAATCATCGTTTAATTATAATTATCTTTCTACTCCACGGACATATAGGGCGTCTTGAATATTGGTGCCGAACGCCTGTGATTAAGTCAGTCTCTGAATGTACGGGGAAAAAAATGCTTCAGATATGTAAAGTGATTTACATTTTTCTTCTCAGCACATTTCATGATCTTAAGCGAATAAATTGTAATAAGAATAAGTAATTTTACGAAATAAATTAACATTACGGTAAAATGAGACGTCAGAGCTTTGTTTATTCCCAGATAAAATAAAGGTTTTTAGGGAACAAGGGACCTTCAGCTTCGAATTTTTTTAATTTACAATTTTTAACTCTATATACAAAATAAGAATAATTTGCATTCTGTTTTACTACATTTAAAATCCTTAAAATCCAAAACAAGGATTTTTGGCAGAATAGTGCCTTTTTTCAAAATATTTTTCAAAAATACTAGCATTTTGAAAAATGCTCCATGCGCATTCCAAATCATTAAACAACCTTAGATTTTTTTAACATAAATTTACCGTACATATATAAATATAATTGTGCTATGATTTTTTTTTTTTGTAGGAATCTAAAGCCATAAATAATTATTTTTAAAATTTGGCGGTTGTTTTTTATGCTTTTTTACGTTTTTGCTTTATTTCATGGACTACAAATTTGAAATATATTTGTGGTTTTAAAGAATTATGCACAGGTTTGTAGAAAACACTTCAATTAACAATCCTGAGAAATTTGAAAGAAATCAAACGAAAAGTAATGCGCATGGAGGATTTTGAAAAAATACTATAATTTTTGAAAACCTTTTTGATAAACAGGTCTTATTCTTAAACGAAATATATTATTTGTGAATTCTAAGAGTTTTCAACAAAGGAAAAAATAATATTAATTATTCTCATTCAGTTTAAAGAGTAAAGTATTGAAAACTTAAAACATACGAAGCTGAAGGTTCTTTGTCCCCTTAAAAGAAAGTTATTCAGCACGGAAGAGTTTTCTACTCACTTGATTGTAGTGTTCCATATTACCCTTGTGTCCGTAATCGAATTTCGCAAAAAGTCTCGAGTCGACCAGCTGAAAAGACAGTATTAAATGAATATATTTTCAAGTACGAAAACACGAACTGAGGAGAAAGGGATAACTTACTTGAGCATAATGAATAACGCTCTTTGATGATGAACCTCCAACTAACTGGGCTGTGTACACGCCGATCCTGGTCTGAAACACAACAATGGAGGTGACTTAAACTCAAGAACTGTAACAGAGGCAGTAGAACTTGTAAATAAATAATCGTTTCGTGAATTTCAACTGTGGGTCCTTCAACTCATTTACAATTTACTTGGTGCCAGGGCGTAACAGTGGTGCAACCTAGTATGTTTTTTCTTTATGACAAATGGAAAGAATCTTAAAAATCAACTTTGAATTTCGCCAACTGATTTTTAGACAATGTGGGTAAAGTTACTGCATAAAAATCAGTTTGAGCAATCTTTTACAGTGCTAGCAGAGTTAATTAAACTGATGGTCAACAATGGTTCATTACTGTTGATTTCTTAGTTTCACATTTTGTAACAGAATTTTAAAGTTTATTTATTTTTGAGAGCACATATAGTTGGACCTATAAAAGGTTTTCCCCCTTAAGGCGGCAATGGACCATGAAAAACTTTTTTTTTATTTATCAACCAATTGCTATGAAATTTTGTATACTTATACGGTGTTGTTTAGAGGTAAAAATTCAAAATTAAAAAAAAAATCAGAATGTAGTTAATTAAGATATTAATTAAAATCAGTTTGTTAATTACTCTATTTAAAAATGCTCCATGCGCATCAATTTTTGTCTCAAATATCTAATTTTCTCTCTTAATCTAGCTTTATATAGTTCTAATAAAAGTTACTAGCAATATTTGATTTACAGTCATATTTATAAAAACTAGAAAAGAAATCGATAAAAATAGGACTTTTTATGCAAAATTTTAATAAAAAAAATTTTTTTATTGTAAAAATTTTAAGTTGTTTTAAAATAGTATAATGAATTTATTAGTAAGTTTTATTCTAACATATATAAATAATCATTTTATGAAATTTTATGAAAATTCAAGAAAAATTATGACGCATGGAACATTTTGAACTTACCAAAACGACATGAAAACTTTTGAGAAAATAGCATTTAAAGTTTGAATTTTACTAACATTTCCATTGTTTACGTTTTAAAAAAAATATTTATAACTCAGTTAATAATGATCGGATCAACATACTTTTTTTTAAATCTAAAGATGATTAGTTGCAGAATCATTTTTTGAAAGAAAAAAAAGTCGTTTTGGGAACATATTTTTGTCAATCTGAAGGTCCATTGTCGCCTTAACATGAAATTATATATATTCCCCTGCTATTGATGGTGTCTATCAGATCTTCAAGACTAAAAAAAAAATTTTATTTATCGGAAGAATATTTTGAAGCTATCGGAAATCTACAGGCTATTTCTGGGATGCTATAGTAACAAGAAAATGTCATTGAAAGTATCGTCTGAGGTAACACGATTTGTTTAAGCAACTGGCATGCAATGAGATCTAGACATTATCGATTTCTAATTCATAAAATTCTGCATGGGAGGTAAAAGAGTCTTTTTCCTCAGGATCCTAAATCCAACCGGAGTTTATCTTTGAAACTCTGAAAATCCCACTTTTCATCGTATGCCAATATCTATGGTAATGTAAGGATTAGAGTTTCACAGTTTGGTGTAACCAACTTCTCGAAAGTTATATCCTGAAAATATATCTATAATACGGATAAGCTTTAAAATAAAACTTTAGAATGAATGGTTAACGAGACTGTGTTGCTAGTGTTTTGGAGTGGATGTGAGTGAACGCGGGGGTATGTGTAAGAGGTGACAAGTCTATGTAGTGATATGCTTGATTGAGGGAATCTCTCTATCCTAAAAACAAGTAATATATAAAAAAAAAAATTTAAGGCAATTCCTACTTAGGTCAACAAAGAAAAATTTGAGTGTGAACTAATAGTAGGAATTGAAAAAAAAGGATTGCCTGCCAGAACCTTGCCTACTGTGCGAGATTAGGAGGGGGGGAGAGAGAGAAAAAGTCTGTCAGGTTGGGGGGATTCGATCTCGCGACCTACAGGACGAGAGCAGCCCGCGATACCGCAGTGCTACCGTTTACACAGCAAAAAGAGGGAAATTACTATTCAAGAGCAAGAGACGCTCTAGGTTTAAAACTAAAATTGATTAATTAAATTTAATTAATGAATTAATATTTGAAAAAACTGTATTAACATCAAGTGTCATCCACTACAAGTTTAACAAAATGTATTTGAACTTGAGTGGATGAATAAAAAGTACTTTTATTAACGATTGAAAATTTGAACAAGATATATATAGAGAGAGTGTGAACTAATAGTAGGAATTGAAAAAGTAACTCCCGCCGCCGCTATCAAAAGCTTGTCATGCTATCTCTTCCGAAACCGCTGGGGGTATGGGGTCGAGAGCGATACCAATGGATGCAGAAAAATGGGAGGACCAAAGTAAGACATGTCTCAACTTCCTCGGACTTTTAAGTTTTTTTTTATTTTATGTTTTGTGGGAAAATATTGACTTTTTCATCTTCAGATTATGATAGCTCGCCAAAAAATGATCGTAGAATTTTGATCTTTTTACAACCTAAGACTAAAGACATTTCTCTTTCAAACTAGACCTCATTTGTTTAAAAATATTTTAAAACAGACTGATATTTTCATCAAAAAAGGAAACACAGTTTTTCAAGAAATATCGTCCCCTCTGTGGATGTAATATCGATGGTCCTCGAGTTTTTATCCTACAAAGAAAATATTTACATCATCTGGAAGCCGAAAGCTTTCTTATTCATATAAACCTCATGTCAAGTCTATATCTTAAATTTTCGATTTTTTTTTAAATTTTAAAGCTGATAATTCAACAGTGATGAAACACCCTTCGTATTAAATGTGACAACAGTAAATGGATGGAAGCTGTTACATTGCCCGAGAATCACCCCTATGTATCTCGCTATTAGCCATAACAGAGGAGCGAGCGTAGCGAGCCTAGGGGTGAAGCCCCTAGTTATATTTTAAAAGAAAAACTTTTTCATGACCCCTCTATTCTGAAATGTATTTCCAATTCCGTTATGCTTGCTTACGAGCAGGTAGTTATGTTAGGATTCTCAAGAAAAATGAATATATGGAAAATAAAAATGTTAATCAGGAAAAGTGAAATGTTAAAAACGATATAAATATTGTTATTTTGATCTATTTCTGACAGCTTCACTTTGACGTCAGAATTTCCAAACGTGCAAACACGAGAGAGTAACGTTATGTAGTCAGATGAAAGACGATAACGTTATGTAGTCTGTTGAAAGTAATTTACAATATTAGAGAGGGGCGCGATGGCCCAGTTGGCAAGCGCAGCGAGCCAGTTATCTGAACGTCTCTGGTTCGATGCCCGTCGCTGCAAATCCATCGCCGTGTACACTAATGGCGGCTGGTGCAAGTAAAATCCGTCATGTCTGCAAATCCCTCCAAGTTCTCAAATTTACCTCTGGAGGTGCGGGGTCAAGCGTTCCGGTCTCGGCACTTGACTCGTTTCTAAATTACGGGACCGGCTTGTAGGGGGTAATGCTGGTCACCTATACGGTGCCCCCTTAAATAAATGGCCAGCAGGCACGGCTGCAAGTGCAATGGATTAAGTTTCGAAAATTGCCATAAGTAACAACAACAATACTACAGAAGATTATACAAGAGCAAAGCCCATTTAGACATGGAGATTGGTTAGACAGCCTGTCAAATCAGCCCAAAGCCGGCCCTGGGGGCATTAAGAGCACAATGCGTGTAGCGTCATTTAATAGTATAATATTTCGTAGTAAAAGAAGAAAGCCCCTATATGAACAAGTTTCTTTTTGCTAAAGCTTTCATTTAATAATAGCTCTTTAAAGCCAATTGTTTTCTTTTTTAATTGAAATAAATTTAATTTAAAATTTTTTTTCTTTTGCAGTTCAAATAAAACATTAGAAGCTCTATTTTTAGTGCTTTAATGTGTGGCATATCAGTGTTTAAGTTGCGTGAGTGATGCGTTGGTTCGATGCACGCTACCTGGTCTATTTCAGGCCATTTTCTGAAAGAAAAAGAACAGCCGGTAGCGTTAAATTGCCGTTCAAGACCTATGTGTAAAGGGCTTCGGGAAATAACAGAGATTTTTCCTATTTCTTTACGTGAATGGCTCGGTTTACTGAAAATTGAGAATAATTTCTCATGTCACTAATTATTCTGGATTGGAATTAAGCATCAATGACTGAGGAAGCAGTTTCTCACCGGGGGGAAATACACAAAAAATTTTCAATTGTTCCACTCTGTTTTGTCTTTAGTGTTTCCGCTCGAGAAAAGAGTAAAATTTAATTTTCTCATTCCCCCAGAAATTTATTTGTTGGCAATCTATATCGAAATTATTCTTGTTTTTAATCAACATTTTTATCGACAAAATTGCTAAAGAAATGTCAAATAGATTACTCGCTGGTTGTTAACAGTTTGATAGTGACGAAGGAGATGTTTATGAAGTTCCAACCAATAGAAATGAACAGTGGTCTCTTCAAGAAGAGTTAAATTTATGTATGACAGAAACTGTGAGAGAAGTGAAATCTGGTGTTACTGAGAAATATCAGACTATTAAACAAGATTTTCATATATTTCAGACAACGGGTACAATGACAATAAATTTAGAATTACTTAGTCCACAATAAAGCCTGTGTCTACACAAAATGAACGTCATTTTTCTATTGGTAATGATTTTGTTACGAAAAAAATGAAATCGATTGTCGAATATTACTTTGGATGTGCCATGTTTTTTTGAAAAAAATATTTCAAAGTTGAACGATAATCGCGTTAAATTTTTTTGTGCAATCCTTTTTCTAAATCTATATATTATATTTTGTGTTAAAATAGTAAATAAAATATATGATTTCAGTATTAAAGCATAATATTTAATTGTTATATAACCTTTTAAATTGAATTTAAGGAGAGCAAATATTTATATATTTTATTTATATATTATATGACAATTCTTGAAATTTCTCGAGAAATGAAAATTATCGAGACAACCTTAAACACTAGTTGTCCTGATATTGGGATAAATTCCCCCATTGCATTTGTTGAGGTTTTTAGTTATTTATTTATTTATTTATTTTATTTTTTATTATTTATTTGTGAATGGTGTTGGCGCCTATGACTTAATTATTGGCGAGTCTAAGCCTGCCAGCCTTTCAGTTTCGTTCTGCTTTGTAATCAGTTTAGGTTATAAGATTCATATGAACATTGACGTGCTTTGCACAGCGGGGAATTATTCCCAAAAGTAAGAGAATTAAAGTATTTTTCCTAGTTTTCTTTAAATACAGTCTACTGCATCCCCAGGAGGTATTGCTTTTTTTTTCTCTGTCTTCGTTTTGGTTTTTAACCGTCTGTTTCCTTTCCAGTCAGTTTCTTCGGCAAAATTTCTTCGTTAAACTTACAAAGCCCTAAAATGAGCACGCAACTGAAGAAAAGCCATTAGATTAGCTTTTAAGTGTGCTAATTTAGTTAGACGAAGCAGGCAACTGCCGAACAACTTAAATATGGTGACGGTGTTTGAACGGAATATGGAGTTCATTCGCAACAAGATGATTTAAAGCTAAGGAGATAACTTGAAGTCGGAAGGAATTCGAATTTCGTCGAAAGAACGGGGGTTCAGAGAGGGATCAGGTTTAATTTTAGACAGATTAGTGAAGTGAGTCGATCAGTTAGTTACCAGTAAGTGGGTAGTGACGTGAAATTTCTGAGTCAAAGCTAATGTAAAGGTGTGCTCGCCTTATAGACATTTTGTGATGAGTCACACATGTGTAGATTGATATTTTTATTATTTTTTATATCTCCTTTCGTTTGTTTTCTCAATTACTAATGCAAAGTCTTTGACCCCAAAAGAAGGTACTAATAGCGCAATCCTTCGAAAAATTTGTACCTTCTGTCTTTTTTTTTTAAATACTTATTCGAATTATTTAATTATATTCTACGGAATCTCGCAAGAAGTCATCCCGCCACTATTTAGGGAAATCGTCGACATTTTTGAAGTCCATTCAAACACAATAGCTTCACTTTTAGCGCTTTGTCAAGGATGCACAAATTGTCTCTCTCAAGGAAATACTATTTAATCACAATTTGTTAGAGTTTTGTCTAATAAGGGATTATTTTCGTTATCTACGAGCATAAAAAAGACAGTGTAAATGATAGTTGCTGTGTTCGAAATATAAACAATGATTCTAGTCGACTTCTACTTGTTTATTTAATTTTTTTGTAAACCTTGGCCAAAGAGCTTGGCGTTGTTCCACCTATTGAAAACCACCACCTGCTGGCGACGTGTTAAACTCAATATTTCATTTTTTGAACCTAACGAGGCAAGCCCTTTTCTTGGCGACATCTGCCCAGCGAAATATTGTTGGTTGCTTTATAATGGAAGTACCATTTAGGCCGGTAGTTCTCAACCTGTGGGTCGCGACCCTCTTGGGGGTCTCGAGATGCTTTCTGGGGGGGGGGGGGGGGTAGTCACGGTTTTATTCGATAAAAAATTTTTCCCGTATTTCCCCGAAAAAAAATTGTCAGTATTTATTTAGTATGAAACAGTAAGGCAGTGATGTTTTTTTCATACGTTAACGTTCAAAGCGCAAACTTAGTTCGTTAGAAATCTACCGCCTTCAATTGGCTGTCAATGAAAATCGCGGTTACATACTACGTACGGTATACACATTCTAAAACGGTATTCATTCTACGTACGGTATACACATTCTAAAACGGTATTCATTCTACGTACGGTATACACATTCTAAAACGGTATTCATTCTACGTACGGTATACACATTTTTAACAGTTTGTCTTTCATCAGTCTGTATTCTCAATTTTGGCATTATTATTGTAGTTCCTCCAAAGGGATAAAGTAATTTTATTTAGGTATGAGTTTTCTGTTTTTATTATTATGTAATTCTGAATCTATAAGGAGGTGCATTATTATTATTTTTTTTTAAAGTTTCTGATCTGATCTAGTTTTTACTTTTACACACCTTTGACTGAGGGATGAATGTTTCTCCCCGTTCTCCATTTCTTCTTCTCTTTTCTCTCTCTTTTTTTTAACAAATTTCATTTAAAAAATAAAATATTTAATTGGTATTAAAATTATGGAATATAAAACTTAGTTTTTTTCTTTGTGTCTTAAATGGTCTTTGAATGAAAATATGCAGCGTAAAAGGGAGGGGAGGGTCCACAGAATTCGTGGAGGGGGTCGCGACTCGAAAAAAAATATTTCAGGTAGTTTCGTTAAAAGAAACTACCACGGGTTATTAACGTAGGATTACTTATCGTTTGCTTACCTCTTTTTTTCTTTTAACGCATTTTGGTACTTTTCTGTTTAACTGTTTACTGCTACTGGGTTTGGCGCGCTGCCAAAATTATAACTCGCGACGCAGGGCAATTTTTTGGAACGAAGTTCTTTTACGCGGCTTACAGTAGAGTGAACTGGCAGGAATCGTCACGTAACGAAAAAACGTTATGCCCGCGTCATAAGAGCTTTTTCTCAAGGACTCTGTGGCTGAATGGTTATCGCATCGGACTACGGAGTATCGGACTATCGCACTACGGAGCGAGAGGTACCTGGTTCAAATCCCCGCACGATCGCTGGCCGTTTCTATTCCCACTCATTCTTGGAATAGCTCAGTATATATATATATATATATATATATGTGTGTGTGTATATATATATATATATATATGTGTATATATATATATATATATATATATATATATATATATATATATAATCAATAGAAAACTACATATTAAATCACGTTTAGTGTTGAAAAAATAACGTAAGGAACTTCGTTCCTGACGGGGGTCCCCCGACCACACAATTTTTTTTCTCTCTGAAGGACCGTTATTGAGGAACGTAATGCTACGTTAAAAGGTTTGGAAACACTGATTTAGGGGGACCAACATTGTTGCCTATGAGGGAATAACACGAGAAAGTCGAAACCTTAGTCAGGATTTTAATCCAAGCCCACTGCATGGAGGCTATCGAAGCTAACCACTATATCGTGGAGGCGGCTTGTATATATATTACAGTTTTATTTGCCGATGTTTCGTTATACCATGTTCGGGTTGAATATTTGGTTATTCTGTGAATGCAAGACGTTTGATTACGTTCAGCCCTTTAGGTCCAGCGGTTTGGTCTGTGCGTTGTATGTCAGTGAGTCAGTCAGTTACGGAACTGTTTTATATACATAGATAATAGGGTCAAGTGGGAGTCGTTCCCTTTTTTTCTTTGTATCGGGATATGTCATTGAAGGTCGGATCAGTGGACGGGCAGAGTTGTTGGTGTTGTTGTTGCTAATGCCCCCTAGTTGGAGGTTCCATCCACCAGGTCCTAATAGGCTATTGGGTTGAAAGGGGCGGCTCCTGTTTTGAATTAGCACCACAAGGGTCGGAGTCCGACTTGGCCAAAGGACCGGTCCCGTCATTTTGAACCGAGTTAAGTGACGAGACCGTAACACTTGACCCCGCACCCTCAGAGGTAAATTTGAGAACTTGGAGGACATTGCAGCCACGACCTATTTTACGTGCCCCGGCCACCATTAGGGAACACGGCGGTGGATTTGCAGCGACGAGCATCGTACCAGGGACGTTCAGATAACTGGCCCGCTGGTCTTGCCAATTGGGCCACCGCGCCCTCACGGTCAGAGTTACAAAACTGCTTATTTACCTGGTTCAGCTGGTATGAGTCGGCACCGAAAAGGAGAAAAATGACGTCTTCGCAGAGAAATCGCACTTCCGTGTTGCACACCAGTTCGCTCAGCATTTTCATGACGGCATTGTCGGGCAGGAACTCGTTCACCCCGAGAATTTTGAAGAGGAACTTGAAAGAGAAAATAAGAGGGTGGCCAAAGACTCGGGAAAGATTAAAATGTATAAAAGAAAGTTATAGAAATATTGCAGCTATCAGCTTCCGAAAGAGGGTGAAATAAGTCTGAATGATGAAATGAAATAAGCTGGACAGCAAAAAATATCCATGCATGCCACCCTCCCTCCCCCCCCCCCAAAAAAAAAAAAGAGTAAGAAATAAAATACGAATTGTCTGAAAGAGAACATACGACACTCGCAAACTAAGAAATATAATAGAATCACACATAGAATACTAACATTATTTGTGGGTCTTACTTCTTAATTTGATTAAACCCGGTGTAGAATAGTACATGTTGTTCTTTAAAAAAAGCACTGCTGAAAAGAATGCTTTAAAGGTATACGGGGACATTTTGGGGTTATACGTGTACTATACGATTGTTCGCTCTCACTGACATTCGCTCCAAGAGATGGCGTGCTAGGGGGCATATCACGTGATTGACTTTGTTTAGTATGTTTTGTTGGTTGTTCAGTTTGCTCTGTAATGTGAGTTAAAATATCTTATTCGCATTAAAATATCGCATTAAAATATCTTATCTAAATTAGTCTTTGTTTGTCAACGCCTTACTCACCATGGATGTACACTTTTCGTCGCAGTCAACAATAATGAACCGTGCGCATCGAAAAATTAATTTGTACGGATAAGAGGAGTTCAGTTTATTTGACATAGTCTCATTAAAAGAAGCCTCTTCGAAAGCCGTTTTGCATCGAGCTTGGATATAAAATACCTCACACGTGCTCGTCTAATTTTTAGTAGTTTTTAACATATAGCACTGTAGTGTCGCTTCGGCAGACGACAATTAAATCCTCATCAATTTATTCCACATCAATTTATCGTTTGGCCATCAAGATTTTAATTAAATAAGTTGAACATGTGTGGCAACATAAGTGATATAAAAAAATAAGAATCAATGTTTTGGTTGTGCCAGTTAGATGTATTCGATGACAAAAAGTAGATTAATTATTTAGTTATATAAGCAACATCTAATATATAATAAATAATATTTATATTGGAGTCAGAGAAGCGTTATTATTAATATTATTATTATAATTATTATTCACCTACAATTAAAGACGCTTCATTGGTGACCCGGACGTGATAGAATCCTACTATGGCTGACGAAGATGCAAGCAATGAAAATGACCCTAGTGCTACAACTGCGGCTGTCGCCAAGGTAAGCGTCAAAGTTCCTTATTTTTGGAAACCAGATCCGAAGATATGGTTCCTTCAGCTAGAAGCACAATTTAGAAATGCAAAAATAACTAAAGACCAAACAAAATATGATTATGTGATAAGTTCCATAGAACCTGAGATTTTGTCACACGTATCTGATATGCTACTAAGTCCGCCACAAGATCGCAAATATCAAGCCATCAAGGACAGATTAATTTCATTATATGCAGACTCGGAGACTCAAAAAACTCAAAAATTACTGAGTGAGTTAGAACTGGGAGATAAAAAACCATCTCAGTTACTGTGTGAAATGCGTAATTTGGCAGGTGACAAAGTTACAGATACTTTCCTAAAAACATTGTGGCTCCAGCGTCTACCTGTTAATATGCGCAGCATTATATCTGTTAGTGGCGAAGATTTGTCAAAAGTGGCGACGATGGCTGATAAGATTTGGGAATTAAATCCTATTACCCCCCAAATAGCTGCTACTTCGTCCATTACCGTAAACTCGGGGCTGATTGAAAGCTTACAAAAACAGATGAATGAACTTAGTTTACAAGTTTCTATTTTATCCAGACAACGGCACAGTCGTTCGCATTATCGTTACCGAACCAAATCAAGAGGTAGGAGTTTCAGTGGTAACAGGTCCAGTAATATATGTTACTATCACGAAAAATTCGGCGACAAGTCATTTAAGTGTAAACAACCGTGTAACTTCTCATCTGGATCGCAGACAAACAACCCGGAAAACTAGCCCCCCGTCTCTCATTGACGACAGGGAGACAAGGGGTAGAGCTGAGTCGTCTTTTCATCAGCGACAAAGAATCGGCCACCCAGTTTTTAATAGATACCGGGGCAGAACTGTCCGTTATTCCTCCATTACCTGCAGATAAAAGAGTTGTCTCGAAATTAGAACTATTTGCTGCAAATGGCACGAAAATTAAAACATATGGCCAAAAGTTACTCAAGCTTGATCTTGGACTCAGACGATTGTTCATTTGGCCCTTTGTAATTGCGGATGTGAACAGACCGATAATAGGTATAGATTTTCTTGCAAATTTTAACCTTTTGGTAGATTCCAAAAATCGCAAATTGATTGATGACACTACATTGTTAGTAAGTAAAGGAACTCCTTGTTTTCAAAATAATAATAATATTCCTATTCTAAATGCCGTACATGATCCATATAAAAATATTATTAACGATTTTCCGGATTTGCTAAAACTGAATGTAGTTAACAATAAGGTCAAAAATCATAACATCGAACATTACATAGAAACCAGAGGTCCACCCGTTTTCGCTAAGGCTAGGAGGTTATCGGCAAAAAAACTCAAAGCAGCCAGAAAGGAGTTTGAATTTATGCTTCAAATGGGTTTATGCAGACCGTCTAAAAGTAATTGGTCGAGCCCACTACATCTGGCTATGAAGAAATCTGGAGATTGGAGACCTTGTGGGGACTATCGAGCATTAAACAATGTTACGATCCCTGATAGATATCCTCTTCCATTTTTAACGGATTGCAGTTATGTTTTAGCGGGAACAACAATTTTCTCTTCCATTGATCTCATTAGAGCGTACCAACAAATACCGGTTCGCGAGCAAGATATACCGAAAACAGCAATTCTCACGCCTTTCGGTTTATTCGAGTTCCCCTTCATGACGTTCGGCCTACGCAATGCGGCCCAAACGTTCCAACGTTTCATGAACTCGGTGCTGTATGGACTAGATTTTGTATTTTGCTACTTGGATGACATTCTAATAGCCTCTCCTGATGAAGAAACTCATCAGCAATATGTACGAGCAGTCCTCGAAAGACTAAACGAATATGGTCTATGCATTAATGCGGCAAAATGTAAATTCGGTCAAACTAAACTTGCATTTCTTGGGTACGAAGTGTCAGCTGAAGGGCTTAAACCTCTTTCAACGAAAGTTGATACAATCAATAACTTTCCTGAACCTAAGACATTCATTAGTTTAAGACGCTTTTTAGGTATGGTGAATTTTTATCACCGATTTATACCCAATTGTGCAAAATTGCAACAACCTTTAACAGCATTGCTCAGTGGTATCAAAAAGAACTGCAGAAAAGAAGTAACTTGGACGGAAGAAACAAGAAACGCTTTCCGAGCTTTAAAAGATGCACTTAGTCATGCCACGACTTTAACTCACCCATCCGAAAAGGCTGAAATATCATTAACGACAGATGCCTCCGATACTGCTATTGGAGCTGTTTTACATCAGATCGTGAATAATGAAAAACAACCCTTGAGTTTCTTTTCTCGATCTCTCACGCCAACACAGAGAAAATATAGTGCCTATGACAGAGAGCTATTAGCCATCTACACAGCAGTGAAACATTTCAAATACGTCTTAGAAGGTCGATCTTTTACAATATATACGGATCACAAGCCAATAACATTTGCCTTCCAACAAGATTTGGAAAAAGCCTCGCCACGGCAGGCTAGGCAACTGTCATACATTGGCCAGTTCTCAACTAATATCCAGTTCATTCAAGGGGATGAAAATACCGTTGCTGACACACTCTCTCGTATAGACACCATTTCTGTGCCATCTTCAATAGACTTACAAACTATAGCAAACGTTCAAGAAGATGAAGATTTGGAAATACTGAGAAACAACCCAAACTTAAGAATCTTACAAATTCCTATGCCGGACAGCGACAAGAAAATCTACTGCGATACTTCTACAAATTATAATCGCCCATACATACCCGCAAAATTTCGGCAGAAAATATTTTCATCAATCCATAACTTATCTCATCCCGGAATAAGATCCACAATAAAATTGATTACGAAACGTTTTATATGGCCCAACATGAAAAAAGACTGTCAAATGTGGACTAGAGCATGTATATCATGCCAACGTTGCAAAATCCACAGTCATACACAGTCAGCTCTGGGAGAATTCAAAATACCCCCACATAGATTCCAACATTTAAACATAGATTTGGTTGGACCGTTACCTATTTGCAAAGGATTCAAATATCTCCTAACTATAATCGATCGTTATACTCGATGGATTGAGGCGGTGCCGTTGGAAGATCAATCAGCAGAATCAATCGCTAAAGTTATGGTTCATACCTGGTTTTCACGCTTCGGAATACCGAATCGCATAACATCCGACCAAGGGCGACAATTTGATAGTCAACTTTTTCAAGCCTTGGGAAAATATCTCGGTTTTCATACGAATACTACGACTGCGTATCATCCGCAGGCGAATTGTTTGATCGAAAGACAGCACAGAACTTTGAAAGCAAGCCTAAAATGCCACCTGCTGGAATCAAAGTCATGGCTATCAGCATTGCCTTTCGTTCTTTTAGGCATAAGATCTGCCATCAAAGAAGATTTGGGTTGCTCATCAGCAGAACTTGTATACGGAACAGCCTTAGCATTACCTGGAGAATTCTTTTCAACAGTACCTCTCATGAAACAGTCGGAATTTTCTCAAAACCTTCAGAAAATAATAAGAGAAATTAAGCCAAGTCCTACCACAACCCACGGAAATAGAAAAGTTTTTGTTTCTAAACAACTTTCCAATTGTTCTCACGTATTCCTATACAACAACATCAACAATTCTTCACTACAGCCTGTCTATTTTGGACCCTATCCTGTAAAGGCAAGAAAGGATAAGTATTTCGATATTGAAATCCAGGGAAAAGTAAGAAGAGTTTCGATCGACAGAGTAAAACCATGTTTTCTAATGAAAGAATCGGATATCCCCTACCATGAACCACATTCCAAGAAAACAAAACTTGACGAAACACCTGAGCTTAAGGCTGCCGAAGAAAATTCAAAGACTACCAGAACTGGCCGACATGTGAAGTTTCCCAGTCACTTAAAAGATTATCTTCCGTAATCGCTGTTACTGGGAAGGGGGTGTGTAGTGTCGCTTCGGCAGACGACAATTAAATCCTCATCAATTTATTCCACATCAATTTATCGTTTGGCCATCAAGATTTTAATTAAATAAGTTGAACATGTGTGGCAACATAAGTGATATAAAAAAATAAGAATCAATGTTTTGGTTGTGCCAGTTAGATGTATTCGATGTCAAAAAGTAGATTAATTATTTAGTTATATAAGCAACATCTAATATATAATAAATAATATTTATATTGGAGTCAGAGAAGCGTTATTATTAATATTATTATTATAATTATTATTCACCTACAATTAAAGACGCTTCAAGCACCATACTTCCAAAGCCATTTCGGCTACGGTACGAATGCCGGACCGGACGCCAAAAGGGACGATTATATGCGACTGTAGTAACCCCCCCCCCCCAAATTAATGCAAAGGAAGTCCGTCCTTATGACGAAAGTGGGAGTTGTCTTTCTGGCTTCTTAATAAGGGTTTCATGCATTATTCATGAATTATTCCTGCATTATTCATGCATTATCGGTGCATTATTTGTACATTAAGAAAAAAATAAGTTTGAAATCGGTGTGATGGATGTTATATATATAATTATTTGCTTATTTTCTTTTGAAAAATATTGTATAAAACAGAAATATATAGCTATAATCTTTGAAACAGAAAAATACAGCTATAATCTTTGTATAATTATTTATTAAAAATCGGGAAAACCCCGACCCGCCTCTGAATATATAATTAAGATACACCCACAAAAAAATCCCGCCTCTAAATAAAAAAAACCCCGAATGAACGCTCTTTTGAGTGGGGTAATAATTTCCACGCCAATTTCGGTTTTCGGGAGCGAAACTTCACCAAAACCTCTCCAAAACGGTCCGGATTTTGGACCTCAGCCGAAATGGGCTTCTTGGGATAGACTTTATACTTACCTCAATGTCATTTGAAAATGGAGCCAGGTAGCTTATGGCGCTGGTTATGTATCCTACAGTAGTCACGGGTGCAAGAGCTATGAACAGTTTCAACTGAAATGATAAAGAAAAACATTTAAATAAAATATCAAAATTAGAGGTAGAAAAGATTCGGAGTTTTGATGCCGAAACCCCCCCCCCCCCTTGTCGCTGCCCCTCTGGCACGCATACAGTCCTGTTACGAAATTCGATACAGCATGAATAATTGATTTTTTTTGTGCCATCATCATAATATGACGTTCACCTCGAATTCCCCCCCCCACACACACACACACAAAAGTATAAATCATTTGCCAGGAATTGTTATTAATTTTTATGAATAAAATTTAAGCTTCTATCAAAATAGTCTGGTTAAAGACAAACAACCAACCTTTTCGTTGTATGTTGGACTTTCAGACAGAAGAGCGAAGGCAGACGATGTCCCTTGCGAGTGCCCGATGTAGTAAAGCTTCTCCTCTCCTGTGATATTCAACACGTAATCTATCATGGCTGGCACATCATATGCTCCCATCTGATCGAAGCTATGGGAAAGCAGAGAGTCTTTCAAACACTGAATACTTGTCGTTTATTATAACACTAGAAGGTAACCCGTCATTTTGGCGTCATAATACTAATAATGACGTCATAATGGAAAAAGTATATGAAAGTTAAAAAATATCCCGAATTATCTAACAATATTGCATTTAATCCACACCTTGAAAAAGCAAACCCTTTCATGTGGCACTCAAAAAAAGGCCTTTTCTTATGCTGACCACTATAACCGGCTAAATCCTGAATCTACCCTTCCTCTGCGCATACAATTTTTATAGCTGACCCTTTTCTTATTTCTTATCCTTTTCACTACATTTTATAATGCATAGAGAATCAAAACATACTTGCAGGTGTTAAAATTCTCCTAAGAACCCTTGGTGGCTTAAAGAGCCAACAATTTGACCATTGCCCACTTGTGTTTCTTAAAGAAGAAAATACTTAAGTCTTCGTAAGCCCTATGAAATCAGGACATAAGTTTGATAATTAAGAGAAGCGGATCCTCTGCATTCTGAGCGAGTTTAAAAAAATTTTTTTAACTCGTAACGCAGATACTTCGGTTATTGACAGTAGTTTTACACCATACATTCCTTCAGTTTGGAAGGCTACAACTGATTTTCATTGGTTGTTTGGTTATCGTATATCATCAGTTTTTCTTATGCTGTTTTCCACGTTTTTAGCTTTCTCGTTTCAACTTGTTTTCCTGTTTCTTGTATTGACATTTCCGCCCTTCACAGTGGGTTTTTGTTTGTTTGTTTGTGTGCATGTGTGTGTGTGCGTGTTGGTGTTGGTTTGGGGGGGGGGGGGGAGATGACAACGTCCTTACTTCGAGCCTCTTTGCCTCGCGGTGCTACTCAGATTCTGATGAAGAAGGTGATTTGACCTTCGAAATTCTAATACAGAGATTTTACTATTTAATTGTATCGTGCCTCTACTCAATTTTTTTCATCGCTATTTATATTGTCCACTTGGTGCTTATATATTCTACTTCTTTTGGTCTACTTCTTTATTTGGTCTACTTCTACTTCTTTATTCTACTTCTTTTGCTTATATATTCTACTTCTTGGTGCTTATATATTCTACTTCGTATGGTCGCATTCGCTTAGTAAAATTGTGAAAGACATTGTTGATATGCCAAACACCGTGCAACAAGCTTATTGCAATACCATGATGTCCAATTTTCTATAATATATTCCCAGGTTTAAGGAGTATAACACAGAGTATTTCGAAAAACAAGTCTTAAAATGAAGTCAAATGCAGCTCTAGAAATGTTTGCTTGTCACTCTCACGAAATATTTTCAGAAAACATTTAATAACTTTTATGTTTCCAGTTACTTTTGAGTGTAATTTACTTCCGCATCTCGATAAAATCGAGAGATCAACTCTCAAGCACGTAGGTTTTTCAGTTACTTTAAATACGGCATTCTATTGCTTAATTATCGTAAGAAGCAGTATGCAGTATCTCTCTTGAAGTATATAATATCTCTTAAGTACATTACTGGGAATAATTCCTCTCTACTTAGGAGATGAAGTGTATCACGGAAAATATTAAGAGCGAATAGTAACGTTAATAATGGAAAAATCTTTCTCTTTTTTTTTTCTTTCTTTACCTGAAGTCCCAGAATTGTCGCATGCTCGGAGTATACTTCACATGACGCTTGGAATAAGTGTTTCCTCTGGTGTTTCCAAGCCAGACATCATATCCTGCGTCAGCCAAGATGAAACCTAGTACGTAAAGAAATTCAGAGACCAGCTTTATCTAGTTCATGGCTGCAGTGGAGAAAAACGATAATATCACACATCGTTTGTTACTATTAGAAAAGGCTACTAACCGAGAGACATGGAATATTTCTCTTTTAAATGCATGGTTTACTATTCTCTACTGCGCTGTATTTTCGTTCTTGCTCTACATTAAACCTCTCCTTTTACCTCCCCCCATCACTTTATATTCCTCCCTTTTCAGTATTCATAGGACGTTATAAGAAACCATGATGAAAGTTTAGGTATTTGATTCGGATGCGGCTATAATAAAACCACTCTATTTGTCTTTGATATTCTGTCTTTTGAATTTTTGAATATAAATACGAGAGCATAAACTGTTGATAAGACTATGTAGCTTGTTATAATTAGGAGTACGTAAAGTTCGCATAAAAAATATCGAAATTTCGCAAAAAAATTTAAAATTTATAAAATTTCGCTTTTATTTGCAAATATATATATATATATATATATATATATATATATATATATATATATATATATACAGTGGAATCTCGATCGATCGTTTTCGGATCCATCGTTTTTCCGTATGTGTCGTTCATTTTATCCAGTCCCAACGATCATATTGCTTTGTTATGTTTCCGCATCTATCGTTTTCCCGCATTTATCGTTCATTTCAATCGGTCCCTTGAAAAACGATCGATCGAGATTCCACTGTGTGTATATATATATATATATATATATATATATATATATATATATATATATATATATATAACTCAAAAATTTTGCATTTTCTTTTAAATCACAATTTTACTTACTTGGTTAGGCAAGTATCAAAATTCTTAGTTAAAAGCTAACATTGTAGTAGTCTCCACATTCTATTTCTTAAGTCTTAATAGCAATAAGCAATGAACAAATTTCGAGAGTGAGATCTCATTTAAAGACCGTTAAGCAATTATGTTAATGAATTATTACTATTTTTACCTAATTTCGCTTAAAAAGCCGTTTATTACCGAGTTTTCGCAGAAAAGTAGTAAAAAAAATATTTTTCGCATTTGTTCTCTCATATTGGCAAATTTCGCATTTATTCGCATCTATTTCGTAAATACGAAAATTACGTATCGCTAGTTGTAATCTCTAGTGCATAAAGCTCCTTCATACCCAGGCTGTCGCATAAGTCCCCATCTTGTTTCCTAATGTCGCCAAAAACGTAGGATTTGTTGATATTTCAACGCCGGTTTAGAGAAATCCACGTTAAAGCTTTCCCTATTAGGCTACTTACTTTACGATTCCGATTATCTATCTCTAAGCTATTACACTGTATTCATGCGAGTAAAAAAAAAACTAAAAGTATCTTTACAACATTGGTGTCAATAAGCTTAATGATTCAAAGCGTCTCTTTAACACATGCGTAATAACTTTACTGGAGGTATAATTCGAATTTGGGGATGTAGAAAGGCATGTAATTTTAAATTTACCTCTCCAATGAACTTTGAAAAGTCAAAGAACTATATTAGTCTGTGCGAAACGAGGTCATTTAAGAGAAGCGAGAAAATGGCTTTTATCAGCATCATGTCAAAATGGTGACTTCATTTGGTGACAATGGGCAACCAAAAGCCAAATTTTTCAGTTCACATATCTATCAGCCTTAAATTTGTACACGCGCATCAAACGGGAGTGTTAAAATCGCTATGTATCAATATTAATCCAGTTTTACATATTTCCTTAATACAAGGGCGAATCAGAAAGTCTTTACCCCTATTTTTTTTTTAGCCAAATTACGGCTGTAAATGCAGCCAAAATTTGGCTTAAAAAAAAGCCAAATTTTGGCCGCATTGCCTTGTAAATTAGCCAAATTACGGCAAGTCAACATATCCATTCCCAGCGGTGGACCTTCTAGTGATGCGACATCGATGTTTTAAACATCGATTTATTGAAGCCGATGTTTTTTTAACATCGATGTTTTGTGCTCGATGTTTTACGTTGTCTCGATGTTTTTTTTTTTTAAGGAAAAAGTACCGTAATAAAAAAATTTACCACGTAACATAATTTTCACACTCTATAAATGTAAGTCTGAATTCTGAAAAGGACGAATACAAAAGGGGGAATGATTCCTTAGCAAACAGACAAATGGCAATTAACAACCAATGAACCAATCAGAGCGCTTGGAATGTTCCTGACATTCCAGAACCTTCCATGGGGTTTTATTTTACAAATAGTATATACACGAGTGCATCCGTTTTATACTATTTGTTGACGTTAAAAATATACTATTTGTTGACGTTATATAAGTTGACGTTAATATTATTAGTAAGATGCCTCCCAAAAGTACCGTTTGGAAATATATTTACAAAACCACTCACAAATTGTCGAAATGCAATATTTGCCTTAAGTCCCTCAAAATTTCTGGCAATACCACGAATTTATCTGGACATTTGAAGGCAAAACATGGCGGTATTTACAATGAGAATTTTGAGTCATCAATGTAGCCCAAAGCAACCAAGTTTTTGTCATTTGTGCCTGCCCAATCAGAGAGTAAAATTAAATCACCCCCTCCCCCCACGACTAACGGAAGTAACATTAATGTTAGAGATTACTAAACCAGTTTTAAAAATGGATGTTCTAAAACATCGATGTTTAAAAACATCGATGGTTTTTGGGCGATGTTTTATTAGCATCGATGTTTTAATATTGAATATCGATGTTTCAAAGCATCGATGTTTTGTTATCGATGTCGCATCACTAGGACCTTCCTTGGACCGGACCTGCCTTATCTGCCTGTAGCACAGCGGCATGGCGCTGCTGTCAGTTGTTGAAGATGGCGGTTGTGCTTCACACGTCCACGGCGTACGAACAACGAAGTGCGATTCGTTTTCTATGGAGCAAGAGACGAACGCCCATCGAAATGCACAGGGGAATGCAGCCCACGTATGGGTAAAAGTGTCTCGCTTTGAGAAGTGTGAGATGGCGGTGTTGTGAGTTCGCAAATGGACGTGAAGACACATGACAATGAGCGTCCGAGGAGACCGAGTTCGTGCAATGCGAGGCCACATAGGGCAATCAGAACCACCAAAAAGCTCCGGTCATTTCACTGGGAGAGTCTGGACCATCCACCTTACAGTCCGGACCTCGCCCCTAGTGATTTCCATGTTTCGGTCCGCTGAAGAAGTTCCTGGCAGGACAGCGATTCGCGTGCAACGAGGAAGCAAAGACAGCAGTCCGACGGTGGTTCCACAGTCAGCCGGACGAATTCTAACACAGGAGCATTTAAAAATTAGCGCTGCGATGGGACAATGCCTGAACCGGTGTGGGGACTATGTGGAAAAATAGTTTAAAGTACGTAGAATAGTACGTGTATACGTAATCACCTGGATGTACCTTATTTTGGCTAATAAAAAATAGGGGCAAAGACTTTCTGATTCGCCCTCGTATATAAAACTCAGTTATACTCGAAATGAAATCCTCAATGTTTGTGCCCCTAACAGCAGCATCATACACACTCATACATTGCAATGAGGGATCTTTTCGAGATAGAGAGACACTACATTTGAAGTTCCTACGCACCTAAACTTTGTTCCGAAAAGTTGATGACCCAGTCAGAGGCAGTAGATAGCAATCCGTGTTGAAGGTAAACAGCCTGTTTTTTGTCCCCTTTGAATCGGCCGTTTTTTCCGTGCGGAATCCTCTGCATGGAGAGTAAGAAGCCATCGGACGTCTGGACTGTGTGATCTTCCACTGGATAGCCTTTGCTCGAAATCAAGTCACTCTGGAAGGAAAAATTCGATCCATGCGGAACAGTCACTATGTAATAAACTTAATAACTGTTACAAAGTCAAAAAAACAATGGCATTTAAAGGAGCCTTTAGTGGTTAGAAGCCAGAGATAGTCGAGAAGGATAGACGGCTATGAAACGAAACGATCTTTAGTGGCTCTGAACCAATACTTTTACTGTAAAAATGAACTATACAAATAAAATGTGCTCTATTACTAAAACGATTCCGCAGACAGAGGTTATATATATTTTAACTTATAAGGTAATTATTATAAATTGGAATTACAAGGAGATTTTCTTACACTTTCGGGATGGTCTAATGGTCCCGACTGTTGCACCGAAATAAAAGAATGAAGTTTGAATCTCGTTTACGGCAGTCGGTCGTTAAGGTGAATCATTAAGAAGTATGTAAAGAATATTCATAGAGGGAAAAAAACGGCATCGTCATAAAAACTATTTTAAAAAAAGATTTAAACTTCCTAAAGCCAGCGTTCCAATCACTTTACCAGAGGGTGCCGTACCTTTTCTTGTATACCCGCAAAAATTTCAACGGAATTGCTTGGGGTACAGATGTGCTTGCTAGTTTATTTAGAGAAAAGGATAAATTTTGATATATATTAACTGTAATTTACTACCTATAATCCACGGATTATACGTTAAATTTTTTTAATTGTTTGACTCGAGTTGTAGGCCGCTGCGTATTACCCGCAGCTTTTTGTTCCAAGACTACAAGTAAAATTATTAATTCTGAAAACGAGCTTCTAAACTTTTTTTCTTAACTGAAAACAGATAGATTCTGTGTGCTATAAATGTTAAAAAACTATTTTTTCATCACTGACGGGCTTACCGGCGTTCTCAGCTGTTGTTACCGTGAACCGGTTACCAAATTTCGCTTACCGAATTTCAAAAACGAAATCACTTTTGGGGGAGTTGTACAGTAATCTATATATATAAAACAGTTCCGTAACTGACTCATTCATTCACTGACTGACTGACTGACTGACATACAACGCAACCAAACCGCTGGACCTAAAGGGCTGAAATTTTGCATGGCGATTCTTCTAATAGTGTAGGGGTGCACTAAGAAAGATTTTTAAAAAATTCTTCTTAGATTTTTTAAAATTAAATTTTTAAGCTGTTTTTGTAACTTTTTTTTACGTTTGCATTTAAAATAATACATTGAGGGTTATAAAATTTATATCACGAGAAAGATCATAAAAATTCCTTCAAAATGAAATTTTTTTCGAATTTTTACCTCCATTTCCTGATTTTTGGTGAATTTTTAAAGATTAATTTTTAGAATTTAATTTATTAAATGCTAATCACGTGATTTCTTTTTCTGGCACTTTCAATAAGTTTATCGTCACGTGCGTAACAACTAAATAGACAAAAAAAATATTTTTTCTCTTTCTAATGCAGCAGACGATTGGATATTATCCAAAAAAAATGCATATCCCTTACGATTTTTTAATAAATATATATATATAGATAGATAGATATTTTACATCAATTGTATACATTGATCATCGCATTTATTATAAATATATATATTTATTTTTTGGCATAAAGTGCATACGTTGACCGTTGTATATAATTTGAATGTACTCCGTAGCGAAGCGCGGGATTTCAGCTAGTATCAAATAAGATCAGAGGAAACGGAATAAAAATTAAGCACAGAGTGCAGACTCTTTCGTCAATCAAGCACTGCTTACACTTGGATATCATTAAACCGCATAGGGAAGATCGTTACAAGCGTTGCTACATTTGGAAATTATAATAATGATGATTAATTATATTTCGCATTTAGTTGCAAGCTCTGCTAACAACTTAAGCTTTGCTCAAGAAATTTAAGCACTTGAACTGCATCGCGTCATACGGTATAACTTTTATACAGTCCAAGGTTAATTGAAAAGAAGTAGGCGAGCAGGGACATAATCCTTTGCGGAAAATAAGCTGCCATAGATTACTAAATAATTTCTTTTTTTTTTTGATCGTGAAAAATTACGGTGGTGGATTAAACGGCGCCGCGGATTATAGGCAGAAAATTACGGTAAAGGTAAATAATTTTACTGCAGCAATTATTAGGATACTATTAACACAGGTGTAATAATTACATACTGAGTATAAAATAGACAATAAAAAATAATATCAGTTATGCATAAAAAAGATATATACAGCTAAATAGTGGTTGTTAAACACTTTATATCAGGCTCATTTTGAATAAGATAATCGCTGAACTAGATTCATCGGTTAGTTTTTTTTTCTAAAACTACCATCAAGAAATTTCATTTCTGAAAAGGAAGGTTTGCATATGTATGTGAAAAAGACTTTATAAACGGCACTGGTAGTTTTTTTTTATAGCAAATGAAACGATCAGATTTGGCGTTGCAGTAATTAACTATTTCTTTTTCTGATTACTTATTAATCATGACCGATAGTTTCTTGCTTTCGTTAGTTTCCAAATCATTTCTCAAATCGACAAAATTTCAAAAATCTGTTTAACAAAAATCTGTTAATTGCCTTGAAAGGCAATTAACAGATTTTAGATCCAGTTCTCTATCAAAGTTTCAAGATCTTTTGAGTTCCACTTACTCACAAATCGGTCGCCCGATGCCATCAGGACTCTACTGCGTGCGATAAGATCGTCATCTATGCACCAGACCATCCAGGAAATGTGAGACTATCTCATACTGTAAATTTCATTCCCCACAGTTTCCCAGCGTTTTTATAAAGCCACTGCACAAGATATTGGTTTTTTACGCCAACAAAGCGATGTGTTGATCGATCATATTTATTTTTTTCTTCGCTGATTTTTTCACCCATGCTGTTGTAGTGATTATTTGTCAGGCGGTTCCTAACCATCCATAAAGCCAACAAAAACACGATGATGGCACCCATGTGGAAAATGTGTAATCAAAATAAAAGTTTTCTTTTGTCCGATCTGTGTTGTCATCAATCAGTGATTGGTGTCTTGCCTCTGTCATATGCAAATTTCCTCCGTGCGCCCCGATCGTGTTTTTATAGGCCGTTCGCAGAGCTGTTTTTTTGTGCGTGCATAACGCGTCCGTTTTTTGTGATACACGTACCGTTCCAACGCTATTTAGGGTTTTCGCATGCACTGAGCGTTTTGCGACGGGAAAAAGTGGGCGTTGCCATTCGAAAATTTCGAGTTAATGTACCTATAACCGTAACCGTGAGCGCCACTTTGTTGCCGTTCTCAAAATCCCGAGCTCATACCTCTGAATAACTATATCTGAAACCTCATTTCGATCGGTGAACAGAACGGCCGCTAGAGGTCCGTATATCGGAAAAAGTTTTTTTATGACCACCCTCATAATGATCGTTTGATCAGGGCGGGACTCAACCTTGCTTCCTCTGAGCTTCAACACTAAACCATCTCGGCAATAGAAAAAAAAACTGCATACTGTGAAATATCCATCAAAATTTTAAAAATATCAATTATTTAAAATAGGTTTTCATTGCAAGTCCCATCGCAAAAATATTGATTTCTTTAATTTTATGTCCGTTTTGTTATTTACGATGTCAAGATGATCATTACAATACACTGGTCAACTAAAATCATTATATATATTACTGAGGATCAGTCCAAAGTCCCGATTTTGTAAACGCGTGATGCATACATAAATTTAAAAATTTGCTTCATGACTGGCAATACGGCAAATTCTTAAAAAAATCTCTCAGTGACAGAATACTTATTTTCGTTCGTTTCACAGCTGTATGGAAGCCTTAAAACTCTGCTAAAACTGGAGGTTTAAAAATAATACGATACCTAAGTTATTAAAGCTGCAAGGTACAGGTATTCCTCGACTTGCTAACCTTCGACTTAGACCGCTAACACTTACGACCAAAATTTTTATTTTTATTTTTACTTATTTTTATTTTTTTTCTCAAAAATACTGTTCATCGAATGTACAGTACGTGCTTACATGTTTTACATAATTATTAAAAAATATGAAATATTCTGCAATACTGCACAAATTTATGACGTAATAATAAAATGCATGGTGCAATAGTTTCGATATCCACATGATAAATCAAATAAACTTTGCGATAAACTTTCAATTTATGATAGAAGATATGAATGAAGATATGGAGATATGAATATTCTGCAATACTGCACAAATATATGACGTAATAATAAAATGTATGGTAATAAAATGTATGTATGACGTAATAATAAAATGTAATGTAATAATTATCATGTCAATAGCATTGCGAATAAATGTATACGTAGAATATATCTCGTATATAGAGACTCGTAGCTAATTCAAAACATTCTACTGCATGTTGACTCTTATTGACTCCATGGTTACGATTGAGATTGTGTCATAAGTATTTTTAAGTTGCTGAATGGCAACATGCTCGAACGGAGTGGAATGTTTTGAATTAGCTACGAGTCTCTATATACGATATATATTCTACGTTGTTCATGTCAATAGCATTGCGAATAAATGTATACGTAGAATATATCTCGTATATAGAGACTCGTAGCTAATTTAAAACATTCTACTGCATGTTGCCATTCAGCAACTTAAAAATACTTATTACACAATCTCAATCGTAACCATTTAGTCGTAACATACTCCCACCTTTGATTATAAGATAAAACTTCATTCACAAGTTAACAAAACAAGTGGGCAGTCGTCGTTCTCATTATTATTACATAAAAATATTACTAACTATTTTGTATTGTTAAATATGTAGTGGTTCGATATTTTTATCTGTGAAGTTAAATGCATACATAATTTTATTCCCAATATGGCTGGAAATACAAAAAAGTGCCACAAATTGCCTGTTCGTTTGTTTCATTTCTAAATGTAATAAACTTAGAAATGAAACAAACGAACAAGCCGAAGTACAATAAAAAAATTTGTTTAGAAATAAATGACTTCAGCTTTTCACTACATTCAGTGGCGCACCCAGGGGGGGGGGGGCCCAGGGGGCCCTGCCCCCCCAAAGAAATAGAAATATTGATTTTGCATTATAAATATTTTTATTCGTTCATCTCGGCCCCCCCCCCCATGCATTATAAATATTTTTATCCATTCATCTCGGCCCCCTCCAAGAAAAATCCTGGGTGCGCCACTGACTACATTAATAAAGTACTACAACAGTCAGAAGCAATGGATCCAAATAAAGAAAGATTCACAAGTTTCGGGAAAACCTACCTTGCTATCAGACAATACACAAGGAAAAGAAGACGCAAACTGTTCAAAGTTCCTTGGATAACTTTGTTTAAAAAACTTGTAGCGTATCTTGTATCGCAAATTCTGAACCAATGGATTATACCAGGGGTTCCCAAAGTGTGTGCCGCGGCACCCTGGGGTGCCGCGCAACGAAATCAGGGGTGCTGCAAAGTGCCCATGATCTCCAATCTAATCTATTGCTAAGGACTATTCCGATATAACCCCAAAAGACCTATTACTCCTAAAGACCTCTGTATTGCAGAAGTACATGGTCTGCAGTGGAGAAAAGGTTTCACACAGCATGCTGACAGTTTTCGCAGAGCACCTATCACAACGAACTGACTGGTTCGCAAAGTACTTCGCAGAAGACCAAACCGAGAAGTTTGCATGGATCCAAGATCCATTCCATGTTGAAGCTCCAAAAGAATTCACTTCACAAGAGGAAGAAAATCTAACTGAGCTATAGAGTGACGAAAGCCTGAAAGTGAAATTCGCTTGTTTGGGTTTGACGGAGTTTTGGATATCTATAAAAAACGTGTTTCCCATTCTAAGTGCAAAAGCTATAAGGGTTCATCATTCCCTTTACAACTTCCTATCTGTGCGAAGTTGGGTTTTCAGCAGTTGCTGTTATAAAGAGCAAATATCGTTCTAAAATTAATGTCAAAAAAGAAATGAGAGTATCTGTCTCAAGCTTTATTCCGCGATTCGAACAATTGTGCAGTGAGCAGCAGGTTCATCTGTCACACTAAAACTAAACACACATACACCAAGAGCATTTGGAAGGTAATTTTATTATTAATTTTATTAATATGTTTTCCCATTAATTACAATTAAAGTACTTGCGGGATTTTTAGACGCAAGTCGTATTACTTTATTAATGTTCTTACCACTTCTCTAATTTCTTCTTCACAGTCGTAGAAATATGAAATATATATATTATACATAATATGCATAATAATGATATACCACAGATATATATTATACTAGCTGAAAACCTGCGCTTCGCTACGGAGTACATTCAAATTAAATACAACGGTCAACGTATGCAATTTATGCCAAAAAATAAATATATATATTTATAATAAATGCGATGATCAATGTATACAATTGATGTAAAATATATATCTATCTATATATATATATTTATAAAAAAATCGTAAGGGATATGCATTTTTTTTTGATAATATCCAATCGTCTGCTGCATTAGAAAGAGAAAAAAATATTTTTTTTGTCTATTTAGTTGTTACGCACGTGACGATAAATTTATTGAAAGTACCAGAAAAAGAAATCACGTGATCGGCATTTAATAAATTAAATTCTAACAATTAATCTTTAAAAATTCACCAAAAATCAGGAAATGGAGGTAAAAATTCGAAAAAAATTTCATTTTGAAGGAATTTTTATGATCTTTCTCGTGATATAAATTTTATAACCCTCAATGTATTATTTTAAATGCAAACGTAAAAAAAAGTTACAAAAACAGCTTAAAAATTTAATTTTAAAAAATCTAAGAAGAATTTTTTAAAAATCTTTCTTAGTGCACCCCTACACTATTAGAAGAATCGCCATGCAAAATTTCAGCCCTTTAGGTCCAGCGGTTTGGTCTGTGCGTTGTATGTCAGTCAGTCAGTCAGTCAGTGAATGAATGAGTCAGTTACGGAACTGTTTTATATATATAGATGACGAGGGTGCCGTGAAAAAATTATAATTATCTTAAGGGTGCCACGACTTGGATAAGTTTGGGAACCCCTGGATTATACTAACAGTGACTAATATATATATATATATATATATATATATATATATATATATATATATATATATATATATATATATATATATTGCTGAAATGTAATAATCTCTCTGGCGTACTTGTACGGAATTTGTGGATATCAAATATGTTTTGAATAAAAACTTCTTGTAATCCACAATTATGCACAAATTTAGCCCATGGTATCGAACCGACTGATTACCTTCCTTTAAAACAGCGAGTCTGTTGCGATGGTTTCTGAGTGCAGTCACAAGCTTGAAGACATTTGCTCATAAACACCGCGAGACTTATCAGCTACTTCATCATGGGATTACCGAGTGGGTGAAGCAGCAATATTCCCGTTGTGGGGACAGTGCAGATACATTCATGCCTCGGCCAGGATTCGTACCCAGTCCACAAGGTGGCCGCTTGAGTCGCCAAGCAATATACTACGTGGATTGTAGAAACGCTTATTAATGACACAATTTAGAGTAATTTTGAGTAAATGTTCAAATATCAAATTTTGCATAGTCAACTAGTGTATCTTACTATACGCTAAAGTACTTACTAAAGGCGAAGTGAATACGAAAGGATTTAAGAAATAACGACTGTCAGCCAAGACCGGGGTTTTACGGAGGAACAGTATTTAATCTATCATATACTCAAACCATACTGTTGACCTATGGAGATAGTTCATCTCAATATTTTTCTGATCACAGATTAGCGGACGTATATATATTAGAATTATATTTTCTGATTTTGAAAATAAACCTTTAAATCCAATGCACGGTATTTTAATACAGTTTTCCTTTCAATTTAATATTTTTTTTTCAAACAAAAATAATTTTTCAGTGATAAAAATCAATAATTTAGTACCACGTAAAGAGTAAGCCGCTGAAATATATAAAATTTTCCCGCCTCAACCTAGTCTGTAGATACAAAAATATTTCGACCATTGTGACACACTTTCATCTAGCTTGTTACGACCGTTTGGTGAACTGTTTTCAAGCTTCGTACTCCTATGCCAACTTGCTATCCCGACAGTGGGAGGTAAACTATATATCAGGGGTTCCCAACCTTTTTATAGTACCGTACCTGTACGTTGTAAACAATTTGATGACGTACCGGTATACCAAAAATTTTGAAATGGGGAATAAAATGCAATGGAGAACAAAATAAATTAGGATATATAAAAAATCATTTTAAATAAATCTCCTGAGTTTAATACACTTACCTTAACAGCTTCTTAATATTTATTAATAATACAATTACTATTGATTAATAATATGCAATTAATTTAAAGATGTTTGAAACACAAAACACAATTTTTAGTAGAACTCTGACACAGTTATAATTCGCAAACACGGTTATAGACACAGTTAGTATAATTCGCAGGCGAGTGTCAAATTTTTATGGGGCGGTCATAGATAACATATTCAGGTGTAGACGGCATCTTTTGAGATTAGGTAAATCAAAATAAAGTATTACGACACAAACAATGGATAAGAAATTCCAAACTAAAATATTAAAACGTATGGATTATTAGTTATTATAGGCATTTCTTTTCTTTTTTCGTATTACAGATTTGTAATAGATTTTTGTTTTAAATTGCAAAATCATTCGCGTACCGGTAGCTGCTTGTCCGCGTACCGGTACTGGTACGCGTACCCAAGGTTGGGAACCACTGCTTTATATTATGGATGTCCTTCTTTGCATTCTTCCCTACCCTATTTTCGGCCAAATAACAATATGTCGGCTTCTTCCACCGATTACGCAGGAGTTGGCCACACATATTTAATTTCTCTTTTCGATGCATATTTGTTACAACGGTACATCGATTTTTCCAAAGGTCAACAGCGATCATACCAGGAGCGGTACAAACCACGTTCCTCTGGACTTGGAGGCTAGCTTCCTGATCCCTAGACTATCCTGAGTATGTGGGGAAATTTGTGACTTCAATTCCTCATAATCTTACAAATATTTTTTTGAAATACGATTTTATCTGCTGTCAGGTGGTATATTCAACAGGAGAGTAGTCACAGTGGATACACTATACGCACATCCCATAGCTTATGCTGCAAAAATCTATTCCAACCCACCTATAGCTGCTTGTGCTTTAAATAATTAAATTTTGAAGGAAAAAGTCATGAAATTATAATTATGGGAATTTGGTTTTTATCATTAATTTTATCATTAGTTAAGAGAATTCAACGAAGAGCATATCCTTTTGAGATTTTCTTTAAAACTTTTTATGGAAATATATATTCTATAACGTAAATACTATATTATCTAATCTATATATATAAAACAGTTCCGTAACTGACTCATTCACTAACTGACATACAACGCACAGACAAAAACCGCTGGACCTAAAAGGCTGAAATTTTGCATGGGGATGCTTCTTATAGTGTAGGGGTGCACTAAGAAAGATTTTTGAAAAATTATTCTTAGATTTTTTTAAATTAAATTTTTAAGCTGTTTTAGTAACTTTTTTTAAGTTTGCATTTAAAATAATAAATTGAGCGTTATAAAATTTATACCACGAGAAAGATCATAAAAATTCCTTTAAAATGAGATGTTTTTCGAGTCATTACCTCCATTTTTCTGATTTTGGGGGAATTTTTAAAGTTTAATTTTTAGAATTTCATTTATTAAATGCCGATCACGTGATTTCTTTTTCTGGTACTTTAAATAAATTTATCGTCACGTGCATAACAACTAAATAGACAAAAAAAATTTTTTTTTCTTGCTAATGCGGCAGACGATTGGACATTATTTTGTCTATAAAAATATCCCTTACGATTTTTTATAAATATATATTTTTTTTGTACATCAATTGTATATATTGATCGTCATATTTATTATAAATATATATATATATATATATATATATATATATATATATATACATATTTGGCCTTAATTGCCTACATTGACCGTTGTATTTAATTTGAATGTACTCCGTAGCGAAGTGCGGGTTTTCAGCTAGTAATATAATATAAAGCAATTGGTATATAGAGCTATGAACAAGTTAAATTTAGATACCGTATATATATATATATATATATATATATATATAATAAAAATATATATAATAAATATAATAAATAATACATATCAAAATATATCTAATACATAAAATAAAATATTCATTATATTTTAATGTTACCTTCGGACTATAAGAGACCCCCCCCCCCCCCCCAGTTTTAAGTCGATTTTTTTATGTAAAAAGGTGCGTCTTATGGTCCGAAAAATGCGGTAATAATTTTTTCAATCATTACATTTTTTCTTTTTAAAAACATCCTAACAGCATTATCAGGTTTCAGTTCTGAAGCAATATCAGTGAAATACAAAAAATTATTTTTTTTTTTTCACGGGATCAATAATTGGTTTATAAGTAAAAATTATTGTTTTCATCTCATGAACATATTCGTGCAACTAGAGTTTCTTTGATTGTCTAAATTTTTGAAATTGAATTAACGAAATCTGGCACCACTGCCGTCAACAGACCTGGGTTTCGCTTCCATTTATGGGCCCGTCTTAGAAATCGGGCATCTCCAGCGTACCAACATAATCTCCTTTTTTTTGAGAATAAAATATATTGCATAATTTAAAAATTACTTTATCTTATTATAATAGCGATTACTTACCACATTTCGAAACATATCTGGATCCCTAAATATTTCATTTTCTCTTAGCTCCTTTATACTTTTGAAGCCATATGAAGGAAGGAAAAGGGCGAGGGCAAATACCAGCCTCAGCATCATTTTCCCGTACTGAAGGTGCGTAGCATCAATTCAAAAGGAAACTGGCGAATGCCTGTTAAAGTATAAGCACGTAATTTTATTCCCATCAGATAAAGTGATTCATTTTCTGCTATCAGTTTTTCCTAAAGCGATTATTTTAGTTGATGATACCTTTTGAATTGTTTTTAAAGCTTGTTTCGAAATCGCATGATAGTTCTATCACATCCTTAATATTTTTCGATGACTTAGTCTTATGCAGGTAGTGTAATAAACAAAAGGTAACGTGGTCAAGGTAATCTAATTTTCAATGACCATCATGCCACACAACTCTTAAGGTGGCGGTTGCAATATTGTATCAAAGTATCATTTGATCTTCAGAAGTTAGCAAAGATGAATACGTATCTAACAATTAATGACGTGCAGAGAAAAAAAAACAGGGATAGGGTAATAGGGTGGAACGGAAAAACTTTTTTTAGAATTTCAATATGATCTAGTGTTCAAAAGTTGCTGTTTAAAATTAGAATAAAGGATATAAAATTGTATTGCTTTTCTGCGATATTTTTAAGTGCCGCAAAGGGTTTAAATATGGATATTTTTATGAAAAAGTGATAAAATTTGTATTTTTTAAAATTTCTTTTATAGTATATTTAAATCTCTCTCTCTCTTTCTCTCTCTCTCTCTCTCTCTCTATATATATATATATATACAGTGGTACCTCCAAAAAGCGGACAGTCACGGGACCAAAAGTTTTGTCCGTTATTAGGAGGTGTCCACTATTGGGGAGGACAACCTTTTTATAAAAAAGTTTTTGCTGTTCTGTTTGACATTTGAATGAAAAATTACGGCTGCAATTTTAATTAAAAAGAAAAAATTAATTAGGCAAGAAAAGAATAACTATTTACTACATTACCTTTTAATTGTGTGTTAATCCTTTTATCTTGCATTAAATAATCCCAAAATGCAATGTATAGTAGCTAAATTATTTTAATTACTGCTAAAAAATCTCTTAACAAAGTGTGATTTCTCTTTTTTACACAACAAACCTGTTTTTCAAGATGAATCTTCATAGGATTTAGCTTTGCTAGTCCCTCTGAATCTTCATTGTTCAGAAAGGACTGTTTTAGTTGTTCGCTGTATTTCAGTACTTCCGAACAATCTTTGATTTTGCAGTCTTCCATTGGCGATTCCTCATCATCATCCTCAGAAAGGGCCAGTGCTTCAGTGGTGGCCCGATGAATGAAATTGGAAACACGCAGGTTTTTTTTCCTCAATGGATAAATCGTCGTCGATCTTGACTTCCTCTTCAACGCTGACATTTGAATCCAAATTGGCTATTAGATCCACAAGTTCTTTTTTGCTTTTTACGGTAGCACTGTCAGTTGCCACTTCGTTTGTACTCAAAAATCCCGTCTTCTTAAAACATTTTTAGAACGCACCCAGATTCCACCTTTTTAAGGGCTGACGTAGTCCAGGAAATTGCATCCAAAACAGATACCGATTTTGCCAACTCTTCGCTGGATTTGCAGGAGATAATCCGTGAAAGCACGTCTCAGAAGCAGCTTTCTGTATCGTACTTTAAAGCTGCGGATAATTCCCTGATCAAGTGACTGTAGCATCGAAGTGGTGTTAGGAGTCAAGAAAATTAAATTGACACTTTTTAGCTTTAAATCATCAGGATGGGAAGAAGCATTGTCCTTGAACAGATTGATTTTTCTCTTTTTATTTTTTATTTTGTTGTCTAACTCCACCAACTAATCGCTCATTATCTCAGTGGTTATCCACGCTTTCTTATTTGACTTCCACGAAACATTAAATTTTCGCACATTAATGTTCTTGAAACATCTAGGCTTCTTAGCTTTTCCAATAACAATTGGAGTTTCGAAGTCTCCCAGCATGTTGCAACGCAGCAAAAGAGTGAGCCGCTCTTTTGAAATTTTCCCGCCACTACATTTTTCACCCATAAGGTCTGTCCGGAAGGATGCGGCAAAAGAGGCCAGTATCATCGGCATTGAAAATGTCTCTGTCATCATATCCTTTGCACAAAGATTTAAGCTTTCCAATCCAATCTGTTACTTCACTTGAATTTACAAATTTTTCTTCACCTGAAATCTGCTTAAAAAATATGTTGTAACGTGTCCGGAATTTTTCCATCCATCCATTTGATGCGTTAAAAGTTTCTAATTTTGAAATATTTGCCAAAATAATTGAAAGTTTTTCAAAAATACCTGTCCGCTATTCGGAGTGTCCGCTATTCAGAGGGAATAACATGGATTGTCCTATATAAAAGGACTGGGACTCGTAAAAATGTCCGTTAATTAGAGGTGTCCGCTATTCGGGAGTGTCCGTTAAGGGAGGTTTCACTGTATGTATATATATATATATATATATATATATATATATATATACATATATATATTGTAAATATTAACAAAATGATATTTTTACAGAAAACTTACATATTCTAAGTATTTATAATTTTTAGATACCATTAGAGAACAACTGATTTCGTAGAATTTCGAGATTTTCCTGTATTAATTTTACAGTAGCATATTCTCATAACACACAATGGAATGAATGAAAAACAATTCTGAATTAAAGGACCTTAGTTAAAATAAACAAATCACATTTATTTAGAAAAATATTAATGTAATGTCTTTAAAGGCAAAACGTTATTTTGAAAAAAAACATTCTTGTTTTTCAAAAGTCCATAGTAATTACACATGGTTTCCATTACTTATTTCACTGACATATTGAATTGTTTTCTTTTTTTGTTTCAAATTTTGGCATTATCTTTTGAGAATGTATTTTTGTTTTTATCAATGCATCTCTTGCAGAAGTGCCATGAACGGACAAGGATGACTCGGTAACTAATTTACCAATCTTTTCTACCGCTTGTGCGTGACATGGAAAATTATTGTAGTCAATACGTTGACTCTTGTGATCAGATTATTTTTATTCCTTTACAAACTGCTTTAGTTTGTCATCAGAAATATGCCTCGTCATAGGAGGTTCTGTTACTTCAATATCATTACACTCAGTCATATCCATATAATCCTTGGCATCAAAGTTTTATACGTTGAATTAAAAACTTTCTGATGCCTCCTTCATTTTCAGCCTTTGCTTTTAGAATCCGGCGTAATCCAAGCTCTCTTACATGACTGCGAGCATGTGATATCATACAAAGGAGGAACAAAGTATGCATTCTTTGAATGACTGGGTCAATTACATTTTTAAGAGTCTAATTGAGGTAACGTGAATAACTTAGAAGTTTCCACAAGTTCTTCGATCCATGGATTACAAGATGGCTTCAGCTTTATGTTAAATCAAGCAGGTGCATAAACTTTCAAAATGTACTCAGTCAGTATTCGGAGATGAAAGTTTATGCACCTGTTTGGTTTAGCATAAAGCTGAAACCATCTTGTATCCATGGATCGAAGAACTTGTGGAAACTTGTAAGTTATTCACGTTACCTCAATCAGACTCTTAAAAATGTAATTGACCCAGTCATTCAAAGAAATGCATTGCTTCTTCTGAAAATCTCCTCCTTTGTATGATATCAGATGATCGCAGCCATGTAAGAGAGCTTGGATTACGGCAAATTCTAAAAGAAAGGGCTGAAAATGAAGGAGGCACCAGAAAGTTTTTAATTCAACGTATAAAACTTTGATGCCAAGGATTATATTGATATGATTGAATGGAATGGTGTTAAAGAAACAAAACCTCCTATGGCTAGGCAAACTTCTGATGACAAACTAAAGCAGTTTATAAAGGAAGCAAAAAAATCTGATCACGAGAGTCAACGTATTGACTAGAATAATTTTCCATGTCACGCACGAGCAGTAGAAAGGATAATTATTGGATTGGTAAAATTAGTTACCTAGTCATCCTTGTCCGTTCGTGGCACTTCTGCAAGACATGCATTGATAAAAACAAAAATACATTCTCAAAAGATAATGCCAAAATTTTAAACAAAGAAACAATTCAATGTGTCAGTGAAATAAGTAATGGAAACCATGTGTGATTACTATGGACTTATTAAAAACATGAATGTTTTTTTTTCAAAATAACGTTTTGCCTTTAAAGACATTACATTAATATTTTTATAAATAAGTGATTTGTTTATTTTAACTAAAGTCCTTTAATTAAGAATTTTTTTTCTTCCATTCCATTATGTATTTTAAGAATATGCTACTGTAAAATTAATACAGGAAAATCTCTAAATTCTACAAAATCAGTTGTTCTGCAATGGCATCTAAAAATTATAAATAATTAGAGTGCGTAAGTTTTCCTTAAAAATAATCGTATTTTTAATATTTGCAAAAAATATATATATTATTATTATTTTAATGTCTCTCTAATCTAAAAAAAAGTAACTCCCGCTGCCGCTGTCAAAAGCTTGTCACGCTATCTCCTCCGAAACCGCTGGGGGTATGGGGTCGAGAGCGATACCAATGGATGCAGAAAAATGGGGGAACCAAAGTTAGACATGACTCATCTTCGTCGGACTTTAAGGTTTTTTTTTTTTAATTCTGCGTTTTGTGGGAAAATATTGACTTTTTCATCTTCAGATTACGATAACTCGCTAAAAAATGATCGTAGAATTTTGATCTTTTTACAATCTAAGACTACAGACATTTCTCTTTCAAACTAGACCTCATTTGTTAAAAAATATTTTAAAACAGAATAATATTTTCATGAAAAAAGGAAACACAGTTTTTCAAGAAATATTGACTTTTTCATCTTCAGATTACGATAACTCGCCAAAAAATGATCGTAGAATTTTGATCATTTTTTTTTTTACAATCTAAGGCTACAGACATTTTTTTTTTCAAACTAGACCTCATTTGTTTAAAAATATTTTAAAGCAGACTAATATTTTCATTAAAAAATAAAACGCAGTTTTTCAAGAAATATCGTCCCCTATGTGGATGTAATATCGATGCTCCTCGAGTTTTTATCTTTAAAAAAAATATTTACATCATCTGGAAGCTGAAAGCTTTCTTATTCATATAAACCTCATTTCAAGTCTATATCTTAAATTTTTGATTATAAATTGAATTTTAAAGCTGATAATTCAACATTGATGAAACGCTCTTCGCATTAAGGGTGACAACAGTAAATGGAAGGAAGCTGTTACATTGCCCGAGAATCACCCCTATGTGTCTCGCTATTAGCCATAACAGAGGAGCGAGCGTAGCGAGCCTAGGGGCGAAGCTCCTAGTACTATAAAAGAAATTAAAAAATACAAATTTTATCACTTTTTCATAAAAATATCCATTTTGAAACCGTTTGAGGCGCTTAAAAATATTGTAGTAGAGCAATAAAATTTCATATTCTGTATTCTAATCTTAAAAAGCAACTTTTAAAACTATAGAGCATTTTGAAAATCCTAAAGAAGTTTTTTCCGTTCCAGCCTAATGAGTAACAAATGATTAGAGACGGTAAGAATTATATTTTCCCTTAAAACATTTAAAAAAAATTTCTCAGGTAAATATTCAGTCAGAATGCATTTCTATTACAATGTTTATAGAGGAATTCTACAGAAGTTTCTTCGATTTTAGTCGAACTCAGATTTGGAAACTAGCAAGATTTCACTAATTTATTCTATTTTTCATTTGTATGCCACAAGAAAAATTTAAGTGATGATCTAATAAATTATTTTTATCGCGAGGAAGTTACTAAGTTTTGGTTCTCATCACTTTTGCAAATTGTAAACACTCAAAACAGAAATCGTTTGTATACATAATTTACTTTCCTTTTTTTTTCATTTAAAGGGAATCTATCTTACTTACGTAAAACACTGAGACGTTATACATTATCATAATTTACAAATGCACATGTGGTAAACTTTTTATGGAACTCTACAAATTAAAGATATTTTCCTCTGAAAATGATACATGTTATTCACACTTTTAATAACAAAACATACTGAATGTAGAATTATTAGAAGTTTTTAGAATATTAATGACACATCCGCATATGTTCCCATGCCTACTTTACACATTATGCTTTTCATTAATTCAAAGTGTTGTTTCCCAATGTGTTATAAATATTCATGCATTTTAATTTTGCAAATAAACTCCTTTTAAATTGGTAGAGATAGTGGATCAAAATATAAAAATCCTACGTTTTTCAGAACAAAATACTAAAAAATTGTTTTGAGGCAAAACAAAATGCTTTTAAACTGAGGATAAATTTGTAACTACTGGCTTAACAGTCTTCAAATGTCTTAACATGCAGAAATAAAGCATGTTTCAACAAAAAAGTAAACAACAAAAATTTCAGGAAATTAGTTTAACAATATTTCTCATGCTCAATTTATATACTGACAGTTTCTAAGTAGATTTGGAGATTGTTATCTTACTTTCGATTATTATTTTGAGGGGCAGTTCCACTTTTCCAAGCTGTGACGAAGCATTTTCTTTTTGCACTGCTAAATAACCAAAGTTTTTCATTTAAGGAGGAAAACATTTGTTAGAGAATAGTTTTCGTCATACGCAGTGCTTGCTGGGGATAAAACAGACTGCTAAATATCGCAGTACGTAAAGCTATCAAGAACGATTCTACGTATTTACGTAAATGAGATTTCTCTGCAATACACGCTTCCACAGATGCGATAAACAGAACGTTCTTTTCCATTTAATCGGCAGATGGCGATAGTGGAGCACTTTTATTCTGCGCGCGTGCGCATCTGTCATTTAATTTTCTTTCCCTCTTTTCCCCTCAATCGCTCGCGTCCATCACAACCACCGAGAGGAGGATCCAGAGCATTGTTGGCAACGCTCTAAAGAGCATTAAAAAAAGCCGCACAAAGTATTTCCTCAGCGCTAGTGACAGCAAGTAAAGCTAATAATTTTACTTCCGAAAGGTGAGTCACTTCGTTCCGTTTTATAATTCCTGCATGCTATGATGCCACAAAAGTGAGAACAATATTCATAGCTTTTATGCAATGTCGTCTGCTAGCTGTCAAATGAATGTGAACGTATACCATATGGCACGTTTTGTCGTTCGATTATTTACATTTCAGTTGCTTGTATTTCAACGTCGATTTCATTTAATTTTGTATCACACGCTTTCAAAATCTCTTGGCGGATTTATAACTAATTCATGAAAAAAAAAATATTAAATCTAATCTATGTACAGGTGATATATTAATTTCATGAGTGCTTGAACAGATGGTACACATTAAAAGAAGATAAAACCTAAATAACCATAAAGAACATTCAAAACTATTTCATAAATTAGTAAAGAAAATAAATATATTTTTAAAATTGTATGGTAAGTTGGAAATGGTATTTTATTATCTCTAGTATTGAAATAATTTTTATATTCCGTTAAAAAAAAAGAATTATGTTTTAATATTTTTCTGCGATAGGTTTTTTTCTTTTCCGGATGGCAACATGTTCTCACACTAGATGGGAGATTTTGTGTTCGAAGCAAGGAGAATGAAGAACAAATTATCATTTTCGGCTTAATAAATATGCCTATATCTAGCTCTTCAATCAACTGATTAAAACCCCAAACAAGCATGCAATATGGAGAAAGCTCATTTTTCTATAGAAGTAACAGTCAATGCATATTCCCTAAAATATTGGTATGTTCTTTTCCCACCAAGATCGACTGAGGGAGGGGGAAAAGAGGGAGATATAGGGGCTCAGGTCTCCTTTACATCAGGGGCGAGGGTCTTGGAATTTTTTTCATCGGACCAGGGGTCGGCTTCCGACATCTCTTAACTGGAGTTTTAAATTGTCAGAATATTGGTCTGCACGAGTTTTAATAATTTGATTCGGCCTGCTATTGTCGCCGACAATTTCTCCGTCCCTTAAAACAGCCAGGCTGTCTCTGGAATCGATTGCGGACCTCGATGTTTTTCGGACAGGGCACGTGTTCCGACATTTACATCACCAAACCCTGTCAAAGTCATCCCCAAGGAATTGCAAATTATTTAGTATAAAAAAGAAATGCAAAATCCAAACAAGGGTATATTTAACAAGTTTTCAAAATATACTTAATGGGGAAATTAAAACGAAATACAGAATCTTAAGATTATTTCATATAAATTATTATGTTTGAAATTTATTTAAATTTATCCCTGAAATTTTTTTTCTTGTATTTCAACCATAGATCTCGATTTAGTCACAACGTCGCGAGAGATATTACTCTCTCGTATTAATTTTAATGGGCCTATTGCTTTTTTTTTTCTAGGCGTGACATCTCAATAAATCTTTTATTGCACTGGTTGTGAGAAAATTTCAGCTTAAGTAGTAATACCAGGGGTCTGTCCAGGTTTTTTATCCAGGGACCTATTTTTGTGAATTTCATTCTTATTTTTGTGAAAAAAATAACTTTACATAATTAGCACAAAAAAGAACTGAAATCTTTTTATAAACAGAAAAAAAGTTATGTGAAAAATATTAAAAATTGAGGGGGGGGGGAGGAAATTGTTAATGCAAACTAGCATTGGCTGCAGGCAACTGTATGCGCCTGTTGCCTGTTTTTTTAAAAATGTTGATTATTTCTTCACATTCCATATCAGATAATTTCGCAGCGGTAAAATCGTGGACGGTTGGGGTTTACGCGCTGGGTATATTTTGAAAGGATAATTTTATGAAAATAAATTTTGTGAACAGTTCGTTTTTCTAATAATGAATTTTGTGAAGAGTCCGTTTTCCTGATATTGAATTTTGTGAACAGTCCGTTTTTCTGACGTGGAATTTTGTGAAATGTCCGAAAACGGACTCAATTTTCCCCCTAGACAGACCCCTGAATACATCACTCATGTATCTAAATTTCCCCACAACTCTCTGGAAAAAACTCTAAACTCCCCCATCGCATGCGATCAATAATAAATATTTACTATCTCGTCTGCATTATAGTATATGAACTTCATATAAAGTTCCATAATTGGCAGCATACAAGAGACCAATAGAAATATGTTTTATTCTTCGTCTGTCAAACGACAGGAGAGTGTTTGCACAGCTGAGTATGTCTTATTCAAAAAATTGTTTCATACTACTTGGCAGACGACATCATAAGCGACCACCTGTTAAACAGACAAGATAAAATATATGCCAGTTTCTGAATTGCTAATTATTGAATCTTGGAAAGTTCAATATAAAAAAATGATTATTAATTTAAATTAATTTAAATTTTAAAACTTTTGAAACAAAAATGTAAATTTGTTAACAACTTCTGACCAAATAGTTTTGGTAATTATAAAACAATATATTTAATATTTCAGTTTTTTTTTTGTAGTTGGAAATCAAGTTTTGGTTTCAAACTAAAATAGAAGGGAAAGTACCCCTCCCCCTTTCACCCCACCCCTTCGAAAATCAGCTAATGCACCCATTACTCTTTTTTTATAGGCTTGATGTTACTTATCGCTAAGTGGTCCCTTAATCAGGCGAATTTTCCAGATTAGGTAATAAGTCGTGCACGTTTCTCAATTTTCCCACGACCTCCCCAAAACACCCCAAATCCTCCAACCGCAATGGATCCGTTATTAAAAGAAGGTTAGCATTCGAAATATTTTTATTATATAGAGCAGTGATGCGCAAACTTTTTTCTATTGCGACCCACTTTCTTTAAATAAAAAATACACTCGACCTCTAATGAGCATTTTTTGGTAGTGGCAAAATTTTTCTAAAAATTATATTTCTCCTTAAAACATTAAAAGAAAAATAGAACTAATGTTTAACTGATGGTGGAAGACTTGGAAAATGTTCACATAAAAACAGAAATACAAGCAAATTATGACAACCTATTTTTTTAAATCAAGGAACTGTAGATTGTGGGTATATTATTAACTTTGCATAATAGCAATAAAAAACGACTCGTTTACCTTCTGCACTTGTTTTTGACAAATCTCATGGAACAAAAGCTTCATATTATAATATTAATATGTACAGGTGTTTCACTTAAGTAAAAATTAATAAAAATTAAAATTAAAAAAAGAGCATGCTTGCAAAATTATAAACTATGTATTAAAACATCGAAAATTATAAACTTCATCTTTTTATATAAAACTAAAATAGGAAAAAAAGGAAATATGTGAAAAATATATGCTATGACTAGCTGAATACCTGTGCTTCGCTACGGAGTACATTCAAATTAAATACAACGGTCAATGTATGCAATTAATGCCAAATATATATATATATGTGTGTGTGTGTGTGCGTATGTATGTATATTTATAAAAAAATTGTAACGGATATTTTTATAGACAAAATAATGTAGCAGAAAATATTCAAATTAAATCTAATAGAACATACTAAAGAATATAGTACAGTTTGAGGAACATTTCTTTTACTGTATTTTAATATTTTTTTAATAATATCCAATCGTCTGCCGCATTAGAAAGGAAAACAATTTTTTTTTCTTGTCAATTTATTTCGTTGTTCTGCAAGTGGCGTAAAATTAGTTTAAAGTATCACAAAAAAAAGAAGCCACTTGATCAGCATTTAATAAAGTAAATTCTAAAAATTAATTTTAAAAAAATCACCAAAAGACAGAAAATGGAGGTGAAGATTCGAAAAAGATTTCATTTTAAAGTAATTTTTAGGATATTTCTCGTGATATAGATTTTATAACCCTCAAATTATTATTTTAAATGCAAACTTTAAAGAATGTTACAAAAACAGCTTAAAAATTTAATTTAAAAAAATATAACAAGAATTTTTCAAAAATCATTCTAGTGCACCCCTGCACTATGAGAAGAATCGCCATGCAAAAATTTCTGCCCTTTCGGTCCAGCGGTTTGGTCTGTACGTTATCTGTCAGTCAGTCAGTCATTTACGGAACTGTTTTATACATATAGAAGATATCATATATTCTTTAACATATAAACATATTGAAATAAAAATATTAAAATATGAAATTATGGAAAATTTAAAGCGTATTTTTGATTAAATAATTCAATGACATAAATTTACTTCAAACTATCCTTGACTCCTCTAATTTTTTTCGCGGCCAACAGTTTTTGCACACCACTGATATAGAGTATTAATAGACTGAGATAGAGTATATTGTATCAGACCTGAAGACAAATTGGAAGATAAAGTGTTTATATATATATATATATATATATATATATATATATATATATATATATAAATATATAATGAAAAAAATATTTATATAAAGGTAATCTTACAAAAAGTATTTTTTTAGTAATAATTAGAAAATATTTAAACTGATTTTTATAATACTGATTTTTAACTGACTATTTAGAAGTAATATTTAAACTGAATTTAATTGACTGGCCTGCAAATTAAAAAAAAATCCAAATTTTTTTTTTTACTATAACTTTAAATATGCAACGTGTTAAAAAAATAGCAGTTTTTCATGCATGGAATCTTGAAAGAGTGCAACGTCTTTGTATTCAATAGGAGTCTGCCACGGTCGGGTGATTTTTCGGAGCGTCTAGTCTAGATATATGACAGCGAGAGACATAATACGTAATTGGGCCGATCATTAGTACAGAAGAGATGGAATCGAGCAGTTATCGAAGGAACTAAGTAACAGCCACTTGCTTACTTTTTGGCCTTTTGATGGTCTTCCTTAATTTGTTTCTCTCGTTACGATTGCGCTGCTCTAGTTGAATTTTTAATCAGTCAAAACCATCAGATATGTGTTTTTTTAACTCCATAAGTTAAACAAAGAAGACTTTTAAAAAGGTCTGCTCTTAAGAAAATTTTTCCAGTGATTGTCGAGTTTGATTGAAAGTTTTAATTGGGCTCCATAACAGAGAAAGGAGTTTTTTTGTTATTTTTCCCGGGGTATCTTTTTTATCATTTAAAAGAAAAGCAAATAATATATATTTTTTAATTTGAAGGATTCGCGGATAAAATGGGGTATACTGTATCTTAAACGCACAGAATTTCCTTTGGTGGACGAAATTTCTAAAATGTATAAGATAGAAGCGTGGAAAAGTTTCTCTTTTACGGAGTACAATTAAAACAAGTAATATATAAAAAAAAATTTAAAGTCAATTCCTACTTAGGTCAACAAAGAAAAATTTGAGTGTGAACTAATAGTAGGAATTGAAAAAAAGCATTGCCTGCCAGAACCTTGCCTGCTGTGCGAGATTAGGAGGGGAGGAAAGAGAGAGAAAAAGTTTGTCAGGTTGGGGATTCGATCTCGCAACCTACAGGACGGGAGAAGCCCGCGATACCTCAGTGCTACCGTTTACACAGTAACAAGAGGGAAATTACTATTCAAGAGCAAGAGACGCTCTAGGTCTAAAACTAAAATTGATTAATTAAATTTAATTAATGAATTAATATTTGAAAAAAATGTATTAACATCAAGTGTCATCCACTACAAGTTTAAAAAAATGTATTTGAACTTGAGTGGATGAATAAAAGTACTTTTATTAACGATTGAAAATTTCAACAAGATATATATAGAGAGAGTGTGAACTAATAGTAGGAATTGAAAAAAAATCTTTCAATCCAAATCGACATCCCATGGAACACATTTTCTCCATAGTTTAACATTGAGCTGAGCCAATCCAATATGGCTACCAAGTAGCCTTAATCTAGACTAGTTTTTATTTTGATATACTTGCATGTGAGAATTTCCTCCCGCCATTGGCTGAGGTACCGAGTACTATCCGCGAGATCTCAACTTTCGATACCTCTGCATTCCGAGCCGCTTATAAGGTTCAGGCAGACGTTTCCTTTTTTGAAATAATTTCTTCCTGAGAATCCGAGATTCCAAGTTCTCCCACCTCAAATTTGTAGTTCAGATCTTGTTCTTGAGCAGTATTTACTGGCTTGTGTTATAAATGAAATTTCTGTCCGATTAGTCTGTATTTGAGATTTTTGATTTAGTAAACTCTTTACAAAAGCTGTTATCGATGATATTAATAGCGGATTTATAGGAATTATTCTTTACAGTTCTTTATCTTAGAATGACGTTTTACATCCTCGGTTTGCCTTTTTTTTTTTAACGTTATGTTCCGTATGCGTACACTTCCTTTTAACATATGAGGCGGTGAAAGGCAAAGTGGTAAGGGTAAGTCAGTAAGTCAAGTGGTGTAAGTCAAAAGCGTTTTACTGCAGAAACTACAAAAAATTCCACTATAAATTGAACAAATTATAATTTACCATAATTATTATAATATTGAAAATAATAATTATTTGCAATTCCACTATATATTAAACACGGAGATTGCATCTTTGCCCGCAAATAAAAAAAGTTGAAAATGTGACTTTATACATATATATATATATATATATATATATATATATATATATATATATATATATATATATGTAACAAACTGGACAACCCAAGGAAAAAATGGGCGTCCAGCACATCACAGGCAATGATGGTGTAGTCGTGGCTATAATAATACTCGACGCAGCAAGTTACAGCATTATACTAGTTTTTATTTCGTCGGCGAATACGTCTTCTCAAGACAGTTACAAAATCCGAAAAGCGTACAGGTTTCCGTTCATGCGGTTTTTATAAACTTTGTCATGTGATCAGGATAGCGATTAGGGATTTGCTGTTGTCGATAAGTCACATGTGGTTTTATATAATCTGCGCAGAGCTTATCTAAAATATTGGGGACGCCGCGCCTATTTGAAAAAGGAAGCCATTTAATATTTTCTCTCGAGGTTATTAGAACTTAGAATCAAAAGCGAAATTTAGCTCGTACGCCCAAGGGAATTTAGAATAATGTTAGATTTTAAAGTGGTATGGGGTTTTTAATGTTATAAAATATCCCCCCCGTCCGAGAAGAGGCTGACCAACAATGCCTGCATTGGAGGACAGACTCACCCGACCATGTGAGGAAAATGGGCGTCGACCACAAATTTGGAAAAGTTTGAAAAGGAACATATGTTTTAAGTTAATTTAGTATGATGATCACATGGCAAGACATTGCACATTTCAATATTGAATACACAAAAATACACTAATGATTTACTAATTTATGAACACAACAAAAGCAAAAAAATTATAGTAATTAATGATCAACTATAGAAAATTGTAAATTATGTAAATTTCTTATATTGTTGCTGTGAAAAAAATTTAAATTTTTAAAATGCACCTATCATCAACTGAAAATTGCTGTGCAAGGCGGCCTCTCCCCACACAACAAAATCTCAAAAAAAAAATCAATTAAATTTAATTAAAAAAAATTATCAAATTTTCACTCTACATCAGTTTTAATTTTGAGTCGACTCACACAAATAATAGAATATAACAATGAAAATATCAAAATCAACAAACAAACATGTTAAGTAAATGGAATAGAACATGACAATAATAGTTTGAAGTTATTGTACTTTCCTTCTCAACTCTCACAACATTGGGATGAGTCCAAAAAGTTTGTAAGGTACACATGGTAGCTTATAGTTCACTGTCCTTATTATGTTAGCTACAGTATGTTGCTTGAGAAAAGTACAAAAAAAATCACAGTTCGGTAGGTTCTGTGACCTATCATCTCGCAAGTGCAGAATACCCAAAAAAAATTACAATATCTTGGCTTAAATAAAAAAAAAGTCCTTTGTAGTTGGGTACAAAAAAAAAATCACAGTCTTTTTAGTGCTGTGTTATTTCTGCTTCACAAACGTAGAATACATAAACATCACATTATCTCGACTTGTTTACATATAAAGAAAATTAGTTCTTTAGTTATATAATAAAAATCACAGTTTATAATAAAAATCACAGTTTATAATAAAAATCACACTTTCAATAAAAATCACAAGCTTTAATAACACCACACTTCAAATATATCAATTGTATATAAAAATTACAAAACATATCACTCATTATCTAGTTTTCGTATCTTTATTTATCTCATTATTTTTTCTTAATATCCATTATCTCCTTTATTTCAATATTACTTATTATCAACAAAAATCTCTTTTTAATATCTTTTATATTTCTTATTATTCTCATTTCATCATTTCTTATATTCATTTTATTTCGACAATATTTATTCATTCCAAAATTCTATTCAATATTCTTTAATTATACTTATTCATATTTATTCTAACTTTATTTATTAATTCTCAATACTTTTCACTTTATTTTCAAATTATTTATCTACTATTCATTTTTGTACATTTATTATAAGTTTATGTGGATCCATTTCCTTGTTTTGAAGGTACCTTGTTGTATGTGTGTTCCCCAACTCTTAGTCTCAAATTCTTTAATTCTACCTCTAAGCAGTGAGGGTTGTGTTTATGTTTGTGTAACAAGTGGGTTTTCTTTCTCCATATTGTTCTCTGACTAATAAGGAGGAAGAGTCTTTTAGCCGTACAGTGGACTAACCGTGAATCTCCGACAGAATATGACTGCGTTGAAAAACAGCATCTTGTATAGTACAAAGATCGAGAAAAAGGAAAAGGTGCAGTTGTCATACCTGTGGGAGTATAATATATAGAAATGGGAGGACAAAAGGAGTGGCCATCCCAGCCCTGTTTTAGTCATTACTCAAGCATATGATCTTCAGCACTTTAAGTGACTAAGTTGATGAATTAAAAACAAATAGTAAAAAAAATTAATAAGATCTTAAACAGTTGGGACGACATCCAACGCGCTTCTAGAGGTGGGTGATAGGAAAGTGTTTTTCAAGAAATAGAAAATTTACTGAAAGGTTAAGAAGTAGAGTTGTCATAGTCGGTGTTTAAATTGAGATCCAAAAAAAAATTCACATATAATAGTATTCTTAAGAAGAAATTTTAAGTTAGACAGTTTTTTTTTTTATATATATCTTTAGTAGGACAACACATAATTAATTATATCAATTTAAAAAAAAATATAATGATGTTAAGCATCACATAGAAAAGAAAGAAAAATGGATCTAATGTTTGTCATTATTCGTGGTGTAGTTTTAAGTTCTCTGGTGCATTATAATATCTCAATCTGCAAGCATGGACAATTTCAGAATCTCGTTTAGCGTGAAAGTTTGGTCTATCAATTTTATACACAACATATGAAAGTATTAAACACACAATAATAAAATACTCCTAATACCAATAATAACAATAATAATACCTTAATATTCTCTATCAATTGCCATAATTTAATGTTAATGTTCAAATTTCAAACTATTATTCTATCAATTGACACAAATAATCAAAATTACTTTACCAATACCCATCTCAGTTTTATTAAGTTAATCATGAAATCGATAAACCAAAATTAATTTTTCTTTTCTTATATCACATTTCGGTATGAATCCTCGCTGTAAAGTTCCCAAATATTCATCATTTGTATTTAATCTCTCAAAAAATATCTCTCATTATAATATTCTCTTTTCTATTTATTTATTTTTCTTCATTATTTCTATTTCGAGAATTTTCTGGGGCGGATGAACCAAATATAACATACAATGGTTTTTTAATTCTCCAATTGTGGTTTTTTGGCACCCTAAGTCATGTTATAATTGTTTTAACTGTCGACTGAAC
>OU015498.1:21834366-21981866 GCA_907164885.2 Dolomedes plantarius
GTGAGTCAATCACTATTCCTTCTTTATAAATATTGCACTCAATTTTTTCTAGCTTGAAGAGAAGTTCTTAATTTTTTTTAAATTTTAACCATTGTTTTTTTCATTGTTATGTGATTGCGCGCATATCACCAGAGCAGTTGGCTAGAATACCGTGAAATTTTATACACGTTCAATATAAACAGGTATCAGTAAAATGGCGAACAATTATGTCATTTCTACCATAAAAATTTGAATTACAATAAAATTTATCAAAAAAATTTCTGAAATTTAAAAAAAATTATTATTTTTTTTCCATGAAAAACTAAGAATTTTGATTTCACCGTTCGTTATTTTAAAGATATAATATGCAACTTAATTTTAAAATTAAAAAAATATTTATATTCATTAATATATGGATGGAAGTCTGCGCGCAATGGCATAAAAATTGGAAAAAAACAATGGTTGAAATTTTTAAAAAATAAAAAATTTATCTTCAAGCTAGAAAAAAATAAGAGCCATATTTATAAAGAAGAAAGTCTGTTTAACTCACAGTAACATTTTCATATTCCTGAATAAAACATTTTCATAACTACTGATGATTTAACATAGGGATATCTCTGTCGAGTCTCTTAGCTTCTAAAATGTACCTGACCCCTTAAAACTTGAAAATCAATCCGAAGATGAAAATTTAGATACAGTCGATTCCGGTTAATCGGACCACATCGGGACGCGATCATTTTGGTCCTCATAACCGACTGGTCAGATCAAACGAACATTCTTTATGTTACAAGACGGGATGCGGTAAGAAGGCTTCGGTCGGAAGAAGCGGAATTGACTGAACATCATATCTTTGAATTCCCGTAGTAACAAAACCTGTTGAATCCAGACAGTTGCTTCCGGCGTCTGAATGATGGCTTTAACAACTAGGACAATGGTATTCGGAGTGAGAATCTGAGGGTTCGATTCTCGAAGTTGGCATGGGTGTTTGTAACAGTTCAAAATCGGCGTTAAACTGTAGGTCACGATAAGTTTAATCCTTGAGTTGCAAGAAATAACCGTAGCGTTCTCGAACAACCAGACTGTTGCCGCAGTCAGCGGAGTAGCGGAGCTCGATTCGAACGGGATTAAAATCTTTATAGCAATGCTAGTAGCGACAAAAGTATTAAATTAGTTGTTTCAAATGCCCCCAAGCTGGAAGTGTTCCATACCAGGTCCATATAGGCTAGCGGGCCGAGGGGTGTGGCTCTGGTTTATAATGCCACCACAAGGGTTGGAGTCCGATTTAGCCAGGTGCCACCTCAGTTTTGACTGAGCTCCCCCAGGAGCGACATCTGTAGGGATCGTACATTCTCCCACCCTTTCTGATCTCACAGAGGGACTTTCTGGTCTACGGATTTAACATGCCCATATCCGGCCTAGACATGATATAAAATTAGTAATAATATGAAAAAAATTCTCGAAGCATTAACTTAAGGCATGGGCTATTGACGTCAGGGAGTGGCATGAATAAAGAAAATGACTATAGTCTACCGTTCCGAAATGAGTGGCATTCTATCAGGAGTATGGTTAATGTAATTTACAATTGTAATCATGTCTTTTTCTCCCCTTATCTTGCTATTTTGTGCTGAAACTTCATCAGGGAATGAGCATTAAATTTATTCTTAGTTGATTGATAACCTAACAGTTTTGGTCGATGTTTTGAACTAAAAAGCTATTGAAAAAATTAATCTGTTTGCTGGTCTGTTTGGATGTCACACTGAAAAGCAAATTTACGTGGTTTGTGCGTTTCATGCCGAACGCTAACTCTAAAATTGCCCATCTCATTTGCCACCTTCAAGTATGTATAGACAGGTTGCGAAGATTATTCGCTTTGTATACTCGTCGGCAATGAGAAGCCCATAATGTGTCAAAATCTCTAGATCCATGGCCACAAGGTATACTCACTATAACTCTATAAAATCTAAATTGAAATTAGATAGTTAACTAATCTAGATTTAACAATTTCTCACACTCAAATCCTTAACTTCTGAATAAGTTTTAAAAGTTACGCTAAAGGTAAGCTTTAGACAGAACTTATGCATGGGTGGCGTTCGAAGTTGAGCAACGCGCTAGAGTTATTTAAATTATGGTGGACTCGTGGAGCGGCAGTTTGAAATCCCTTTTCACAAGCAGGAAAATATTCTGTGTTTTCTGTTCTTCTATGCATTTGATTACCGGGAGTGGATAACTTATCAGATTTTTTTTAAGTAGGTAGTTAACTGAAGGCTTTGAAATACGTTAACATTCTTGAAAAAAAAAATTTCAGTAAGAATAAAAGCAGAATCGCGTTTTATTTCAATTGGTTCAATATCTAATTTTGTTTCGGTTTCTCTCTTCTTTTTGAGCCGTTAAACGATATAAATTCATCAAGAATGGGGCGGTATCTTCATAATATACCTCTTATGATTTTGTGGAGTTAGCAAATACGTCGTAATCTTCATGCAAGGGATTTCACGGGAACAGAAAAAAAAATCATGATAAAAAGTTTTCAAGATATCGAGGTTGAATTTAAAAAAAATCTATTGTGATATACACTACATATTTAGTAAGGCAAAACAACATAGTGTAGCGGCACGTAGAACTTTACGTGGAACAATCACTAGCAATAGAGGATTAAAAAAAAAATCTGTCGGCTTGGAGAAAACATCGGTGAGCCCCCATCAAATTCTAACATTCTTTGGGTCGGTAACCATAAGTAATTTAACCAAAGGCTTGGGAAAATATATATATGTTAAAAGAAGCGAGCACCTTGGGGACTCCTAAACCTGTCACTTGGTTTCCTTTATTCAGAGATTTTGACATTACAGAAGCCATAAGTTTTCACTTATGTCTTCTCGGCCTATCGGACCGATCTAAGACGCGGCCTGTTATCGCTACTATAATCAATTAGTATATATATATATATATATATATATATATATATACTAAGATCCGGACACAAGCCACACGAGCTCTGCCTCCTTGAAACGAAACTAATCGAGGGGAAGGCGCTATTAAAATACTTGTAACCAGACGTCTCGTTCAACTGTAATTTGTTCAAATCAATATCAACTCTGTTAAGTTTTAGTTCAATATTAAATTTGTTAAGTTTTAGAAAAATTCTGGCCTGTTTCATTAATCATCAGAAACCACTTTGACATTGCTTACGATTTGCCACGAAATCGATCAGCACAGGTCAACTCGCCAGAAGTTGTGCCAATATGCATAATGGATAACTTTCTTCCGTAAACTCTTATGTTTGTTCCAACCTTTTCTGAAACTGAACAACTCTCTCCAAGGCAGTTATTGGTTTACCATTACTTATAAATAAGCGTGTTCCAGTTCAGCAATTCCTTCGTCTTCCATCCCAGATCTGTTCTTAGCAGCTCGTAGGGAATTACTCGTTCTGACGTTCTCCCCCTTCAAGCACTTCTCATCCGCAGTTCTTAATTTACTTTTAACGAAGTTCCTCCTTCTGGGCTCTCCAGAAAATATCCCTACATGTTCTTACAATTAGTCGCTGTCAGACTGTAACGAGAGAGACTCGTATCTCCCCTGAAAGTAATGAGCACAAAGTCTATAAAATACCCGTGTTGTAGACACCTTGCATTTCTCTGGAACGGGAGACTTAAATTCGCGATAGTAATGGTTACGAAAGAAAACGCTCCGAGATAATTATGGAAAATTCATTACCTTAATGACGAAAGGACAGGAGGAAAAATATTTTTCGAGACTAAAGAGGTTCCAGATATTAATGGTGTACTGTTTATTATTATAATTGATTTCCTATTACTTATTAATTCTGTTAATATCACACGAGGGAAAGAAATTATATATATATATATATATATATATGTATGTATATATATATATATATATATATATATGTATATATATATATATATCTATGTATATATATATATATATATATATATATATATGTGTGTGTGTGTGTGTGTGTGTGTGTGTGTGTGTGTGTGTGTATGTATGTATATACACTGAAGTGCCACTGAATTAGGGATACCTACCTAGTAACGAGTTGGGCCTCCTCTGGCCTTGATAACGGCTGCCATACGACGAGGCATAGATTCAACAAATTTCTGAAAACGTTCCACGGGAATGGCTTTCCAAATATTGGCTAAAGCTGTCCATAATTCAGTAAGGTTCTTTGGTGCTGTGTGATGGCCTTTCACGCCTTGTTCCAAAACATCCCAAAGATGCTCAATAGGATTTAAGTCTGGGCTTCTAGGTGGCCAATTCATGACAGAGAAGTCAGAGGAATGCTCATCCAACCAGCCAGTAGCCAACCGGGACTTGTGAGAGGTACAGTTGTCTTGCTGGAAAACTCCATTACCGTGAGGATAACAGAACAGCATAAACGGATGGAGGTGATCACCCAGCAACTCTACGTACCGAATTGCATTGAGGGAGGTTGGTACACGCACCAAAGATCCCAAACTGTGCCACGAAAAAACACCCCAGACCATGATTGAGCCACCATGCCCTTGTACAGTTCCAGCCAGGCATGCAGGATCCATGGCTTCATGAGCCTGACGCCATATTCTCAGCCTCCCGTCGGCGTTAAGTAGTCGGAATCGAGACTCATCACTCCATGCTACTCGTTTCCAGTCCTCTACACTCCAGTCTCTGTGCTCTCTTGCCCAGGCAAGACGTGCAGACCGATGGCGAGTATAGAGCAATGGTACTCTCGTAGGTCGACGGCTCCCGAAACCCATACGGTGAATCGAGCGTTGCACAGTCCGTTTACTGACTGTACGACTGGCACCGTCATTAAACTGGGTGGTAATTTGAGCTAATGTTTGGCTTCGCTGGCTACGTACAATGCGCCTGAGCCGTCTCTCACCACGCACTGTCAAGGCTAATTGTACTTTGCAGTTTGCCCGATCGCTAGTTTTTTTTTCCACCATCCATGTATTTTCGGTATACTCTTGACACTGTCGACCTTGAAAATCCTAGCTGTCTGACGATTTCGGAAATTGAATGGCCCATGCGTCGCGCACCTACGATTTGTCCGCGATCGAAGGCGTCTAAATCAGGCAGTTTACCCATACTGGCAATTCCAACAACTAATTCAGAACAACCACAGTACGCGCTATATATGCAGTTACCACAGCGCCCTCACTTGCGCATACATGATGCGCAGCGCTACACAATTTGCATAGGCTTTGCTATCCCTAATTCAGTGGCACTTCAGTGTATATATATATATATATATATATATATATATATATATATATATATATATATATATATATATATATATATATATATATATATATATATATATATATATATATATATGTATATATACATATATATACAGTGGAATCTCGATCGATCGTTTTCGGATCCATCGTTTTCCCGCATGTGTCGTTCATTTTATCCAGTCCCAACGATCATATTGCTTTGTTATGTTTCCTCAACTATCGTTTTTCAACTATCGTTCATTTCAATCGGTCCCTTCGAAAACGATAGATCGAGATTCCACTGTATATATATACACATATATATCTACATATGCATATATATATATATATATATATATATATATATATATATATATATAAGATAAAGTTGTAAGAGAAAAACCAGTATGAGCACTAAAACTACTTGCAGCCAGGAACTAAAAGCATGAAAAGATAAGATTGAAAGAGGTTTTTGACAGCATCTCTTCATCAGCGGTGTCGATACTGTCTAAAAACCAATGGATTGTTTCTGATAAGAATTATTTATGCAATAAACATACTTAGACACCGTACAATCCATGAGAAACTGTAGAATTGAAAATACATCCACTCAACCATAGAACACCAAGCCTCGCGCCAGACAGGGTGGAAATTAAGAATAGGTAACCGCAAGGTGACTGACGTCACAAAACTTGCAACCAAGGAGCAAATGGAAACACAGAAGCTGTCCTACTATGGGGACTGTGTTTTAGTACAATTAAACCTTAATTATATTAGCTTTTTATTATTATTACTAAGAGTAATTTATTATTATTTTATTTTTATTTTTACTTTAGATATTAATATTATTTATTTCTTTTATTTTTAGTTGTAATTTACTCTAATTAAACTTATTATGTTGATTTACTTATTAGTTGCAACAGAACAAACTATTCGTGAAATCTAAAACAACCAATATCTTTATGTGTGTGTGTGGGTGAAGAGAAACTTGATAGAAGCGAAATCTTTTTTACACCAATCCTTGAAATTACTTACTCCATCTGTCAGGTTGCTTACGACTTTACTATTTCTTTGTTTTTTTAATTAATAGTTTTCACTTCATAATATATCAAAAATACTTTGGAACGAAGAATTTTACTTGTTAACGTTTCTCGGGGGCACGAAATTTCGTTTCGAAAAAGTGTAGAATTCCTCACCCAGAGAAATAATAAAAGCTAACTATACTACTTGCACTGAGTCATGTATAATCTGGATTTTGTAAGTTCTAATTATTTTCTCACGGTAGCGTTATTATGAAATCCATGTTTCGCGTTTCCACCCCGGTCCAGCGCGGTTTTCGCCTCGCAGACCCATTAAATATACCAAACAAATTCTGTACGACGAGGCGTGAATATCGATTCTTTTGTTATGTGCGTGGCATTAATTTTGCACATGATTTATCATACGTGTAGGCGGGCGTTAGTGAGAAAACTCTGGAAAATCCCCGCTCTCCCCGAAAGCGCGGTTTAAATATATTTGTACGATTTAAATATATTTGCATAGATTGCAGGATAACATTTATAAGGGAAGTGTGAAATGAATTTTCAGAGGGAAAATTCGGGGATAAAAGCCCTTTGGGAGAGGTTGGGTATGAATTGGCCGAGCTTTTGGCGGCGGATTCTGCATGTTTTTGCATTTTAAATAGAAGAACGTAGAGGTAGAAAGATATACAATGTTTCATGTCCTGTTACTAACAAAGGTAGTTAATATTTATGTGCGACAAGGGCAAAACAATCGAACCTTTATACCGGGTGTCCCAAAAATGACCGACGATTTTAAAAATCAATTAAAGAAGAACGGAAGGCGATGGAAATGTACAGTTTGCTGCATTCTGCTTCGGTAACCACGGGATTTATTCTCACCAATTTTCAAAAATTAGTTGCAAAGTTCGTCAACAGATGGCGCTGCTGACTGGGAAAATCTATAAAACAATGTTTTCAAAATAACCACCGTTTGCAGCAACAACGTGGCGCAGTCTGCGGTGAAAATTCGCAGACGCCCGTGCAATTATTTCAGTTTGAATGTTCTGACAAACAGCAGAGATGTATTGTTCCAGTTCATCTACAGTTTGTGGATTGTGATGATACACCTGGTCTTTGAAGTACCCCCAAAGAAAAAAAATCGATTGGCGTCAAATCTGGCGAATAGGGAGGCCAATCTATGCCGCTTTGCGTATGCTTCTTGCTTTGAAAACATTGTTTTATAGTTTTTCCCCAGTCAGCAAAGCTCCGTGTGTTGACGAACTTTGTAACTAATTTTGAAAATTGGTGAGAATAAATTCCCTGGTTACCTAAGCAGAATGCAGCAAACCGCACATTTCTATCGCCTTCCGTTTATCTTTAATTGATTTTTCAAATCGTCGGTTATTTTCGGGACACCCGGTAGTATCACACGGGAAAACACGACTTCTTATATTTCACAATGTAGCTGAAAGTGTGGCTGCATGTTTCGAACTAATTGATAACTCATCGTCAGGCCGAGGATAATTAGATAGGATTGTTTATGAGCATTTGTAAATTGTTCATAGTGACAATCACATCTCGGCCTGACTGTGAACTATAAAGTAGTTCGAAACATATTGCCACCCCTTTAATTACATTGTTAGGGATACGTAATTTTCGTATTTACGAATTAGATGCGAATAAATGCGAAATTTGCCGATATGAGAGAATAAATGCGAAAATTATGTTTTAATTACTTTTCGGCGAAAACTTGGGGATAAACGACTTTTTAAGCGAAATTAGGTAATAATAGTAATAATTTCTTAACATAATTGCTTATCTAAGACCATCCACGGTCTTTAATTGAGAGATCTCACTCTCACAATTTGCTTATTACTCATTGCTAAAGACTTAAGGAAGAGAATGGGGAGACTACCACAATGTTAGCTTTTAACTAAGAATTTTGATATTTACCTAGCCAAGTAAGTAAAATTGGGTGTTTTTAAATAAATGCAAATTTTTTCAGTTTATATATATATATATATATATATATATATATATATATATATATATTTATTTATATATTTATATATATATATATATATATATATTTATTTATATATTTATATATATATATATATATATATATATATTTATATTTATATTTATATGTATATATATATACAGTAGAACCTCCATATATCGAACTTCCCTATATCGAAATTTTCTATATATCGAACTCTTAGCAAATCTCCATGTTCATTACATAGAAAAACTGTTTCTATATATCGAAAAAACCTCTATACATCGAAATTTTTTTCACGACATATTGGGAAATTTTATTCCACTTTAGAACAAAATCTCCCAATTTTTGGCGTTTGAAAGAATACTTCGTGGACTTCTATTCATGGAAAACATCCCTGATGAAGTTTTTAATGGACTGAATAAATGCGAGCATTTCTTTGATGAACTTTCAGCAATACTGGCTGCTCAGCAAGATATTCGTAGTTTTTTTTTAAAGAATGTAACTGTGATCACTGTAACCACTAACTCGATTATTGTTTTTTTAAAGGTATCTAGTACTCAATAAATCTTTCACATAAATTTATTTTTTAGTTATTAACTTTCATTTAATGTGATTCGCATATAAATTGGAAATGGAGTTTCGTATACGAAAATTAGCTTTAATTTTAATGTTTTAGGAGAATTATGATAAAACTAAGATCAATTCTATATATCGAAATTTCTATATACCGAATTTTTTTCCGGTCTTTTGCTACTTCGATATATGGAGGTTCGACTGTATATATATATATATATACACTCATGGACAAAAAAATTAGCGCACCAAGAAATAATTGCGGGATCGTAACGAAACTTGCAATGAAGGTACATGTCGGGGAGATATGCAAATGATTAGAAATGCAGCGTGATTGCGCATTACGTATAGCCGGTAGAGGGCGTTAAACATCGTACTCTGTGGAGTATAAAACAGGTAACCAAAGCTTGTTTGAGTGTGCTGAATCATTTACAAAGGAAGAGCTGAGATAGACATGCCATTACGCCGTGTTCGAAGACAATATAAGCAGTTGTCGCAGTTTGAAAGGGGGAGAATCGTCGGGATGATAGAATCTGGGTGGTCAGCTAGGCGAATAGCTCGTCAGTTAGGCCGCTCTGATTGTGTTGTGAGGAGGTGTTGGGACCAGTGGACCCGAGAGATGTCATGTACACGAAGACCAGGCTCAGGACGCCCTCGACAGACCAGTCGTCGAGAAGACCGCCACATCGTAAGAAATGCACGCGTACAGCCAACTGCATCATCGGCCGCCATCCAGGCACAGGTAGCACCTTCACTAGGGGCCTCTGTGTCTTCTCGAACCATATGAAGGCGCCTGGCTGAAGGACAGTTGATATCGCGGCGCCCATTACGTGTGCTGCCCTTGACGCCCACCCATCGACGCCTTCGTTTGGAGTTTTGCCGCGCACGAGGAAACTGGACTGCAGCGGAATGGAACCAGGTCGTCTTTCGCGACGAATCCAGATTCAATCTCGGCAGTGACGAAAATCGTGTTCGTGTGTGGAGAGCCCGTGGTGAACGTTTCAATCCTGCCTTTGCTGTACAGCGACACATCGCTCCCACAGCTGGTGTGATGGTTTGGGGTGCCATTGCCTACAATACACGGTCACCCCTAGTATTGTTCCGTGGTACCATGACAGCCCAGCGGTATGTTCATGAAATCCTGTAACCACATGTGTTGCCACTCATGCAACGGCTCCCAGGAGCCATTTTTCAACAAGACAATGCTCGGCCTCATACGGCAAGGGTGTCACAAGACTGTCTCCGCACTGTTACTACCCTTCCTTGGCCTGCCCATCCCCAGATTTGTCTCCAATCGAGCATATCTGGGATCATTTAGGACGACGAGTTGGGCATCCCACGAGTTTGAACGAACTAGAAGCAAGGTTACAGCAAATATGGAACGAAATGTCTCAAGACATCATACAGAACTTGTATGACTCAATGCCCAATCGTATCGCATCGTGCATTCGCGCTTGAGGGGGTCCAACGGAGTATTAACTCCTCCGTTCTTTTGCCTTTTTCTCTGAAATAAATTATCCTTTTTCTTTGATTTTCTTATCATTTACTTATATCAAAGTAGTCATTACGTATGTAAAATTTCGTTTCATTTTGACGACTCCTTCTTGGTGCGCTAATTTTTTTGTCCATGAGTGTATATCGAACTTCCCCATATCGAAATTTTCTATATATCGAACTCTTACCAAATCTCTATGTTCATTACATAGAAAACCTGTTTCTATATATCGAAAAAAATATCTATATATCGAAATTTTTTTTTCACGACATATTGGGAGATTTTTTTCCACTTAAGAATAAAATCTCCCAATTTTCACAGTTTGAAACAATACGTCGTGGACTTCAATTCGCGAAAAATGTTCCTGATGAAGCTTTTAAGGGACTGAATAAATGCGAGCATTTCTTTGATGAACGTTCCGCAAAACTGGCTGTTCAGGAAGATATTCGTAGTTTTTTCAAAAAAAGAATGCAACTATGATCACTGTAACCACTGTCTGAGTTGTTTTTTTGAAGGTATATAGTACTCAATAAATCTTTCATATTAATTCATTTTTTAGTTATTAACTTTCATTTAATGTGATTCGCATATAAATTAGAAATCGAGGTTCGTATACGAAAATTAGCTTTAATTTTCACGTTTTAGGAGAATTATGAAAAAACTAAGATCAATTCTATATATCGAAATTTCTATATATATATATCGAATTTTTTTCCGGCATTTTGCTACTTCGATATATGGAGGTATAACGTGCAGCCGTTAATACCAAATGTTTGTGCCGCAGCCGTTCGGCAATGTTCAGCACCAATAGTTTTCAACTATAGAGGTCATATGTAATAAGCGCATTGATAGCTCTCTCATGGTCCAGTTTTCATGCATATCAATAAATTAATATGGGATATTCAAGTTCGATTTAGATATTTTAGCCCATTTTTTTAGGGGCAGGCGGTACGTTGAGGAATTTAGATTCCATTCAGAAATAAAGCAATATCTGAGCAAGCACTAAGCGTTTCATACATGTAAGAATAACTTTATAAATGAGTTGGACAAGTGCTTGCCACGTTAGAAACAACAACAACAACTTTATAAATATCTCCACATAAAACGCAAAGATTAGATATTATCAGCGTTCTGAAGATTCAACAGAAAGGCCCTTGAGTTTAGAAAAAAATTGCCAGCTTATGAAAAACTAGCTGAATACCCGTGCTTTGCTAAGGAGTAAATTCAAATTAATTACAACGGTCAATGTATGAAATTAATGCCAAAAAAATATATATTTATATATATTTATAAAAAAATCGTAACGGATATTTTTATAGACAAATTAATGTAGAAGAAAATATTCAAATTAAATACAACGGTCAATGTATGCAAATAATTTGTATGTTTAATATCCATAAAACATACTAATTTTAATTAAATTCTTAAAAAACTTCCATCTCAATTAGTATAGTGGTTAAATTTTATCTCTTACCGTATTTTAATTTTTTTGTCAATTTATTTCGGTATTATGCAAGTGACGCAAAATTAATTTAAAATATCACAAAAAGAAAAGAAACCACGTGAACGCATTTAATAAATTAAATTCTAAAAATGAATCTTTAAAAATTCACCAAAAATCAGAAAATGGAAGTAAAGATTCGAAAAAGATTTCATTTGAAAGCAATTTTTATGATTTTTCTCTTGATATAAATTTTATAACCCTCAGATTATTATTTTAAATGCAAACTTTAAAGAATGTTACAAAAAGAGCTTGAAATTTTAATTTAAAAAAATCTAAGAAGAATTTTTGAAAAATCTCTCTTAGTGCACCCCTACACTATAAGAAGAATCGCCATTCAAAATTTCAGCCCTTTAGGTCCAGAGGTTTAGTCTGTGCGTTATATCTCAGTCAGTTACGGAACTGTTTTATATATAGAGATTATGAAGGATCATTGCAAATGATCTTACCGAAAATGATTGTTGAAGTCTCTAGGGCCCAATTTAATACTTGGATGAGGATAAACGAATAAAATAGAGAAAATAGGATAAGTTTGATTTTGTCCTAGGCCACAGACATTTGAGAGGTATTGAAGATACTGGTATTTAAGAGGGCAAATAATTTATATCTGCTGATTTTCTCTCCAATCTTATCTGTTTCTATGTAAAATAAGATGCTTTACCAACGATATAAATGAAAGGCTTGTTTTATAAAATGATATATAGAACCACTGGCTATGAACAGGTTGTAAGGACTTTGCCTTAAATAAACGACTGCCGGCCTTTTCGTATTTTATGCTTTGATTGCATTTCTCGACTAAATGCAGGCTATTTACAATATATATATATATATATATATATATATATATATATATATATATATATATATATATATATACAAAGGAATCTCGATCTATCGTTTTTCAAGGGACCGATTGAAATGAACGATAAATGCGGGAAAACGATGCATGCGGAAACATAACAAAGCAATATGATCGTTGGGACTGGATAAAATGAACGACACATACGGAAAAACGATGGATCCGAAAACGATCGATCGAGATTCCACTGTATATATATATGTATATATATATATATATATATATATGTATATATATATATATATATATATATATATATATATATATATATATATATATATATATATATATATATATATATATATATAATTAAATTCGTGGGTTCACGGCATCGACGTGTAAGGTCTAACTTGAGTTGTCGCTGCACTCATTCTATCTAGGCCCGACAGTATCTCCTTGTCTTCAGCTCCAGCGTCACTCTGAATAACTCAGTCTCTGAATCACTTACTTTTTATAACTGGCGTCCGGCGGTTTTATATACCTTCACCCATCGTTCTCGAAAGGTCTGGAAAACGCCGCCTTTCTTTATTTAGATACGTTCCCAGACGACTAGGCGCCTCCTGTCGGTAACTTCCTTTTTTTTCTAGCTGACGAACTATTCTGTGAGCTGTCGGTAGCACTTCCGGCCATTATGTCGCCAGGCGACTGTCTGTCTGCACGGTCCATATCAATTATGTGCACAAACCGCGTTGATTGGTCTTCCCGGAATTTCGCCGCGCAAAAATTCGATATTGTACGAGAGTCGTTACAAGGTTAATTCTGTGTTCTCGGAGCAGTCAAAGGGGAAATAAATTCAGAATAATTCGTTGAGGATTTAAAGATTATAGACAATGAATTTAGAAATTTTAGATATAAAATTATCATATATTGGTCATATGTTGCTTGAGCTTGAGATAACTTAGAGGTCAGAATCTTGTGGTAAGATAAAAAGGATTATCTTTTATTAAAATGGAAATTATCGATTAAGTTTGGAATGGGTGTAAAAATGTTTAAAACACTAAAAGGATCATGTACTGTCTAAAATAGTTTAGTAATCAAAATCTTCAGGCAAAGTAAAAAGGGCTATCTTTTATTAAAAAGGGGGTCGAGGTAGGAATTTTTTATTAAATTTTGTATGGGAGTAAAAAATTAAATCTTAATATTTTAAAGCAAAAGGGGGTCATTCCGGTATCATCTGAAATAGTTTAGTGGTCAAAATTTTGCGGTAAAATAATAGTGTCTATCACTGATAAATGGGAATTTACCGATAAACTTTGGACAGTGGAAAAAGATTTTCCTCAACGTACATATCTTAAAACAGGGAAGTAAAATCCAGGAAGATATCGTCGGTGAGTGAGTGAAGACGAGGCGGAAACGTATACAAATATATCTCCACACACACACACGCAGATTTATCTCTCCTCTTAAAGTAACTGTTGCTGGTCCGGAAATTGGAATCTCCCGCTCTTTTTGTCGGATGGATGCATTAACCCCAATCGGTGCCATGGTATTCTCGTCATAAAGCTTAAACAGCCTGATAACAAGATAATAATTGACAAATCGCTCGCTGCATATTACACTTCTCAAAATTTTGGCTGAATGGCCAAGGTTTTCCCTAGTCACGGAGCAGTGAAAGATGCACTTCTGGAATAACGAAGAACGTTCTCCACTGCATAATGTACACACGAGCTATAATAGAAATGATGCATACTTATTTATTCTGGAGAGTGTGAAAGAACAAGATGTTTACATAGCAAAGCACGAGTCAAATGATTAATATCAGTCAGTCTTTTACATGACCGTCATTTTCTCCGGTGACTGATTTTGTGAGATGTACACACAAGCTATAATACAAATGATGCCTACTTATTTATTCTGGAGAGAATAAAAGAAAAAGTTGTTTACATAGCAAAGCACGAGTCAAATGATTAATATCAGTCAGTCTTTTACATGACCGTCATTTTCTCCGGTGACTGATTTTGTGAGATTTCCAGATTGGTCTATAATTCGTCACTTTGACTTTCTGACTGAAAATTAGGCCTTATTATCTATGGAGTAAATAACTTCTAAATAAATAAAACATTTCATATCAGAGAATTGAAAAGTCTTTTTCTTTTATAGAAAAAAAAATATTCAGTTGCTGTAACGGTTTGTCATATTTACATGATGCTATTGCACGTTTTTCTCTGATAAAATTCATTACTATTCTACAACGTATGTTAAAAATTAAGCTTTCCATTATGAAGTTATCAAGCTTCCACGAGTTTCTAGTGTCTTCTCTAAGCGCTGACGTAACCATAAGTGGTTTAAGGGCCTCCCACCATAGGGTTATCCCAAATAACAAATATATCCCTAAAGCTGGAGATATGGAGATATTTGAAAAATTCTTGTAAGGTAAAATAAACATTAGGCAAGTAATTTGAGCTTTAGTGTGCTAATAATTATTATGCAGAACCGTATACACACCACCAGAAATATAAAAAAATTCCCATGAAGAGAGTCTCCCACAAAGTGTTTTAATCCTTATATTTCATAATTATTATCCCAATTTTAATAAATAGTTTTCCTTAGCGGCAGATATTGACGTACTAAAGAATGACATGAAATTATCTTTGAAATATATCACTGCATTCAGGCAGATAACCTATACTTCCCGAGAAATGGATTTAATAACGTTTATGTGATTTCAGAAACATTGTTTAATAATATATGTGTTCGTGTGTATGAATGTTTGTGATACACTGAGATATTTCAAAATAAAGGAAAAGTTATTAAAAACGACATGCCTAAGGGCCCAATGTAATTTGGGGGATGATATTTACAATAATAAACGGTTTTCTTGCAAAGACTAAAATCAAACAACAACAATAAATAATACGTTGAAGTTTCATGGGAAGTTAACAGGGCTCATATACTGCAACGTCACCAGATTCCCCAGTTCTCCTTGGAACCACTGCTTAGGGGGCTTTAGAGGGGTGACTTGCAAGACCTTTGGACACACTTGCGTTACAACCCTAGACCCCACGGGATGTTCGAGAGTGGGGGTGAGAGAATCGAACTGACCCTCGGACGAGAGTAGGCAGAGATTGAGCCTGTGCGAACACCAAGCTGTTCTGTGTTTTCGTTTCTGGAGGGAGACTCCGGTGTGAGCAAATCAAGGTGCCAAGGTGGATCATCAGAGGTAATCCGATTTAGGGTTGAATCTCTCGGGTTAGGACCGGAAAATGGTTCTCTTTTAGGACCGGAAAGTGGTCTTGGGTGTATAAAAGTGTCAATAAGTTTGTAATTTTTTGTAAATAGTTAAAGCTGTACATTTTAAATGTTTCTCGTGTGTTCAATTGACGAAGAACGTTACAATATACATGTAGATAAAAGCTCGTGACGTCACTACGCTATATTATTTTTTACTTAGCTATTGATTTTCGTTGATCTTTGAATGAACTTCTATATTCGTAATGGTTTCGAGCGCATAACCTCTCATGCAGTCTCACATTGGGAGAAAGAGAGCCGATGCTTTTTGAATATTACCGGTATGTTCGAGACATAGGAATTAACATTAATCGCTCTGCTACAATTTAATAATACGGTGAATTGCAAGTGAAAGTCGGGTAAAGCCGGCATTGAGTTTAAGTGTTTTCCATCAGTTGTGACCTGTGAATTAAACCATTTCTGTTAAACCATTCTGTGATTGAACTTCATTCGTCGAAGACTGAAAATCTGTGATGGTTAATATACTTAGATCTCGGTTAAAAGTCAGTGTAGCATTTACTCATTTGCTACGGAAACTTTGACGAGGGGCTGAAAAGTACGGTTGACTTAAAATTTTATAAACGCGTAAAATTTTGTAGGTTTTATTTTTTAATTTTGAAAACAAAAAGCTTAACCATAAATTATACTCTGTCTTTAAATATAACTTTGTTTGGCAAGCGGAATTTTGAATAAAAAACACGACATGTCGTCAAACTTAAGTGACAATAGCGGCTCCAGGGGGGGGGTCAGTAGGGGCAATTGCCCCCCCCCAAAAAAAAAAAAAATGCCCGGCGTATTTTCTTTTTTCATAGCCTAAAATTATATAATCGTAGACCTAATACTAAACGAGTTTAAATTTAAAATGAGAGGATGTTTCTCAATGAAGTTCAAGATATTTTCTTAAAATTCAATGTTAAACAATACACTACCTATTTGTTTTGGAAGCACATGTCAAAATCAAAATGGAAACATTAATAAATTATTACCAAGAAAGATTTAATTTACATTTAATTGTTTTTTATTTCTTATATATATATATATATATATATATATATACACAGTGGTGCCTCGACTTACGAGGTTAATTCGTTCCATGACGGAACTCGTAACTCGAAATACTCGTATCTCGAATCAATTTTCCCCATTCAAATGAATGGAAAAGCCATTAATTCGTTCCGGGCTCCACCAAAACACCGCAATTTTTTGTTACGTGTTTTTAAATAAGAGAAATGTGTTTATAAATGATGAACATTGTATAAAAACGCAATACAATAGAATATACTGCAATAAACTTGTATTATTAAGTGTTATGTACAACATTTATCTTGCAGATCAGACTTGAAGATGCTGATGTAAGAGGAGGAGAAAGGCTGAACTGAATAATTAAATCTTATTCTTTGATTTTTAACCAAGGTCATAACATCCCCTAGACCCCATGGGGGTTCCAGTGTGGGGGAGGGAATTGAAGCTATTTCTCTGTGAGATAGGTTGAACGCTGTTCGGTTTCGCATGGCGACTCAAGTGTGGGCAGAGCAAGCTGCCTGGGTGATAATTGTTGAGTGTTAATCTCTCGGTTTAAGACTGGATAGTAGTCTTAGAATAATATTATACAATTGTATAATAATTGTACATAAAGGTTGTAAATATTATATGCTTCTCGGGTTCTCATTTGATGAGCACGTAACACGGCATTCGCTGCGTAAAATAGCGGTGGGGTATCTGAAGCTTGCTCGTAACTCGAATTATAGTTCGTAGCTCGAAGCAAAAAATCTGCCAAGAGAATGCTCGTATCTAGAAAAACTCGTAAGTCGAGACACGCGTAAGTCGAGGTACCACTGTATATAGATCTTACTATTAATAGTTGAAGGAAAACAAACGTATGTATGTTAGTGAGCAGACACGGGGACGGGCTAATGTCGCGAACCGAGCATAGCAGGATATCGCGACTGATACCGATGGACGCGGACGGACGAGACGCGAGCACTGATGCCATCCTCAACTTTCAAAACTTTAAACTTTTTTAATTATTAAATTAAAACCGCCGAACTCAAAAGACGCGGACAACAGAAACAGCTGACATTCCGGGTGGTCCAGCTCCTTTCCGTTTCGCAAATTTCCACTATTTTCATGCATGCAAAATATAGGGTTATATATATATATATATATATATATATATATATATATATATATATATATATATATATATATATATATATATATATATAACCCTAAGAGCCGACGTTGCCCCCCCCCCCAAATCTCTGGACTGGAGCCGCCCCTGCTTAGAGAGCGAGCTGAGAATGCGTTGCCGAACAGTTTAACAAACATGAACGAGTGGTCGATCTAAATACTACTTGCCTAAAAATGCCCACTCACCAACTACACTCATGGACAAAAAAATTAGCGCACCAAGAAATAATTGCGAGATAGTAACGAAACTTGCAATGAAGGTACATGTCGGGGAGATATGCAAATGATTAGAAATGCAGCGTGATTGCGCATTACGTATAACCGGTAGAGGACGTTGAACATCGTACTCTGTGGAGTATAAAACAGGTAACCAAAGCTTGTTTGAGTGTGCTGAATCATTTACAAAGGAAGAGCTGAGATAGACATGCCATTACGCCGTGTTCGAAGACAATATAAGCAGTTGTCGCAGTTTGAGAGGGGGAGAATCGTCGGGATGATGGAAGCTGGGTGGTCAGATAGGCGAGTAGCTCGTCAATTAGGCCGCTCTGATTGTGTTGTGAGGAGGTGTTGGGACCAGTGGACCCAAGAAATGTCATGTACACGAAGACCAGGCTCAGGACGCCCTCGACAGACCAGTCGTCGAGAAGACCGCCACATCGTAAGAAATGCACGCGTACAGCCAACTGCTTCATCGCAGCCATCCAGGCACAGGTAGCACCTTCACTAGGGGCCTCTGTGTCTTCTCGAACCATACGAAGGCGCCTGGCTGAAGGACAGTTGGTATCGCGGCGCCCATTACGTGTGCTGCCCTTGACGCCCACCCATCGACGCCTCCGTTTGGAGTTTTGCCGCGCACGAGGAAACTGGACTGCAGCGGAATGGAACCAGGTCGTCTTTAGCGACGAATCCAGATTCAATCTCGGCAGTGATGACAATCGTGTTTGTGTGTGGAGAGCCCGTGGTGAACGCTTCAATCCTGCCTTTGCTGTACAGCGACACATCGCTCCCACAGCTGGTGTGATGGTATGGGGTGCCATTGCCTACAATACACGGTCACCCCTAGTATTGTTCCATGGCACCATGACAGCCCAGCGGTATGTTCATGAAATCCTGCAACCACATGTGTTGCCACTCATGCAACGGCTCCCAGGAGCCATTTTTCAACAAGACAATGCTCGGCCTCATGCGGCAAGGGTGTCACAAGACGGTCTCCGCACTGTTACTACCCTTCCTTGGCCTGCCCGATCCCCAGATTTGTCTCCAATCGAGTATATCTGGGATCATTTGGGACGACGAGTTGGGCATCCCACGAGTTTGAACGAACTAGAGGCAAGGTTACAGCAAATATGGAACGAAATGTCTCAAGACATGATACAGAACTTGTATGACTCAATGCCCGATCGTATCGCATCGTGCATTCGCGCTAGAGGGGGTCCAACGGAGTATTAACTCCTCCGTTCTTTTGCCTTTTTCTCTGAAATAAATTATCCTTTTTCTTTGATTTTCTTATCATTTACTTATATCAAAGTAGTCATTACGTATGTAAAATTTCGTTTCATTTTGACGACTACTTCTTGGTGCGGTAATTTTTTTGTCCATGAGTGTACACCCTTCACCCTTTTCCAGAGTTATCCAACGTTAAATTAGCCGAACTCGAGATTCTCGTTTCGCCTTTTTAGCACCTAAAAATAAAATGATTGTTCCCTTTCTTCCAATTTCCGTCCGTAAAAGAAACCTTTTTTTTCCCCTTTCCGTCATTGTGTCGTAGTCTACGTCTACGGGGCAAAACACTATTATGTTCCTGGGTTGCGGAAACGCGTAGGAAATGAGGCCGTTTCTGCCGCTCTCTCTCGCCGTTATCGGTATCTTTATTTGTTTAACACTGGTTTTAGAATTAAGATAAAGAATTTTTCTCTTTTATGTAGACCAGCAGCTCCGGTCAATGTGCGCCTGCTTGTCTTCGGAAGAGCCTGGTAGTTAGTAGCACTAATAGGAGGAGCAATAAATAGATTCATTTCCTGACTACATTTCAAGTTAGGAAACCGACGTGTTCCGGTCCTCGTCCGATAGAAAAGCCTTAACTGCAGAAATATTTAACGATTATCGTGAAATAATGCAATGATTTCCTAACAATTACTGAAGTTTTGTAAAAACTTAAAATCTAGCGGATTTCTTTCGCAGAGGTGTAACTGAGATTGATAAATTGGGGAGAGGTGATGTCTCCCTTTTTACTGCTGATAAAGTCCATACCGCATAGAGTCCATATTGGACCATATTGGTAGGGGTACGTAAATTTCGCATAAAAATATCGAAATTTCGTTAAAAAAAATTGCAGTATATAAAATTTAGCATTTATTCGCAAATAAATAAATAAATATATATACACACACATATATATATACAGTGGAATCTCGATCTATCGTTTTTCAAGGGACCGATTGAAATGAACGATAAATGCGGGAAAACGATAGATGCGGAAACATAACAAAGCAATAGGATCGTTGGGAATGGATAAAATGAACGACGCATACGGAAAAACGATGGATCCGAAGACGATCGATCGAGATTCCACTGTATATATATATATATATATATATATATATATATATATATATATATATATATATATATATATGTATGTATGTAGACTTTCCTGTATACGTGGCTTGCGTCTAGGGGAGTGTCTAAGAATTACACTCTTCTTAGTAAGAAATAACGATTTATTGAATATATAAAAACGTGAAACCGGAGAGCCTACTTTACTGTCTCCTGTACAATATAACAATAATTATCGAGATAGCCGAGCTCGAAGCTCGCTTCTCTTAGCAGAACAAGATCGGGCGGCCTTCTCGCTCCCGGCACGATTACAGGCAGACACACCACAACGTGGGCCTTGATTCGCCCCGTTGGAAATACAATCTCTCCCGTGCCTGGCACGGAGTTTCAGCACTGCCTCTCTCTCGTGCATATCGCACGGAGTCCCCAACACAACCTCTCTTTCGTGCACCGGGCATCTCCCGAACACACCACTCTTCGAATCGCCTCCAAGAGTCGCGGTCATTCAACCCTTTCCCTTGACTGTCCCCTCAAGGAATGTCGTACTTGTATACAGGAGGGGTTAGCCATGCCCAATACGCTATGCATGACAACAGAGAACATAAGAATGGCAAAAGCAGAGAATGGCATAAGCAAAATCCGAATATATATATATATATATATATGTACGGCGTCTAGGGGTAAGTAACTTTACGGAAAGAATTATACGAAAGAAATAAAAAGATTAATATCTAAACTAACATTTTATTTACTTTTAAACACATAAAGAAAAGACATCACGCTATTTACAATTTACAAAGTTACGAGGAAGGTAAATTAAGGTTTTACTACAGAGAATGGTTCACCTGTGAGATGGGGACTTCGAAATATCCCAATTCGTTAAGCGAATTCGTTAAAAACACGACGCGAGGAAGAAGGCACGACATTACTCGTTCATGTCCGCGGGGGGGTCTGCCAGTGAGCTCCTAATGCTCTCCGAAAAGGTGACGTCACGCGCGCGCAAAGCTTTCCTATTGGACGCTTACGCCCAACGGAATAAAATTCGTTCAGGTCGAAGTCTCCATCTCTGACAAATCAATTTTCTACAAGTTCGGCCAGCCTGGAATCACTGACCTCAGTGATCTGACTTTACATAAAACGATTGGCCTAAAACATCACTAAATAAATGTACATCAAAATTTCCGAAATGATTTAGATATGAGAAATAACCATACAATTCGCGCAAATGAATTACAATGAGGAAATACAATAAACAAAAATAAAATAAAAACACAGTAAACAATTATGAATAAAAAGAAAAAACGTTTAATCCCTCATCCTGGTGAGTAGGATTTCATTAGATCGGCAGACGAGGAGGTCAATCTAGGACCCTCGTGGTTACCTACTTTCTCTAACTCGTATCTATCTCTAGGCTTTACTTCGATAACTCTATATGGTCCTAAAAATTTAGGCCTTAGCTTCAAGCCTGTTCCAAATTGCGTTCTTCGGATGACTACTAGATCTCCCTGCTGATACTCAGGGGCCTTCTTGCATTTCTTATCGTAGATTCTTTTATTCTCAACCTGGATCTTTTGAATGTTTCTTTTAGCATCTTGTCGTAATTGGTTTCTTTGCTCTTGAAATTCTTCCACCATCTCTTCCATTAGCAGATTTTTTAGGTGAAGGTCCTCCTTATTTCTCATGATGACGCCAGTTAATAGTTCAAATGGAGACCATTTAGTACTTCGGTTGGAGGTGCTATTTAGAATTCTTTGCAGTGGGTCTACGAATTTGTACCACTTGGTAGGATCGACGATGGACATCTTGGTCAAAACAGGGATAAGAGTTCGGTGGATTCTCTCCACTTGACCGTTTCCTCGTGGTACGCCAGTGGTGATCTGCAGATGTTGGATGTTCTCTTCGGTACAATAGTCACTAAACACTTTGGAGATGAAAGCAGAACCGCGATCTGTTATTATTCTTTGGGGATTGCCGAAAGTCTTTTGTTGCAATTTCAATTTATCGAGGGCATCTTCTGCGGTGGTAGATCTTACGGGATACAGCCAGGTGAACTTCGTGAAGGCGTCGACTATTGTGAGGATATGTTGGTACCTTTTGTTGGTAGAGGGCATAGGACCAATAAAATCTACGTGATAGGTGCTTAACGGTACATCTTCTTTCGGAATAGGGTTTAGGAAACCTTCTTTTTTCCCGCTCTTTCTGTTGGTTAAAATACACGGTACACAGTTAACGATCACGTTTTGCACTTGTCTGCTTAAATTAGGTATGAAAAATTCTCGTTTAACTATTTCTTCTGTTTTTGCAGCTGCGAAGTGTCCTTTCTCATGAGCTAGCTTGATTAGCTCAGTTTGCATATCTCTTGGTACTACTATTAATTCACGGCCATCTACGTATTTGTATAATATTTCGTTTTTAATGAAGAAGTCTGAAGTATTGTTTGTTTCAATCAGTGATTTAAAATTTTGAGTGTTTTCGTCTCCTTGTTGAGCTCTTTTCAATCTGGCGGTGAGAGTATCGCTTGTAATTATGGCGACGGGGTATCTGCTTAAAGCGTCTACATGTTGCATTCTCTGGCCGGGTCGATGTACAATTTCGTAATCATAATTTTCCAACAGTAGTGCCCATCTCGCTATACGAGTAACTAAATCTTTTTTGTCCAGTCTTTTGAAAAGCTGAACAGTCCGTTATGATTTTGAAATGTTGCCCTAGAAGGTAGATTCGAAATTTCTTTAAAGCGGTGACAACAGCAAGAACTTCCAGTTCATAGCTACTGTATCTCTCCTCGGCTGGAGTAGTTTTCTGCGACATGTATTGAACAGGGTGTAATTTTCCGTCATCCGCTTCCTGGAGCAAAACAGCACCATATCCTTGTTGGCTTTCATCGGTGTGTAGTTCGGTCCTTTTCCCTTGCTGAAAAATGCTTAAAACGGGACTTTCAGTTAATAGTTTCTTGAGCTTTTCGAATGCTTCAATTTGGGCTTGTTCGAATACAAATGGATTGTCTTTTCTTGTTAGATCACTCAGAGGTTTCGCTATTTTAGAGTACGCGGGAATAAATTTTCGAAAGTAGCCGGTCAGTCCTAAAAAACTTTGTATCTGCTTGACCGTTGTTGGCACTGGGAACTTCTTGACGGCTATCGTCTTCGCAATTGATGGGTGTATTGTTCCGTTTTCGACGATGTGACCCAAAAATTCGACTTTCCTACTTAGGAATCGACATTTCTCAAATTTAATTTCTAAGCCATACTTCGAAGCAACTTCAAACACTTTCTTTAGTTTTTCTAAACCTTCTTCTTCATCTTTTGCCGGAATTATCAAATCGTCCATGTAAATTACTACAATACCTTTTCGCATTAGTTCTCGAAAAATACTGTACACATATCTTTGGAATACGCTGGGACTAGTGCTTAGGCCGAAAGGTACTTTATTGAACTCGAATTGTCCGTCTGGAACAACGAAGGAGGTGAGATGTTTGCAGTCTTCATTGACATCGACATGGAAAAATCCATTTCTCAAATCTAACGTAGTGTACACCTTGGCTTCTTGGAGTTTATCTAATACGTCTTCTATCAACGGCAATGGAAAACGATCCTTGACTAATTTCCGATTCAACTTTCTGTAGTCCACACACAATCTAGTGGTGCCATCTTTTTTCTTGACTAGCACAATTGGACTCGCATATTCGGATGAGCTTGGTCTTATAATTCCTTGTTCAAGCCATTCGTCGACTTGCTTGTTGACTGCTTGGTTCTCGGTAAAGGATAAGCGACGTGCAGGCTGGTAAACCGGTATGTCATCTTTCAAAATAATCCTCATGGACACGTTTGTCGTTTCGGTCTTATTTGGCTTATAGTTGGAGATCAATTCAAACAGTTCTTTTCTTATTCGTGGATTGCTAACATGTTTGATTTCAATTTCGTCTTCAGTTTTCGCTTCGTATACTTGGGTGTGCATGAACCAAGTTTTATCTTCATGTTTACGGAACTGAACACTTTCTTTGTCGAAGAAGACGGAGGCTTGTTCCAAAATATCTGATCCGATTACTGCCTGAAATTCTAAACACGGCGTAGGTACGATGTGCCACGTGAGGGAATATTCTTTTCCATCCAATTCAATTTTCCGTTGGAACGACCCTTTTGTTTTGACTTCGTACTTCCCTAATCCAGATAACACTACTATGTCTTTCGAGAGTTCTGAGGGTTTGGTTATTCCTTTGCACATATCTTCACGAATGAGCGTCGCTGAACTGCCGGTATCGATGAGAGCTTCAAAAGTCTTGTTACCCATGGTTATTTTCTTTGTTTTAACTCTTCCTTGAGAGATTCGTGAGCAGACTTGGACCGGAGAGCTTGCAGATTTATTAATGTTTGGGTTTTTGGGTCGCTTTGTACAATCTACGGCATAATGACCTGGTCCTTTGCAGTAGCTACAGATTAGTTGCTTATTTCTTCCGGCGTAAGGAGTTCCGTTCGATTGAAAGTATTTTTTTTCATGCCTATTGTTCCCAATTTGGAAATGTTCAGGTCTTCGAGAATAAGTATCGTTAGATCCTCTGGCTTCATATTTTCCTTTAGCGAATGAGTAGGATGACTTCGGTTTTAATGTTCTTCGGACATCTTCATATTCTTCAAATTTTTTAGCTAGTTCGGAAGGTGAGTTAATAGTAGACCATTCGTCTAGAAAATGTTGCTGAAACTCGTAGGGTGCTTTCTTCTTAATTTGATCGGCTATAATTAACTCTCGTAGTTGATCGAAGGTTTCTATTTTCAAACCGGAAGTCCATCCGTCGAAATACGTCTGCAGTTCGTAGTGAAAATCTTGCCATGTTCGCTCATCAGATTTTTGGTGAGATACAAATAGTTGACGAAGTTTTTCCGGAGACAACTTAAATCTTTTCAATAGTAAATTCTTGACGTGGTCGTAATCATTACATTTGTCCGCTGGTTCTCTTGCGATCAGATGAGCAACGTCAATGGGTATCAATCCTATCAGTCTCTGTACCCAATCTTTCTTCGACAAAAATATCAATTCTGCGTGCCGTTCAAATAAGGTGAGGTTCAAGCTGATGTCATCCTTCATATTAAACTTATGGAAAGTTTCGTGAATCAATTTATTCGGCGCTTGGACGTTTTCGGCGTTGTTCGTCGTATTGACACTCTGTTGAGCCTGTATTCGTAATTTCTCGAGTTCATGTCCTCGCTGTTCTCGCTTCTGTTCAATTTCTCTATCTTCTGCTTCTCGGCGTAATTTCTCTTCTTTTTCTTCTGCTTCTCGGCGTACGCGTTCCTCAGCTATGCTATTGATCAGTATTTTGACATCTTCCTCTACGTAATTTGGACTTTTCACGATCAGTTCTTTTATTCGAAGTTTAGTTGAACCCTCTTGGATACTTAACGACAATTCTGAGGAAAGTTCTATCAGGTCTTCCCTTTTCTTAGAGAGAAGAAATGCCATTTCGTATAAAAATAAATCGGAGTGGTAACCCAGAGAACAAATTTAATTTAAAACTTAGTTCAATATTTCTTCAAAACTTATTCTCAATGTGAGAAATTTATTTAGTCGCACTTAAAAAAAAAACTCTTGCTCAACCAGGAAGAAAGATAAAACGTGAACAACAAAATGCAATCTCTTACGATATTCGAATAAAACAAACAAATATTAGAAACTTCTGAAATCCGAAAATGGCACTAAAAACATATGCATAAACAACTTTTCAATTATTCACAATACCCAATTATTCATAAACAACTTTTAAAAAATATATCCCGTTCTGGTTTCAAAAGATCAATAAAAGAACATTATTTAAACTCATGGTTTCACACAAAATACAAAACATCCTTTCTCAGCATTAGACTAAACAGAAGGAGAAATATAAACACCTGTGGCGACAGCAATTCGCCTAATGTCTGCGAACGAGCGGAAATGATTTTTTTATTCTACTGTTAACATCTGATAGCAAACAAACACTCTGAGGGTAAAACTTTAGCTTTTCAATGTTCTATATCGAACAAGGCTGTATACCATAAAAATGGGTTAATTGATATCAGAAAAAGGTTAAATATTTAAATATAGACTATTCTTAATTTATAAACATGGAAACATAAATATTCAAATGAAATTTCGACACTTATATATTTCATACAACGTAATTGTAATATCTCTCGAATAATATGACTATGTTAATACAATCAATGTATTGGCGATTGTTCTTTGGCGTTGTCTCCTTGGCTTAATAATAAACATCACTGACCTGGCGATGGCGATTTCTCGGCGATTGTTGTGCTGTCCCTCTTTCGCTGGCGGGCTAATTTCTTTGATGAATCTGTTAGCTGTGGACTTAAAAAAATACATTAGCATAGGACGTTGGTCTGTGAGCGAAAACCGAAAAAGGTGAACCCGAAAGGAAAAAATGCTCTTAGTTAAAAATAAAATTATTTCAATCCGAAAACGGAAGTAAAAGTATAAAATTATTTAAAACGAAAACGAAAGTAAAAGTAAGGATGTTCCTAGGCAAATGCCTAATATAAGGAAGCAGGTTTTAATCCGGGCCGGGGCCCCAATTTGTAGGACGGCGTCTAGGGGTAAGTAACTTTACGGAAAGAATTATACGAAAGAAATAAAAAGATTAATATCTAAACTAACATTTTATTTACTTTTAAACACATAAAGAAAAGACATCACGCTATTTACAATTTACAAAGTTACGAGGAAGGTAAATTAAGGTTTTACTACAGAGAATGGTTCACCTGTGAGATGGGGACTTCGAAATATCCCAATTCGTTAAGCGAATTCGTTAAAAACACGACGCGAGGAAGAAGGCACGACATTACTCGTTCATGTCCGCGGGGGGGTCTGCCAGTGAGCTCCTAATGCTCTCCGAAAAGGTGACGTCACGCGCGCGCAAAGCTTTCCTATTGGACGCTTACGCCCAACGGAATAAAATTCGTTCAGGTCGAAGTCTCCATCTCTGACAAATCAATTTTCTACATACATACAGTGGAATCTCGATCGATCATTTTCCGAATCATCGTTTTCCCGTATGTGCCGTTTATTTCACCCAGTCCCGTCGATCATATTGCTTTGTTATGCTCCCGTATCTATCGTTTTCCCGCATTTATGGTTCATTTCATTCGGTCCCCTGAAAAACGATAGATCGAGATTCCACATATATATATATATATATATATATATATATATATATATATATATATATATATATATATATATATATATATATATATATAGGGGGCGTCCATTAATTACGTGAGCCAATTTTGGCGATTTTTCGACCCCCTCCCCCCCCCCTAATCTCACGTGATATTTTTCAAAATGCGTATTTTTGGTGTAAATACGTTAATCTGTGCTTGATTGCGTTGGATTTATTTTAAAAAACATGATTTGCTTAATTATTTTTATTTAAGACTAGTTAAAACTAATATTTAAGACTACTAAGAACTCTACTTCTAGTATTTAAGACTACTAAGAACGTAGTCTAGAATCACAGTGAGAAAATCGAACAGTAAAATACTCAAATAGGAACTACTAAAATTCGCAAAAGAATATTCATTCTAATTCAGTCCTCGGGGACTCATGTGTGGTCTCAAGAGTGACTACTGGAACTATTGTGTAGGATTTAGCCATATTTTAGTGTAGAAACATGTTTTACTTAATATAACCCAGTTTTCTCGCAATTTTACACTGTTTCTTGCGGAAAAAAAATTACGTGATATTTGCCGAGACCCCCCCCCTCTCCCCCACGTGAGACTGGGTGAGATTCGGCTCGACCCCCCCCCCTCCTAAAAGCTTCACGTAATTAATGGACGCCCCCATATATATATATATATATGTATATATATATATATATTTAGATATATATTCAAAAATTTCGCATTTATTATAAGAATTCACAATTTTACTTACTTGGTTAGGTAAGTATCAAAATTCTTAGTTAAAAGCTAACATTGTAGTAGTCTCTATAGTCTCTTTCTTAAGCAATAAGTAATAAGCAAATTTCGAGAGTGGGATCTCTCAGTTAAAGATCGCGGATGGTCTTAGATAAGCAATTATATTAATAAATTATTACTATTATAACCTAATTTCGCTTAAAAAGACGTTTATCACAGAGTTTTCTCCGAAAAGTTCTATAAATGTAATTTTCCTATTCATTCGCTCATATCGGCAAATTTCACATTTATTCGCATCCATTTCGTAAATACAAAAATTACGTATCCCTACATAAAGGTGATGAGAGTCCGTGCTCGACATAAGAGTCCATACTCCAGCATAGGTATGGACTTTACACCAGTAAAAAGAAGAGGACTAAAGATCCTTCTCCGGGAGATCCTTGAATTTTTTACATGTTTTTATTAACTTGCTTTCTGGTTTGTGTATTTGTGTGTTTGTCCAGTCCAAATCTTGCAATCGATTTTTAACTAACTTCCCGACTAGCTAGACATTTGAAACTTTTAGAATACCTCATAACACGATGGCAGTGCATTATTTTAATACTTTTAGCCATCTTTTAGCAGAATTAAACTAATTTTCAGTTAATTTTGTTTTGTAGACTGGTGCAGCCCTCTATCGGCCGGGACGGGAACGAAAAGTTAAACGCGAGTTAACTTCCAATTAACTTCATTTTCTTTCAACTTGAAGGGATAATGCATCAAAAAAATTTTTAAAAAGTATTTAATAATACATAGAATTGTCAAGTTTATATGATTCAACAGAAAAATTAAAAACATGGTATATAAAAAGTTCTTTTTATCTTGTAATTATTACATTACAAAGCATGTAATACAGGAAATATTTTTTCCGTAGTTTAATTGATAAAATTATTAACTATTTTACATCAAAAAAAATTCTAGTCCCGCTCTTTAATTAGTAAAATAATTACGAATAATTTGAGTGAATAAATGGGAATTTATCCACTTCGTGGAAGTTAAAATGGATCAATGGGTTGACTTTTAAAAAGAACTTGAGTGTATAATATTAATATATATATATATATATATATATATATATATATATATATATATATATATATATATATTTGAACTGAATATACTGGAACAAGGGGGAAACGATTTGGTATAATAAAAAGTTTCCAAAATGTTACAGCGCCATCTATTGATACATTTTGGAACTTTTTTTATTATGCAAATCGTTTCCCCCTTCTTCCAGTATATTCAGTTCAAATTTGAAGTCATTCTGACCAGTGGTTCTTTTTTTGCAGCCTTTTGAAAGTGGGACTTTAATTATGGACACCCTGTATATATATATATATATATATATATATATATATATATATATATATATATATATATATATATATATATATATATACAATTAAATGGGAAGGAGGTTGGAAATACATTCATTGTCTTTATTATAATGTTTCTTAATAACATATATCTCCTAAAATAGATGAGGACCGTAAAAGATATAATTACTAAGTATCATTATATTTGATGGGATTTTCGTTCGAATTTCTCTGAGCCACGAGGATAAAACATTTTTAAGTTTTCATATTGCGATCCCTTAACTGGTTTTTTGTTTATCCGCTTAGCGGTCATGATGCGATGCATTTCGCTTTAGAAAAGCCTATTTTTTTTTAAACAGTTGACAATATTTATGTTGGTAATTCGAAGTTTTTAGCGAAATGCGCTTCCTGGAACAAAACCAAGGGGACTTCTTTTTTTTTCTTCTTTTCATCAGAAGATAAATTTACCCAAACGAATATCAATCTCCTTATGACAATAAAGGATATTAATAATATCATTTAGGCAATAGAATGTCCCTCCACACTACGATGCGAGAATTGGCGTGGTCAGAAAATGCCCAGCGCCATCTCTCGGAAAGTTCTGAATTATTAAAGAGTCATTACGAGGAATATCTAGTTCTTGTATTAAATAGCATAGAAAAAGGTCCGTTCGCATAGGTTGGTCTTGTACAAAAGAGAAATAATGCAGGGCTTTTTAGGATAAATATTAATTAATATTTTTCTCTAATTAATGACTAAATATTAGGGGGAATGATAAACTTTAAATGCTATTCTTTTGATAGCATCCCCCAATGCCTCTGTGACTTTTATACTTTCCGGAAGTAGTTTATCTGTAGATAGTATTTTGCTGTTCTATAAAATTTTGGTGAAGCTTTGTGCAAATTCGATGGTAAGGAGTTCCTCGGTATTAACTGTGGGTCGTCTATGGGGTAAAAGCTTAAGCACAAATACGTAATTAATTGTCTAGATTTCATCTGTAAATTTCTCCTTATTATCAGGATGAAACTGTGTGCCTAAAATTTCACGAGCAATACCTTCAGACTGTGAAAAAGTCCTCTAAATGTGATGCGACCAGTCGAAAAGATTTCTCAAGATTCCGATCGGTGTTCTATTTGTTTAAATTTTTCAACGCTATTTCTCGTGGCATTGCATCCACAATTATGATTGAGATAACGAACGACACGTTTAGGTGCTACATGGGTTAACATCGCAGATATTCCGTTCTGATCATAGGCGTAGCGTGCTTCTAACTTTTTTAAAATTTTTTTTTTGGGGGGAGGGGGCATGAATTGAATTCAATTAGGGCCTCCTGAGAGCATTGACTACCAGACAGTCCTTAAAATATGAAATATTAAGATTTTTTTATAAATTGAATAACAATATAATTGAGTTTGAGTAGTTGTTTGAGTAGTATTCAAAAGTTATACAATGAGAAAAATAAATATAATATAAATAAAATTAGAAAAAAAAATAAGCATCGAATTTTTGTTATGGATCATATTATTGTTAAAAACTATGTTAAGGCTAAAGAGATATAATCGGAAACTTTAGTTTCACAGTTTCAAAAAGCAGAAAAAAAAAACCCAACTTTCTTAAAAGTTTTCTACAATTTTCCGAATTTAACTGAACTTCTATTAAAGTTTTAATTTATTTCTAGTTAGGTTGGGAGGGGCACGTGCCCCCACCCCCCACCCCGACGCTACGCCTACGGTTCTGATGTTAAGCTATCGGAGGTTTTTCCAATCGCAGATTGGTAAATACGTATTTTTGAATTTTATTTATTGCATTTGAAAATCGATTTTTAAGCGCAATGCACGCGTTCAAAATCATTCTCAAATTTTCCTTTTTATTTATTTACATATTTATTTTTTGTCAAATGCGGCAGGCACTTATCCTGAGGTCATTACGCCTATATACAGTGGAACTACTCTAGTCGGCCACCCCTATTCGACGGCTATCTTCCTAAACGGCCATATTTTGTTCATAACCGATTCAAGACTTCATAGAGCATGTCGTGAACCCTCTTTCTTTCACCGGTTCACTTAAGTTCTTTCTATGGCCTAGGGACAAATGAGGTTGTGCAAAAATGAGTCGTCACTGAACAAGACGAACATAAATTTGTTTACAGATTTAACATTTAAACAGTTTCACACATAACATAACAATTGAAGAAAACTCTGCACGAGGTGGGCAAGTCTGCAATATCTTACCAGACCTCGGCTATCCTACACTGTAATCTAGTTACCGATCAATTAATTAACTGGAGGCGAGACGAGCCTGCTTTTATCTTGCCAGGCCTCCTGAAACTACTCTCAGAGATTCTCTTTCTCTACCTTAAATCTAATTACCAAGTAATTACCTAACCAGAGATGAGACGAGCCTTCTTAAATCTCGTCAAATCTCCGTTCCCTACCAGTGACGCTCTCCTTCTCTACCTTTCTTACTGACTGCTCGACGACCCCCTCCACCCTCTTGGGTTCAACGCCCCCGCAGCCAATCCTCTGATTGGTAGAGGGGTGGGGAATCACGGGCTACAAAATTTTCGCTTTAACAAGCGCTCCTAGTCAAACATTACACTACACCCCCCCCCCCCACGCAAGATAAGTGTTGGGGGTTGAAAAACAACAAACACTAATCTGAAAATCCGTAATGTTTGACCTAAATTCTAACTTAACTTGACATACTCAAACACAAGTATCTACATATCAATACACATTACTCATAATTCAAATTAATAAAATACCAATTAAACAATTATATACCAATTATCAATTATAAACATGACAAATTATTGACTTAACCTCTACTCGCAACTTTAAATTAATAAAATGTCACTTAAACAGTTATATAACAACACACTAAACAATTACTAATGATGCATATGAAAAGCATTGAATTAAACCCTACTCACAAATTTGAATTAATAAAATACCACTGAAACAATTGCATACCAACACACTAAACAATTACTAATTATGATTATGAAAAGTATTGAATTACTTCTACTCACAAATTGAAATTAATACTAATAATAATAATGTACTACTAAGGGAATCCAACAGATGTAAAGATGACACCACACAAAATTCACTTCAGGATCATGCCAAATACTTAAAAAAAATAACGTACTACTATTTGGTATTCAACAGACGTACAGAAGACACCACACACATTTTTGGGTAATCAGGATCATGTAAAACACTGTGCTCAGGATCAATTAAACACTCAGAAATTAAAAGTTTGCACAACAGAAGACAGTTTCTCTCACCATTTAGAATATCTTGAAACACCACAGATAGTTACTACGCACTTCACTAAAGTTTTGCAGCAAGAATCAATGAGATGAACATATCACTCAACGTGATCACAAATACACACAAAAAAAAGCACCTAAAAAAATAACACTTCGTCGCTCGATGACACTTAGGGCCACAACAAAGGCTAACCAGAACCTTTGACAATCGCACTTCCCGTCATAAATAATACTTGACGTGCACACATAATCACACTGATCCATATTTCACAACCTAATTGGATCCGCGAAGTCGGCGGAGTTTGTCTAATCACGAACACATTTCTGTGAACTTTACTCTCTCGTTCAACCACATTCTGTTCAGGAAAAATGCATCTCGAGGACTCGTCACTCAAATTTGCTGACCTATCTAAATCTGTAGCATTTACGGTGAATGGCTTGCGTTCACTAACAAGAAGCACATTTTGTTCGCTCTCATTGGTATCAATTTCTCTTCCATCTTCGTCCAAAGAAATTTCCTCTATTTCCTCAGAAACACGCATTTTTCTAATTTCCGTATCATTTCGGTAAAGCTTGGTTTCGAATATCAGAGCAACATAACTACTCACAACAGGGTTTAGTACCGAAGTCTTATCAGCCCCTCGATGAACAGAAAATTCATTTTCTCCCCTGTCCGCAGCTACTAGTGTCAATGAACTCTCATAAACATGGTTGCGGTCAACTTCACCCAAAGAGATCGATTTTATTTTGTCACACAAACACACTTCCCTTATCTCTGCAACCCTTCGATTATCACCGAACTCATTCCTCCCTTTCGTTTCCTTTTGACTTTCAACGGGGGTTATTGAGGGTTCGTTGCGGGGGTGCACTGGAGATCTGTCCACCCCGCTCGTAAATTCGGACACTCCGTCTTGCACGGTTCTCTTGGTGTCACATTTCAGAGAAGCCCCGATATTCTCGCTTCCACTACAAATTTCGGCGAGGGGTGATTCTTGAAGATCACTGAACTTCGCGTTAGGCAAAAATTCACCCGTGTTCTCTGCATTCGTAGAGTGGAGTGGCTCGTTTGTAGGGATGAATTCTTCCCTTGTGACTTCTGATAAGCTCATCTTTTCAGTCTCTTTCATGTCCCGTTCAGAGACAACACACGAATTTTCGGCCAAACTTTTGCCTGAATTTCTTCTTCCAGCCATAATTCTAGCGAGCTCTAATGCACGTTTTCTCTCATTTTCTAAATTTTTCTTTTTCCCGTTTTCTCTCATTTTCTAATTTTTCTTTTTCACGTTTTCTCTCATTTTCTACTTGTTCTTTTTCCTCCCTAATTTGTCTCTGCTCTAAAATATCCTCTGCCAGTCCCTTAACGAACTCAGGATCATTTTTAAACTCATCACTTTCCATAATGCTATATTTAAGGTCTACAATCCTCGCATTGGGGACAATTTCAGCTCTAATCTCCTCACAAAGAAGTTCGAAGTCTTCTCTCTTAAACCCTTTAAACATTTTCTTAACTTCGAGCGTTCGTTAACTTATCAAAATTTAAATCTTCTTACCTTCTTGTTGGTCATCCACAGGTAACTCACTGTTCACTTCATTCTACCAAGTAATTATCTAACCAGAGGTGAGACGAGCCTTCTTAAATCTCGCCAAACCTCCGTTCCCTACCAGTGACGCTCTCCTTCTCTACCTTTCTTATTGACTGCCCGACGACCCCCTCCACCCTCTTGGGTTCAACGTCCCCGCAGCCAATCCTCTGATTGGTAGAGGGGTGGGGTATCACGGGCTACAAAATTTTCGTTTTAACAAGCGCTCCTAGTCAAACATTACACTACAGAGCAAATGTTATGGAGAAAAACCTCTGTTCGACAGCCACCCATCAAAGCGGCCACTTTTTTACGGAATCATTACTGGCCGCCATAGAGAAGTTTCAATGTATACCGCGAAAATCCTTGGCTTCATCTAACGACAGCACCCAGTGGGTAAACGAACCCACCTCTCTCATAGGGGACCCTACAGAAACATCCCTGGCTTGACTGGGATTCGATTTCATGCCCACTCGGAGGCAACTTGCACAGCTAACTACTACACTTCGTGGACGGAAAATTTGATTTAACATTTTCAAAAATTAAATCTTAATTTTGTAGTGATATCGGTAATTTAATACTCAATAAAAAAATATACTCAATAAACTAATTGAATATTTAAAAAAAATTAACTTCTCCCTGTGTTGTTAAACTTTCTCCTTCTCTTGCTAAATTCAGTATTCAAATACATGCAGAATACATTTTCCAAAATTGTTGTTAAAAAAATTCCCATGGCGTAACATCTAAGATCTCCCAATGTGAAGAGAGGAACTGCCTTTGTCACAATCCGATTTGAAGTGAAGAGACTTCTTAAAAAGATCAGAACTCTCTTTTGACGCTGAGTGATTCAGTGAAAGAAATTTTCTCCTTTACGGACTATTTTTGTGTTCTTTTGTGTGCGTTTAAGATAAATATGTGTTGAAAGCAAGAGTCTCTCCAGGTTAATAGATCCAAACCGAAACGTACAAACGACTCGGGAATTCTTGAAAGGTAAATTTTTACCTTATGTTTTTTTTTTTTTTTAAACTGTGGATTTTGAACTGTACGTTTCCCACAGCCTTAACAAAAGTAAAGTAGTTTAAGTTTAAAATTCTGTTGTCATCTTTATAGCCATTATTTTTGTTTTTATATCTTAGAAATATAATTCATTATCTTTATGCCAGAGTTGTAATTATTTCTTATCTATATATATAAAACAGTTCCGTAACTGACTGACCGACTGACAGATAACGCACAGACCAAACCGCTGAACCTAAAGGTCTGACATTTTGCATGGCGATTCTTCTCATAGTGTAGGGGTGCACTAAGAAAGATTTTTGAAAAATTCTTCTTAGATTTTTTAAAATTAAATTTTTAAGCTGCTTTTGTAACATTCTTTAAAGTTTGCATTTAAAATAATCATTTGAGGGTTATAAAATTTATATCACGAGAAAGATCCTAAAAATTCCTTTATAATGAAATCTTTTTCGAATATTTACCTCCATTTTCTGATTTTTGGTGAATTTTGAAAGATTCATTTTTAAAATTTAATTTATTAAATGCTGATCACGTGGTTTCTTTTCTTTTTGTGATACTTTAAACTATTTTCGCGTCATGTGCATAACAACGAAATAAATTGACAAAAAAAAATTATGTTTTTCTTTCTAATGCGGCAGACGATTGGACATTATCTAAAAAAATATTAAAATACAGTAAAGAAATGTTCCTCAAACTGTACAATATTCTTTAGTATGTTCTATTAGATTTAATTTGAATATTTTCTTCCACATTATTTTGCCGATAAAAATATCCGCTACGATTTTTTTATAAATGTTTTTTTTTTTGCCTTAATTTCATACATTGACCGTTGTATTTAATTTGAACGTACTCCGTAGCGAAGAACGGGTATTCAGCTAGTTAAGCTATAAAATAATGTTCTGCAGGTCCAAATATGACCCAATATAATCTGCCACATAATACAGAAGATTATGTGATATTGTCTGCCACATAATCTTCTGTATTATATGGCAGACAAGTTTACAAAGGTAACGATAAACTGAGAGCCTTTATTTGCTTCCTACTATTAATACTTAGCTTTGACTTATATCACCATTAATGCTTTTATCAGTATTCGTTATGTTATTTACTTTTATTTGTTTTTGGAAAAGATTTAATGTTTCGCTCGAAAAAATCAAACAGTGGAATGATTAAATTTTTTTTTCTCCCTCGAATTCTATCGGGATTTATAAATATTTGTTGCGTGAAATCTGGTGTCTTTTTTCATAATGATAAATAAAATTTGCGTAAAATCTAAAATACTTGCCATTTTACGTCTATCCAGTTAGCCCTAAATCCCCAGAGGCATTTTCGTCCCAGTTTAATAGTTTACAATTTCCAATCATATATTTTTTCCTTCAAATTCTGTCAGGATTTTATTTGCTGCATTAAATCTGGTGTCTCTTTTATATTTATAAATAAAATTAGTGTAAGATCTAAAATATTTGCCATTTTATGTCAATCCAGTGATGCCTAAAGCCCGAGGGGCATTTTCGTCCCAATTTAATATGTTACAATTTCAAATAATCCGTGTGATACGGAAAAAAATGTCTATTTGGGAATATCCTGTATTTCCATTTACTCGTGTCAATCTATTCTTGAGATTTTTCTACTATCCAGTGCATAATAACCATACTGGATACAAAATGTTGAATAACGAGGTAGACTCTGCATTTAGGCGGAGATCATGTAAAGGGATCAGTGGTATGAATTATTCATCGGTGTTCAGATTTAGCTAAATTTCTTTCTCGTAATATGAAGATCTGAAAATTGTTTACTGGGATATTTTATTAAAAGGGAAAAAATATATTAGAAGAGCTAGTTTACTTTATTCTGACAGTTACATATGGAAGTCAGTATGGCTTGTGGCTAAATCTTTTTAAAATGCGAATCGTTGAATTGATGATCGCTGGAACTTTCATAGCAAAAACCGGGATAGGTCTAATGTTTGTCATGCTTTTGAAAAAAATATTTGATGACTTAACTTTTACTTTCGGCTTATTTATATATATATATATAAAGAGTTACCGATAAGGTACGTCAGAGCAGTCTAAGGGCCTGTTCACATAGGAGTCCGTGGCGTGCAAGGGAAAGATGACGTTGAGACGAAAATAAACCAATCATATATGTTAAATATTTCATTGCTAATCGTTTGGAGGCCTATGATTGGTTTATTTTCGTCTCAACGTCATCTTTTCCTTAACGCAACGCAACGGACTCCTATGTGAACAGGCCCTAAGGCTCCTAGATATCTGAGATGACGCATCAGGCTTTGTTGCCCACTGTCGCCAAGTTAAGTCTCCATTTTGATCTGAAGCTGAAAGAAGAGTTTTTTCTGTTTTTTTCCCCTCAATCTGTATTTACTTAAAAAGTGTCTTTTTAGAAAAATATATATCACCGGGTTTTGAAATTTCATTATATCTCCAGTAAAGTTTGTACAGTAGAACCTCGATATAATCGAATTCGTTGATAAAACGAAGTTTTTCCATTCTCCTTGAACCTGCCTAACACTATAAATCGAACCTCGGTACATCGAAATTCTCGATAGTTCGAAGTTTTCTCGGTCCCCTTGAGGTTCGATATATCGAGGCTCCACTGTATATTTACTTTGAATTGAAGATTTTGACTTCGAATGTATGCTTTTGGCATAAACACATGCAACGTAATGATATGTTGGCTGAGAGAGAAAGATGATCAAATACGCAAAGAGGCCGAATATGGAAGCTTCGATGTTTCGCAGTTTGGCGATGATACAACAACAAACGCATTGCGTGGCGTACGTTTCGGCGAGCTTGGGAATCAAGATGGAGGCTCATCAATCTGCTTGAATATTCAGGAGCTCTAGAGCAAATCGCATTGTGGTATTTTTACCTATAATGGAACAATATGTTAGGATCGTTTGACTTCTATCCCCACCATATTCATTACATGTTGGACTCTTGACAGTGAAGGCAGGGCTCGAACAACACAAGAACTGGTCGGTGAGTAATTGGGGAAGTATCATGTAGTTAGGGGAGCCGCCTAAATCCTTCAGGTATAAATGGGAAGACAAAATTTCTTAAAAGATTAAGGAAGAAGAAAGGTATCATAGCCTACCAAGCTATCATTTGACCGACAGCTGAGAAGGGAGAAGGGCAGTGGCGCACCCAGGGGGTGGGCCAAGAGGCCCTGGCCCCCTCCAAAGAAATAGAAATTGCACTATAAATATTTTCATCCGTTCAACTCGGCCCCCTCCAAGATTAAATCCTGGGTCCGCTACTGGAGAAGGGGGCGGGGGGCTTTTAGGTTTGGAATCACTGGTTTAGGGTGGAGCAACCACGCAATTTTCTTATCCTTTGCTGCAAACTCATTGACAAGATGTTCTTTAGAGCCAACACCATATCGTCTGAGTTACTTCTCGGGCGATATAGTGTTCTTATACACAATATAACAACAATTAGTTATTTGTGTATAAGTTGACTGTAAAGAACTTACACACAAATAACTAATCACTCTGTACATTTTCTGTAAATTTCATTCGAATATCCAGACGGAACTTTGCATAAAACTTCACGAGCGATATCTTTTGCCCGAGTTACTTCTCGGGTTTTGGACATAGTTGTTTAGTTATGGTTGCACGAGATTGCTTCATATCGAAGGTCCCATATTCTTGGCGGATGCTTTGAAGAGCTGGTCGGAGAGTATCTATTCCTATCTACTTCACCCCTGATTTCAACTCATTTCAGAATTACGTATATATCTACATATGTTTATGCATCCTTTGATTCTGTAAGCTTCTTATATATTCATACTTTAGTGGCCCATATGTATATTTTGACGGCATCGCTTACCTTTGATTTGCACTTTGGTTGAAATGTCGCGAATTCAAACATGACTATAATAAAACATCTAACGACTTTTTGAGGGTCGGTATCTGTCGAGTTCGCCTTCGCATTGCGCGAGGCGCAGCTACCGTTATCAAAATTTCAGGCTTTGTTGACAGTGGTCCAAAAGTCACGCGCATCAGGGACTAGCAATCGTGGAAAATTTATTGCTGTATACAAACATTTTTGATAACATACCAAATATGTCAATATCTGTATATAAGTGCTCCAAAGAAAAAGAGAAACTAAAAGTAAATTGAGTCTGCGATAATTATATCCGCATCTGTTTAATTTTTTCTTTTACTTTTTAAAGGACTAAGGTCAAATTTATCGATTAATATTTCTTTTATTAGCTGTTCTTTTATTGTCATTTCGTAGTAGAGTAAATATTAGTATGAAAAAAGAAGACCAGGAAATCTCTCAAAATGAATAGCATAGCACCTTAGTGCTAATAAAACTCTAAAATATGTCAGTTGGTATTTAATATACGCACCTACGTGTTATTGATTAAATTCATAATTCTCTCTTCTTCTGTTAAACGTCGCCAACGCATTGCTGGAATTCGGAAAAGTCGCCCCCAGCATTTCGCCCCCGACATTTCGATCCTCGGTTATTTCGCCCCCGGTCTGAGAAATAGTTAATTTAAAGAGACAATCATAGGAAGTCTTTTTTTTTTTAATTTCAATTTTTTTTCTTTTAATCGACTGAGTAAACATTATAATCGATTAAAACACGAAGTTGTGTGCCATCCCCCTGAGATAATCAATCTCATTTAGAACGTCACTGGTTCGATGCTTGTCGCTGCAAATCCACCGCCATTTGGCGTGCCTGGAGAAAGTAGAAACGCTCATCTGTCGAAGCGATTGCAATAGCAGCATCTTCGTCTTATTAGCATAGTTCCTTATAAGTCATATAATCTATATATTAAGTTGCTAAGCCGACTTTTTGGGCAGTCCGTGAGAGAAAACTACTGCATCAATCTACTTCATTTTGGTCTTGAACGAAAGATTGCAATCTGTAGATATGTCAAATTTGGTTTTTGTAACTGCAATTTCTATTAATTAGCAATAATTTACAGTTAAAAAATTGATTTCTGCGCATGCTCAGGCGCATGTTTAAATCTGGCTTTTCCTTCGCATGCTCAGTGACACGTTTTAATGATAAACACGTTTATTCCGGGGAGTCTCTTAAGATATCTCTCTGCCATTTTTATTTTTATGATAATTATGTTTGTGAAATATAAGATTAAACCTGATGGAAATTGTTTATTTTGCGCTGTTTAATTAGCGATAATTTACAATTAAAAAAATTGCTTTCTGTGCATGCTCAGTGACATTTTTAAATCTGGCTTTAGAGACTCACTAAGCACAAGGCCGCTTAAACACATTAATTTTTTTTTTTTTTGCGCATTATTACGATTTTCAACATTTGGCAATGATGTGTTGAGTATAATTTGTGTATTAGTATATTTATTTACCATCTAGCCGTCATGTTTTGACGGGTACAAACTAGTAATTTATTTATGATCGATGAATGTTATATTCCAATGTGCACACTGCATTCCGATGTGTTCTGTAAAAATAACATTAATTTATTTCACATTTGAGTCAGATTATTTATTATACTATCAACTGTTATATACAAGTTCCAACATTTATATTTGAATCGGAGCCCCCTTCTTTATTACAGAATCAGAAATAGGATAGGATATTTTTGTTCAGTTTTAAGAGGAAACGAATGAGAGGTTTGCGTATTCAATGATGATGAAAACTTCTGCCGTTTGAATAATAATTCACGGCACAGTTTATTTTCCTCTATACGTGTATGAAAACAGTGGTTTTCGCAAAACTTAATAGACTTCGAAGAACAGAAAAATTCTGTTTAAGGGAGAAAAGGGATTTAAACAGTGTTTCTTCTGCATTCATTAAACTTCGGATTACCCCCCTTAAACCAGACACTGATTAAACATACCTTTTAAATTATCTCATCTAAAATTCGCTCATCTCCATTAAACATGCATCGCATTTGGAAATGAATGAATTCCATTAGATTATACATTAAGGAGATTATTTTTTTCTTATCTTCCATGCTGTGGTATAATTTATACATCATTGCGGTTTATTTTAGAGAGCGAGGAAGACGTAATAGCTGAAAAAGAAATCGGAACAGGAAAGAAAAAAATTTTTTTAATCGAGAATTGGTTTTGCAAGAGGGCTGTAAAAAAATTTTTTTTTACATAAATATGTAATGTATGGGGTAATTTAAGGAAATAATTTACACGCAATTCTGATTTTGTTGCTGAAAAGTTTTAAAAAAAATTAGGGCTAAAAAAGTAATTATTTCATGCTGTAATAGAACGCTGAATGTATGTTTTAAAATATGTTACTTGCGTTTATTTTCATTTAATGTCAAGGGCAAAATATTGGCCTTCCTGTAAAAATCTGGGAATGCACGAATATTGGACGTAGCTGGCTATAATAAATCTTGACAACAAATGTGGTGCTGCGATAAAGATATTGCTTTTTCACTGCTTCATAGTTCTTTTATCAAACGTATTCCTTGAAATATGTTTTTATTATAAATTTTTATCGCATTCAGTATATATATATATATATATATATATATATATGTCAAGGAAAAACGTAAGGCTAAAATATGGGGGGGGGGGCGTTCGCGAAAACTTTAAATGGGGCTTCAGGATAATTTAATATTTGGCGCCGAGCGCCATCATTTTCACAGAGTTTAATTGAAATGCTTCGCATGAGTTGGGAAAAAGAATCCCTTTTTGAGATGTGACCTTGACGTGTCTGCGGTCAGGCGCGAGTGTATTTTTAGAAGCAGGCATTTGGCGTTCGGGGAGTGAACTATTATTATATAATATGAGTTCGTCTGGGAACATTCTATGGTCATCACGGAGCATGCGCATAGTTTTGCCGCTTAAATATTAACAGAGGATTTATCAGAGTAGTGATGGGCAAAACGGATCAGTAGAGAGATCCGGATCTTTGGGAACCGTTCACTTTACTGAACGGCTCTGAACGATCCGTTCATCGTTCACTAGAAAGAATAAAGTCTGTATATATATATATATATATATATATATATATATATATATATATATATATATATATATATATGTATGTATGTATGTATGTATGTAAGTATGTATATATATATATATATGTATATATTATATATATATATTATATATATATATACATATATATATATATATATATATATATATATATATATATATATATATATATATATATGTTGTTGTTTCTAATGCCCCCTGGGCATTCTAGGCTTCGGGCTGAAGTGTGCGACTCCGGTTTAGCACCACAAGAGTCGGAGTCCGTCTTAGCTAGCTGACAGCTTAATTTTGACCGAGCACCCCCATGAGCGACATCTTGGAGGGGGGGATCGTACCCTCTCCCACCCTCCCTGACCTCATAGATGTACTTTCCGGTCTTTGGATTTAACGTGCCCATATCCGGCATAGATACGGAAGTATTTAATGTCGCGCGTCGGGATATATATATACATATGATGAGTCAATTTGACTCCTAGATTTTATGTCAAGAACGAGTTCTGTTTTTTATTTCCTTTAAATACTTTTATTATTTACATGTATTAGTAATTATTAAGTGAAAATGTATATTTGTATGAATATATAACTTCATTAACTGAACATATTCCTTGTTTTAAAAGTTGTATTATTATTTTATATTAAAAAAATACAAAAAGATGTATATATTTATCAAGAGGGATAATTTTTGTCATGTTATTTCAAACGCAAAATCGTTTAACATCTAGGTGTGTATCTGATTATATGTTTCTGTGACATAAAAAAAAGTTCTTTCACACCGTAAACCCAAAAAAAAGAACCAGATTTTTAAAAAGTCATTTTTAAGCAGTTTCTAAGAGGACATTTTTAAGTTAACTCGTTCAGTACCTTAGACGACCTTAGTCGTTTAATATATGAACTATTAACATTTTCTTCATCTTAATCTTTTATATTTTTCGAGGATATTTCATTATGTTTGATTGGCCGGCAGTAATGTTTCATTTTGATTTTATTTGTAACTAGCTGTTTACCCGACTGTTTCGGGTATTTATTTATCCCGATTTTTTATTAGACAGGAAAAGGAATGAATTCTACCTTTAGTGCAAAATCGAAGTCATTTTATTTCTCCCTCCTCTCTCCCCCCAGTGCTGATGGGGCTGAACTTGTACTTAAGTAGCATCGGGAGTGTCAGTATTCCTCTCAGCGACCCCGAAACCTATGGATTCGACACTACTCTCGATCATTTTGGAAATTTTATTTTTCACCCCTTCTTCCCCCCCCCCAATACAGATGGTGGGCTGAACTTGCCCTTAAACGGAATCGTGAGTGTCACTAATCATCTCAGCGACCCCGAAAACTATTGATTAGACACCACTCTCGGTCATTTTGGACATTATATTTTTTATCTTTTCCCCCCTTCCCCCCCCCCCAATGTTGATGGGGGTTGAACTTGTCCTTAAACGGAATCGTGAGTGTCACTAATCATCTCAGTGACCCTGAAAACTATTGATTAGACACCACTCTCGGTCATTTTGGACATTATATTTTTTATCTTTTCCCCCCTTCCCCCCCCCCCAATGCTGATGGGGGTTGAACTTGTCCTTAAACGGAATCGTGAGTGTCACTAATCATCTCAGCGACCCCGAAAACTATTGATTAGACACCACTCTCGGTCATTTCGGACATTTTATTTTTCATCTTTTCCCCCCTCCCCCCCTCCCAATGCTGTGGGGGCTGAACTTGCCCTTAAACGGAATCGTGAGTGTCACTAATCATCTCAGCGACCCCGAAAACTATTGATTAGACACCACTCTCGGTCATTTTGGACATTTTATTTTTCATCTTTTCCCCCCTCCCCCCCCTCCCAATGCTGTGGGGGCTGAACTTGCCCTTAAACGGAATCGTGAGTGTCACTAATCATCTCAGCGTCACCGAAAACTATTGGTTCGACACTACTCTCGGTCATTTTGGACATTTCATTTTTCATCCCTTCCCCCCCTCCCCCCCAATGCTGATGGGGGGCTGAACTCGCCGTTAAACGGCATCGTGAGTGTCACTATTCTTCTCATCTACACCTAAAACTATTGATTAGAACCACTCTCGGTCATTTTGGACAGTTTATTTTTCATCCTTTCCCCCCTCCCCCCCAATGCTTATTTTTAGAGGGGGGCTGAACTTGCCCTTAAACGGCTTCGAGAGTGTTACTATTTATTTCAGCGATCCCGAAAACTATGGATTCGACACTAATATCAGTCGTTTTCGTTTAGTTTTACATGGCCCCCTCCCCCCTCCCCCCTAGGGGTGCTAGGGGTATCAGACCCCCCCCCAGTAATTATTACCATATTATAAGTCATATGTGTACCAAGTTTGGTTGAAATTGCTCCAGGCGTTCCAGAGTGATGCTGAAACATGGTATATACATACATCCGTTACTACATATTATTAAATGGATGAATTAGTATTTTCCACTCTACATCAATCGTTATATCAACCGCAACACTGAAAACATAATTCATTACAATAGACTGCTTATTTCCCCGTTGACTTATTCCCCCCCCCCCCCCCCCGTTACTCAGCAGCTGGCCAGCAAATCAATCACCGCTGCCCGAACGTTTCTCCAAAGACCCGGATCCTGGTCGTTCACTAACAGATCTATAGCAGATCCCAAGTCGTTCACTAACAGATCTATAGCAGATCCCAAGTCGGTCTTTCAGAGATCCGGGTCATTTTGAAAACAGATCTTCAAAAAGAGCCGTTCATTTTGAAAAGTCTTCAAAAAGAGACGGCTCTTTTTGAAAGACCTGTATCTTCAAAAAGATTGGAATCTGAAGATCTACATCGGTCTTTCCGGTTCCGGTGAACGATGTGGGAGCCGTCAGATCCGAGATACTGAGATCCGGATCAGTCGTTCATTTCAAAGAGCCGTTCAGAGCGAACGGCTCTGAGCTGATTTACCCATCTCTATATCAGAGCGTCTTTGGGATTTCGAACGGACAGGTTGTCTTTGTCAGCTGAGATGAGAGATCGAAAATGGCAGATTGAATCGGGAAAATTAATAAGAATTTAAATAAAGGATTTAGAGGTAACTTCATTGTCGTTAATTCCACAGGCCTATGATTGTATTGACTGCATAATATCGAAACCACACAGGAGCAAACACGCTGCCTGTCATATATATATATATATATATATATATATATATATATATATATATATATATATATATATATATATATGTTGCGGCCCATGCAGCGCCGCCCATATTCCCCGAGTCTAACGTCTGTTTTAACTTTCATGTTGGAGCTGGAGTGCGCGTCTTCTTTCGCTACGTGACGGAAGTGCGCATGTTATGCGGCTTTGCCAGTTCATTGTGATTGAGAAAAACTTTTTAATCTCTTATATACACTATAACATACATATGATAAACTATACATCTATGTATATAAAAGAGCTCGTCTGTTTGTTTGTCCGCTATAGAATCATAGACTGTTTCACCCACCGAGACCAAATTCGGCACAGTTAATGTTTAGGACCCGAGAAACTTAAATTAGGAAAAACGAAATTTGGGGCTCAATTAGTTTTTTTAAATTAATTTTTTAATGATTTTTGTGCCTCTAAGAGGTGCGCGACAACCTGTGGAGCCCCTTCACTAGAACCAGCTGCGTTAAGAGAGGGGTCAAATTCCAATGCGCGGGAGGAAGAGGGTTGGGAACGACCTTTGGCCCTGGCTCCCCAAATAAACATAATTGGCCAGGTGAACATGAAGAGCGGGGTTGCAGCCCAGTATTTTTTTGATGGAGTGCATGAAAAATTTTATATCTATATATCTACCCGGGCAACGCCGGGCAATAATGCTAGTATAACTATAAATATGATGAACCAATCAATCAAATTTGAAAGGATATATAAAACAAAATTGCTATTAATAAAGGTAAAATTTAAAAAAAAATAAATAGGGAATTTTTTCTCTCTTCTTTTAAAATAAAATTTTTTTGGGGGGCCCACAACATTCAGGGGCCCTTAGGCTCGGACCTAATGGAAAATCAGGGCCTGAGCTAAGCTCTCGTGGTCCTCTAAAGCGGAATTATTTTGGTTCTTACCTGGAAACATTACGATACTTTCAACTCAATGCATTAATCGTAAAGATCTTTTTGCTTCTGCAGTTGAATCATTTGCCTTGCATTCTTTTCAAAATGTAGGCAGACGATATTTTCCCGCATTTCAACGATTACATAATATCCCACATGCATGAATGACGCTATGATTATAGATAGATTCATAAATATTTCAATTTTTATCTTTGTTAACTGCGGCGAGAAGTAGCCTTTTTTTTTTCATACATAGCAATGTGCATCATGGTCAATGACAAGATCTCGCATACCCGTTTCGCATATTTATTTTACTAGAATTTTCTTTCTCAGTATAGCCTGATATAGTCAGAGATTCGTGAAACAGCTAGTATACATATAAATTGATTTTCTGGAAAAGTATTAACAGTTGTAAAAAATATAAAAAATTTAAATTTAAACAAAGGTCTTAGTATTTTTACTTTCATCACAATTGTTTAGAGTCAGGCCTTGATTTTCCATTAAACCCAGTAGGCCCAGGCCTAGGGCTCCCCGAATGTTGGGTTCCCTATATTTTTATTTTAAAAGAAAAAATTCCCAATTAAAAAAATTTTTATTTAACCTTTTTAATAGCAATTTGTTTATATATCTTTTCAAATTTGATTGATTGGTTCATCATATTATGTATAGTTATATGTATAGTTCATCATATGTATGTTATAGTGTATATAAGGAATTAATAAGTTTTTCTGGTTGCATTGTATTGGTGTTTTAATGATCAAGTTAATATGGGGTATCGCTTTTCGTTATTTGATAATGTTCTAGGCTTCTACGCTTCAAATAGCCAGTTCTTGGTAAAATGGTACTTTCACAATGATTCATGATTATTTTTTTTTGTGTGTGTGTCAATTTTGGAAATTTTACGCCCACATCAGTGTTAGGGGGCCCCCATCCCGAGTTGTGCCTATAGTCAAGAATTTTCTAAATCGGGCCCTGCTTAGAGTGCACTTAGAAGCCAACAACGAAACGCAAATTGTCTCCAATAAGTGAGGGTCTAACACAGTGGCGTAGCGAGAGGGGAGTAAGGGGGTCTATCATGCCCTGGGCGCCTCTCGCAGAGGGGCGCCAAATGGTCCCCAAGACAAATAAGAGAGTCCGGAAAATTTCAATTTTTATATGAGGGGGGCGCCAAAAAGGTATCGTGCCCCGGGCGCCAGTTATGCTCGCTACGCCACTGGTCTAACACAGTCATCGGAGAGATAGACGTTTCAGTCAAAACGTCGTTTTTTGCTTCTATTTCAGACACCGATAGAACACTTCGATTGATTTTTTTTTTCTCGTATCACTCCACCAAAGCGAAATATTGCTCCTCTTTCGCGTGTGTGGTAAAAACTAAACATAGATAAGAGACTTCCGAGACCAGCATGCAATCATCGCCCGAATCCCCCGAGTCGATTTCCGTTAGGCGAGCCTGCCGAAATGGAATTAATGTACTTACCGGATTAATAAAAGTAGCAAGAGCCAAATGAAACGATAGAAACGAAACTTTTGGAAGTACCTCTATATCGGATGCGGTCTTCTAGAAGAACTTTCGAGGCAATTTGTAATACTTCGATGTCGATACTGTTAAATTCTGATCCCCTCTGAGGATAAAATGAGGAGATCTGAGGTAAAATAAGACGAGGGTGAATACTGGGCTTCAGGACTACATATTTGACAATTTTTTTCCAAATAAAGTATCCACGCAAAGATATTTCTATTTCGACCTCAGAGTTTTCTTTTTTTTTTTTCACCACCAGAAGGATTGCACCCTTAGGTGCAATCCGCACCTAAATTAGGCAGAAGACAAAATTGTCTCGATTTCGAGTCTGATTTAGTTGGTACGAGGAGGCGGGACTCAGACGAAGACCAAAGGACGATGCCTTGTCTGGTGTGTTTCCGGGGTTCGCACCTGGCGGAGAAATTACTGTTTTTTCTTGCAGCTTGGTTGAGTTAGGTACGTTGAGTAATGTTGCATTCTGAATACTACCTTATACATTCATTATTTTAAATAAATAAAAACCATTATTGAAAAAAGTATGATTACTTAATATCATTTATAATTATGATAATTATCGTTATTAAATACAGTGAAACTTCTCTAGGCGGCCACCCCCTCTAAACGGCCATATTTTGTTCTTCACCGAATAAATACTCCATGGAGCCAATATTATAACAGAAACCTCTTTTCAACGGCCGCCTTTTTTCGGAACCATTACTGGCCGCCAAAGAGAGAAGTTTAACTTTATTTATTATTATTTAATTTTAATTAGTCCTATTAAAAAAATACAGACTGGTATTAAAATTATAATAACTTATTAATTGTATCATAAAATCTTTATAATTTTTTAAGTTTTATAATACCTTTAAAGACTTTATAACTGAATCAATAAAATGACTGGCAGGGAAAAAACAGCTCGTAAATAAATGCACGTTTCGGAATCTATGAAAGAACTATCTTCTCATCATTACATCGAAATGAAACATCCCGTTTTGTAAACATTAAATGCAATGCGTTTGTCACAGTTCAATGACCAATTTCGACTGCGCGAGTTCTCTCAATAACGCGGTAAAAAAAAAGGTAGTATCATTAAATTGTCGAAACTCGAATTCGGCAATAGCCCACAAGGACATATCTATAATTGGATCATTAGTCGCGGAAGGGAGGGAAAACACAAAGGTATGCTCCCAATCGATTTACATTTAGGGGGGTCATTATTCAAGAAAAGGGAGAGCGAGAACTAGCAAAATAAGTAAACAGTCGCGATTAATTTGAATTTGCGAGCCAATCTTTGTATATAAACACATTGAGTGATTTGGATATGTAAAAGAGGATAAAGCTTTTGATGGTTATCTATTCGAGTAGTTAGTATTCACTGAGCTCGATAAATTTATTTCCGAATGGCGGCCAAAATAAATACAGAGGAGTGCAGATTTGCCATTGAATGCACGAAAAAGGGGAATACACAGGACATAAAAAAAGACTTGTGTAGCGTGAAATAATAAATTATTCGTAGGTTTTAGATAAGTTACTGTTTTAAATAGACAGTTGTTCAAGATAATTTATTTGGGCCCGGAGCCAATTAGTGGTTAGATCGTTGGGATTCGTTACTGAGAGTGCTCTGTTCGAGTCTCGACAAGCGCCACTGAATGCTCTCGTGTCTATGGCGGGTATGAGCACGTTGAATCTAAAGTCCCTCCGCAGGGTCTGCAGGGATAGGAGGAGAATACAAGCCCCCTAAATGTCGCCCTTGAGACTGCTCAGTCTAAATTGTGGTGGCATTGCCAGGTCCTGTTTAGTATATTGAGTGCATTGGATCAAAATAATTTTACAAAACTTAGCTAGATTTTCAGTTATTCTTCTGTGTGTGTATATATTCAGTTATTCTTCTGTGTGTGTATATAAAACAGTTCCGTAACTGACTGACTGACTGACTCACTGACATACAACGCACAGACCAAACCGCTGGACCTAAAAGGCAGGAATTTTGCATGGTGATTCTTCTTATAGTGTAGGGGTACACTAAGAAAGATTTTTGAAAAATTCTTCTTAGATTTTTTTTAATTAAATTTTTAAGCTGTTTTAGTCACTTTTTTTTAAGTTTGCATTTAAAATAATAATTTGAGGATTATAAAATTTACATCACGAGAAAGATCATAAAATTTCCTTTAAAATGAGATCTTTTTCGAATCTTTACCTCCATTTTCTGATATTTGGTGAATTTTTAAAGATTAATTTTTAAAATTTAATTTATTAAATGCTGATCACATGATTTCTTTTTCTGGTACAATAAATAAATTTATCTTCACATGCATAACAACTAAATAGACAAAAAAAATTTTTTTTTTTCTTGCTAATGCTGCAGACGATTGGACATTATCCAAAAAAATATTAATTTACAGTAAAAGATATGTTTCTCAAACTGTACTATATTAACTGTACTATATTCTTTAGTATATCCTATTACATTTAATATGAATATTTTCTTCTACATTATTTTGTCTATAAAAATATCCCTTATGATTTTTTTATAAATATATATTTTTTTTTACATCAATTGTATACTTTGATCTTCGTATTTATTATATATATATATATATATATATATATATATATATATATATATATATATATATATTTGGCATTATTGCATACATTGACCGTTGTATTTAATTTGAATGTACTCCGTAGCGAAGTGCGGGTTTTCAGCTAGTAGAGCATATCGCTCGCATATACTGAGAGTAATCATGGACATTAGTTTCGTTCTCGTTTATGGGCTCCCTCAGGACTTAATAGTATACAAATGTGTCTCATATGCAGACAGTAATCATTGACTAGGTTTCAGTCTGTCTTATGGGCTGCTTAGTATGCAGGATGCCTCTCTGTTCTTGATCAATATCGAAATGTCATAAGCGCTATATCCTCTTTATTTATTTGATGACGTTGTCATGACTTGATTTTCGAAAACATTAGAAACACTCTTTAAACCACCGCAAAAAACAACTATGTACGGTCGAACCCGCTTCTCCTAATTACCGGTCAGGTGTGACGACCATTACTCCTGGAAGCTATGCTGCCGTCTCACTCAAACCTCACATTATCAAGGATTTTACGATACTAGGTGGACCCTGCCCGAATCACTTTGATGACTACGGCTTACATCGTTTGCAGAATTACATTCTTCGCACCTATAGAAGTCATTATAAAATTCAGAAAACTCGCCAAATTAAGTGAATGAATAGAAATCGTACAAGCTCCGTGAAACTGGCACAAAACTCGACAGCACTCAGGTACGGGAGAATAAGACAAGCACAGTTGGGAAGAGTTTTTACGAATAACAACTGTAGTTTTTCACCATGCTAATGTTAAAATTCAAATTAGTTTTCTCGGCGGTCATCTAACGCGTTTTTATTGATACAGCTAAATGCGACGTCACTTTGCCCAGATCTGGAATGAATAAGAATTTTAGGTAGGATAAAAATGAGCAATACTGAATAATAAGTCAAAGAGTATATAATATGTAAACCTAAGCGGACGCAGTGGCCAGGTTATCAAAGGCAGCGAGCCAGTGATCTGAACGTCTCTGGTTCGATGCCGGTCGATGACAAATCCACTGCCGTGTACGCTAACGGCGGCTGGTGCACGAAAAATCTATCGTGGCCGCAATGTCGTCTAAGTTTTCAAATTTACCTCTGGAGGTGCTGGATCAAGTGTTCCGGTCTCGTCATTTGACTCGTTTCTAAATTACGGGACCTGTATGTTTCAAAACGGGTGCAGTATGGACGACCCCCCCCCCCCCTGGCCCACCCGGGGCATGCGGCGAAGTGGTCGCACACGTCCGGCTGCCCCCAGAGAAGATCCTGGGCTCAGCTCTCAGTCATTAGAAAGAAAAAAAGATGTAGACCTAAGCTTATGGCATCTCAACATTTAAAGTTGAACGTTGTCGGTGCTTTGTCGATCGTCAAAAGGTTAAACTAGCTAAAGTCTAGTTTAGGTAGCCCTTATTCGAGGCACTTGTTGAATCGAAATTCCTTCATCAGTGTTAGAAGGAAGAACAAATATAATTTTTGGACGATACTTTATCATACAATAATCATCAGTGTTAAATCTACCTTTTTTTTATAATTTAGGAGCAAAAATTTTCCTATCGAAGTAGAACTTCTAGATCAAGACATCTTTTTATCAGAGTCTACGTCACGATTTTGCATTATTAAAAGGAAAGAACCCCGTGGTGCACAGTTTATTATTTCTCTCTGAAATGTTCAATGCATAAAGCAATCTCAATATTTTATTTTATTGCTTGTTTATTATTATTTATTCATATTAAAACCAGAAAAAAAAAAGAATCTCGCCTGAACCAATTAAATGCATTCATTATACGCGTCTCTGAGAGTGACATTTATTACCCGAGAATCAATATCGCCAGTCTCTGAGTGCAATGAATTTTCTTAGCCCCGATATTAAAAATTTCGTTGCGGATTTTTCCTTTTTCAAATAAGTTCGTCGTCGTCAGAATCCGCAAAATTACGATTTAGTTTGGCGAGAAATATTAATATACGTTAAGTCGCAGGATTATTTTACACGACCTTATATGCCTTTCATTAATCATTTTGAAAAAAATAAAATTAGTTATATCAACGTAATTACTGGATGCGTGAATATAAAGTCCTTTAGAAATTATCCTTTAGAAACTAAAGTCCTTTAGAACCTTGGGATAATATTTTGCCTCCGCCTATTTGCACTAGGCTTATCGGAGAGAGATATATTACATTATGAAAAAAAAGAGCTCTTAGCAGTTAAGTGCCTGAAATTGCACGTTTATACGTTTACATAAGTTTATTATCAGTTTATAAGAAGATAAATTCCAAAATGCATGTTTCTCTTCTGTTGCATTTTCTTTTTATTATACTGCCAAACATTGACATAAAAATCCTTTTCCTGAGACACGATAGGAAAAAAAAAAATTAATCCCTATTTTGTTAACGGCATTTAAAGGCCCTCTGACACTTCAAAAATAGGAAGGGGGAAAAAAAGAGAGTATTTTCCCTTTCAAAGAGTTTGACGAGAACCAGAATCCCCACGATCGATCCCTGCAGAGCCGTTATTCCCTCTTCTAACGCGGGGCAGGAAAACATATTTGCCGAGTGTTCGCTAATATTTTATTTCCATCTTCCGTTTTCCGAGGAGGATGTTTTTGATTAGGTCTCTCGTGTTATAGTCTATTACTGGAAGTGCTTTGCAAGTGGCGAGGCGAGACATAATAGTGAGGGAAAAAAGTAAGGTTTATTGCACCAAAATATCGTGGATCATAATGTGTTAAACAAAGTAAAAAAAAACCACACACACATATATATAAACGGGTGATCGTAAATTATGTCCACGAAATAAGAGGGGGGATAGCACTCATCAAGACGAACAATATTTTCAATGGAACTTACGGCCGCATTCCCCTCAATCTGTCAGAAAAGCGTAAAGTTCAGTGTCTAAGTTGAACTTTCTTCACTGGAAATAATTACGAGGTAAAAAGAACTTTTTATATACCATGTTTTTAAATTTCCTGTTGAATCATATAAACTTGACAATTATATGTATTAATAAATACTTTTTAAATTTTTTTTGATGAATTATCCCATCAACTTGAAAGAAAATGAAGTTAATTGGAAGTTAACTTGCGTTTAACTTTTCGTTCCCGTCCCGGCCGATAGATGGCTGCACCAATCTACAAAACCAAAATTAACTGCAAATGAATTCAATCCTGCTTAAAGATGGCTAAAAGTATTAAAATAATGCATTGTCATCGTGTTCTGAGCTACTCTAAAAGTTTCAAATGTCTAGCTAGTCGGGGAGTTAGTTAAAAATCGATTGCAAGATTTGTACGGGACAAATACACACACACACGCAAACAAACAAACAAACAAACACATATATATATATATGTGTGTGTGTGTATATATATATATACACTGAAAAGCCAAAATAACTGATACAGGCGTGCGTATGCAAATAATGGTGATATGCAACCAATCAGCAAAACGCGATACGGTCGGAAGCGCCTATATAAGACAACAGCTGCCTGGCGAAGCTGTTAGATCGGTTCCTGCTGCTAAAATGGCAGGTTATCACGATTTATGTGACTTTGAGCGTGGTGCTATAGTCGGCACACGAGAGATGGGACATAGCATCTCCGAGGTATCGATGCAATTTGGATTTTCACGCACCACCATTTCACGAGTGTAGCGTGAATATCAGGCATCCGGTAAAACATCAAATCTGCAACAGCGGTACGGCCCAAAAAAGAATGGTGCGGCCATGAAAGAATGGGACCGTCGACGACAGACGAGAATCCTTAAACGAGATAGTCGTGCAACACTTCCAAAAATTGCTGCGGATTTCAGTGCTGGGGCATCAACAAGTGTCGGCGTGCGAACAGTTCAACGGACCGCAATTGTTATGGACTTTCGGAGGCGCAGGCCCACTCGTGTTCCGTAGTTGACTGCAAAGCACAAAGATTTTCGCCTCGCCTGGGCCCGCCAACCCCTCCATTGGACTGTTGATGACTGGAAACACGTTGCGTGGTCTGACGTCATTGGAACACGTTGTCGATTCCAAGGGTATCGGGCGGATGGACGTGATAGAGACAACCTCGTGAATCCATGGACCGTAGATGTTAACAGGGGACTGTTCAAGCTGGTGGAGCCTCTGCGATGGTATGGGGCGTGTGCAGTTGGCGGGATATGGGACTCCTGATTCGTCTAGAGACGAGTCAGGCAGGTGACGGGTACATATGCATCCTGTCCGATCAACTATACCCTTTCATGTCCATTGTACATTCCGGCAGACTTGGACAATTCCAGCAGGACAGTAAGACACCCGACACGTCGAGAGTTGCTACCAAATGGCTCCAGGCGTAGCGTGGGTCTAACTTTTTTTCTGAGGGGGGGGGGCATGAATTGAATTCAGTTAAGGCCCTCCTCAGCGCATTGACTGCGAGCGGTCCTTAAGATATGAAATATTGCGATTTTCTTTAACTTGAATAACAATAGAATTGATGTTTGAGTAGTATTCAAAAGTTATACAACGAGAAAAATAAATATAATATAAATAAAATTAGAAAAATAAATACAATATAAATAAAATGAGAAAAAAATATAGCATCGAATTTTTGTGATGGATCATATCATTGTTAAAAACCCTGTTAAGGCTAAAGATATAATCGGAATCTTCAGTTTCACAGTTTGAAAAAGCGGGGAAAAACCAACTTTCTTAACAATTTTCTACAATTTTCTGATTTTAACTGAAGTTATATTAACGTTTTAATTTATTTCGAGTTAAGTTGGGGCCCGATGCTACGCCTATGGCTCTAGGAATACTTTTCTGACTTTGAATACTTCCATTGGCCACCTAAATCCCCAGACGTGAACATTATTGAGCATATCTGAGATGCCTTTCAACGTGCTGTTCAGAAAAGATCTCATTCAACCCAATCGCATTCCTATGGATTTGTGGACTGCCCTGCGGGATTCATGGTGTGAATTGCCTACAGGATACGTTCATACATTAATTGAGTCCATGCCACGTCGTGTTGCAGCACTTCTGCGTGCTCGTGAGGGCCCTACAGGATATTAGGCAGGTTTACCAGTGTTTCTGGCTCTTCAGTGTGTATATATACAGTAACCACCGCTTATAGTCATCAGTGGTTATAAGAATCAACCGTTTATAAGAATCAATATCGCAAAAACAAAAACAAATCTATTATTTCCATGCTAAAATGTTCGCTTTAAAGAATCAATCCACCGGTTTTAAGAATCAGTTTACACTCTTCGCTTTCCTTTCATTTTTCAAAAAAAAAAAGCCACTTAAACCCTCAAAAGGTACGAAGTTCTTTCTTTATTCTTTTTTAAAGAAAGGGCGATAAGATGGGAGGGAATACAGTCGTAAAATGCGTCCCTTTCTTTGTTAGACATAACATAATAGATTCCCCTTAAACGCTTTAGTTAAACACTGTCCTGTTAGCTTGATCCAAGGGCATCTTCACCCGTCCGGGTCTGATTTTATTTTTCTCCACTGACAAACAAAGACAGGGACTTTTTTTTACCACCTCCCACATCCTGGTTGCGGCTTCCTGGACCCTGAAACACATAAATTTTCCGGCGAAGTGTCCACTGTCACTTAGGCAAACGTGACATCAGTAGATTCAGCTCGTTATCAAACCGTGAAACGTAAGCTAGAAGGTGAATCTTCGTCTGAGAATATTGGTATTGAAAGAGGTGTAAACAGCCTCCTAAAAACTTCATTACCTCAAACTACCATAGAAATCTTTTTCTTGCTCCCTTCCTGTAGTGAAATGTTAAAACTGTTAAGCAGATATGTTATAACAAATATTTTCTTCTCTTACTATAATCATGTGTATCTACTTATAAGTCTGAAAATTAAGTTGTATTTTTAAAATTATAAAAAATAATTTTAATAAATGATAATTAACGTAAATTAAAGAGTATTTTAGGGTAAATTATCTAATATATATTATGTATATATAGGTGTGTGTGTACCTGTCCAAAAACCAAAATTTCGGCTATAAGAATCAACCGCTTATAAGAATCAAAAACAGTAATAACAAACGTAATTCTTATAAGCGGAAATCACTGTATATTATTTTATTTCATACACCACTCCTTACCTAGAAATTACTCCTTTTAATTGCTATATGTTCTTCTGCACTTAATTTAAATCTCACCTTAAAAGTGCTAACGGTCGAACGTAAGTGTACTCGGATTCTCTCAAACCTTGGGAAATTGTATTCCGCCGCTTAACTTGGGTCAGTTCATTTTTTTAAGTGACTTTTTTTCGTCGAAATTTGGTCGCAGACGCTTGGAGACGAGGTGCAGATAGGATGTGTTGTGTTGTTCGAGGATGAGACATAAAGGAAAATGGCGAGAAGTTGAAAGAGGTTGAATACAGGATTTAATCTTTTTTTATTCTTATTTTACTGCCACGATCACGACAGTTTACTTTTGAACATGATTGTGGAGCCCCACAGATATACATGCTATGCCAAAAAGCCTTCTCCCGTATTTTATCCCATAAACCAATCTCGAGCTACAAATTACCCTTTTGATATATTTGCCCTTAAATATATTAATTGAGATTGCGTAGCTGTCAGTGAGCGCGCCGCTCGTATTGGAGAACGAAAGTGAAATTTCAAGCGGTGATTCGGGTGATAAATGCCTAGCTGTCGATAACTCTGTTCACGTGGCCTCTTCCATCCAGGAATGTCTCGCCAATTGTGTAATCCATCTGTCATCTATTCTAACGCGATTTTTTTCTGATTGCGCAGACAGCATGGAATATCGACGTCTAGTTTCACTTTTCACGCTGAAGTTGGACAATTCACCCTGAAAATGTGTTGATGAGAACTGCCTTACAGAAGAAAAATCTATGAATTTGGACTCTAGAACAGGTCTCTTGAACACAACCACAGAGCATTATCCACTTATTTATTTATTTTTTTTTTAAGCCAATAATGCTATTGGCTTTTTTGGCAAAACCGTGATTCCTCTAATAAATGAACAATTATTGAACAAACAAATAAACAAATGGAACATTATAAGAAGAAATGTCGGTGAGCTTGCAAATCAGAAAAAATACTATAAATTTTATGTTATCAATTCAGATTTTCTCTATTTATTATTTGGATTAAATGTTGACATTTTTGATTGGATGCTGACTTTTTTAATCAGAGGTATGACGTTGGGTGTCTAAATTTTGAAAATCAGATTTAATTTCCGAGCTACCTATTTCCCTTCACCCGTACCTTTCTCAAAGGAAAACGATAAAATTGGTAAACCAAACACCGATATAGAAATAAGGATACTGATATTGTACACGTCCCCCTGATAAGTTTCAACAGTCAGATATACAGGGTTCCCGCATATATCCGTTTCAGCCGCCTTAACTTCTAAACGGTGACAGCTTCTTAGGCCATAAAGTTGCTGTCTAGGTAATAAGGCTAGGCGCTACTCGATGAGACAACTTACAACGTCATCTATCAGCAAATTTTGGAATGAGCGTTTTTATCTCAAAAACGGTAAGAGATACGGGAAAAAAGTCAGTTACAAAGTTGTTCGACATCATCGATTTAGTAAGAAAAGACACCTTGAGCAGATTAATACTTAAAACAGAATGTAGAAAATGAACATTTGTTTGGAAGTGGTTTTGAAGACACCTTGCGCACATTAATACTCAAAACAGAATGTAGAAAATGAACATTTGTTTGGTCACGATTTCGAAAATTGTCATCTCATAAAGAGTGGAAGAAAGAAACTGAGACACTTCCCTATCTTCAGGATCATTTATTTATGTTGCTGAAAATGCTCTCCATTAGCCACTATACACATTTGCGCTCTAAACTGGATTCTCTGGTCTTTTCGAGCTTCACTCGCGTTTCACGACGCCATAGTGTTGAAAATCACGACCAAACAAATGTTCATTTTTTTCATTCTGTTTTAAGTATTAATATGAGCAAGGTGTCTTTTCCTACTAAATAGATGATACTGAACAACTTTGTAATTGACCATTTTCCCGTATCTCATACCGTTTTTGAGATAAAAACGCTAATTCCAAAATTTGCCGATAGATGGCATTGTAAGTTGTCTCATCCAGTAGCGCATAGCCTTTTTACTATACCGACACCAACTTTATGGCCTAAGCTGTCACCGTTTAGAAGTTAAGGGAGGGTGTAACGGATATAGGTGGGAACCCTGTATTATACCACTCAGATTAAACACACACACACACACACACACACACACACATACATACATCCATATATATATATATATATATATATATATATATATATATATATATATATATATATATATATAATGTAATATAATTTTTATTGCCTTGTTTGTCAACCAAATTTGTAGGTAAGTCAAAAAGATTTTTAAAACGTAGCCTAAAATTTGATTATTTTTGCTTATTTTGATTTTAAGTTTCGAAAATTAAAAACAAAATTATTCAAATTACAAGTATCAAAAGTATTACCTTATTAACCTAAAAAAAAATCCTTATCTTCCCTTTAAAAGAAAACATATTTTATACAATAAATCATTTTCAGTAAGTGTACAAAATTCCTTGTTTTTTAGAGTCCTTTGTAACAGAGGTGGGTGGAGTATATGTGTTGACTGTTCTTTCAAACCTGTTCTTAAAGAATGGGAACACCTTGCTCATCTTCATCGAACAATGTTGATTCTCAGATCACATGACACTTTGATCAGCCACGTGTTTCAAACGCTTAGTTAGCTATTTTTGTCATCGTGCAGTATAATTCTTCGTTACTGGTAACCAAACAACTCTGGAATCTAGGATGGGTAATATGAATTCAATTATTTATAGGAATTTAATTATATTTTAGGGTCGCCAGAAAAAAAAGGTTTTGGCTATTAATGTCGCTCAGTTACCACGCTGTCACGTTGCATACAAACACGTGTAATATTCATTTCTATGCATTTAAACCCATATTGAACATTTGTCCGCATTCAGACACTCACACCTATGCATGAAAGTGAGAGTGGACAGAGTTTTGCCGCTAACAAAGCTTACAGTAAAGTCTGAAAACAGAACTTCACGCTAAAAAATGAAGAAAGAGTTGCAGTGGTTTAGATCACAACGCAGTCGGTAACGTCAAGCAGAAAGGCCACTGCTGTGAATATACGAAATGAATATACGTACGTACTATGTACTATGACGTACTATGACGCCATTTTCGTTTTCGCCATTTCGCGAAATTTGACCGTGCACAGACAGTTGGCCGAGACAACGGTTTAATGCACAGACAGTTGGCCGAGACTAAAGCTAACTGTCTGTGCATTTAATATTCAGTCTTTTTTAAAGTTTCTCTTCATTTAGCAGTAAGTGAGTTGCAAAGAGTTTCCGAGACTCCTGTGACTGGTTGTTTCATCAGCAATAGTTCAAGTCGTCTGCGGAAAACAATACTGAAACGTTTACTACAACTTTCATTTAAATAACGTTTATCGCTTAACTTAACACAGCTGAAAAAGAATTGATGAACGCAACCTGGTCATCTAATTATTTATTATACTCTTATTCAAGGCGAAATCATATAAATGGCTTTAAAGTTTATTACCTTATGTTTCATAAATTTCATTTTTCGTAGAAAATAGACTACACGGTGTAAAATTAAGAAAAGTAAGAACCAAATAAAACTATTAAATGATTCATAATGAATAAATTTTAACTTCAAATAAAGGCAGAAAGAGTTAAAATATCAAATACATTCGAAACATCCTCTCCAAAATTCATTGAAAGAGATTTTTTGTCTGATATCTTGAAAACCGCGCAAAAATGAACATATCTACTTAAGTGTAATGATCAGAAAAAAAAATCTTGTGTTCTTATTTATTATCTGCAGTTTATAAGTTATATTAAGTATATTTATATTGTATATATATATATATATACATACATATATATATATATATATATATATATATATATATATATATATATATATATATACTTTGTATAAGTTTTATTTTTTGTATAAATAAAATTTTTCTGTGCATTCTATTGAAAGAAATTTTTTTTTCAGCACTGAACTCTCTCTTGTGGATGTTATTTTAAAACGCCGGGAAGCTTAAAGCAACTAAAAGCCCCTGTACGATAACACTTGAAATCACCAGAAAGGTATGCGAGTTCTTTTTTATACTGAGAACAACTTCTTACTATATTATATGTTCATCATCTCATAAGATCTGATTTTTTAAACAGGGCACTTCAGTGTTCTTTAGGACACCTTAATTCGATTTATTATATTTCATTCTTCTTTTTAGCTCTGCAAAAGTAATCACGGTGTTACAATTTTTGCTTTTATCGTCTGCTCGTGATCTGATAAGATTTGCTTTTTCTTTGAGCTCATAATATCTTCACTGATAACTGAAACACATTAGAATACCAACAATCCGAATTATGATTATTCTTTCTTCCTCTGACATCTAAATTTGAAAAGAAGAAAAAAAATGGTTTCTTTACCATGTGCTCATCGCCCAAGAAGATCATTTTTTCTAACGTAGGGTTACGTTTCTCAATAACGGTCCTCCGGAAAGAAAAAATTCAGAGTCCGTCGCGAGTTATAATTTTGGAAGCGCATCAAACCCAGTAGCAGTAAACAGTTAAGGGGACAGTGGACTTTCGAAATTGTGAAATTTGTCCATAAATTCGATTTTTTTTTAATTTATTGAATTGTGAAACTACGGACGCGTCGGAATGTGTTGCAAAAATAATTTTTAATTTCTGTGATTACTTTCCTAGTTATAGGCATTTAATTTAATTTAGATATTATATGGTTACTAATAGCAATAACTTTAAATGTTCTTTTATCAAAATAAAAATTTTCATGTCATACGAATATACAAACTGCTCCAGGCGCATTTCTAACTATCGTATTGCTTTGAAATTTAAGTTTTATATACTTAACTGTATATCAAATAAATCTTATTGAAAATAATTATGCTTCGTAGTTTAGAATTTGTAAATTTTGCACTTGAAAAGATGATTTATAGGTATTTTGCGTAATAAAAAAGGTGTTTTCACTATCATTATTTTTTCTCTTTATATTTTTAATCAATGCTTAAAATAAGCAATAAGTTTAATTGTTAGTTCTATAAGGTATCCTGTAAATAAAAATTACCGTATTATATGCAAAAGGAATGCGCGTGGAACATTTTTAATTACGCCAATTTTTGATATAATTAATAATTCATAATTCATAAATAATTAATATTTCATCATTAAATTTTAACCACTTTTACATATCTATGGTACTAATCACATATTCAAATTTCAAGCAAATCCAATCAAAACAAAAAAAGTTAGGTTTAAAGATCCACTGTCCCCTTAAACAGAAAAGTACCAAAATACGTCAAAAAAGGGTAAACAACGATAAGTTATCCTACGTTAATAACCCTTTGTAGTTTCGTCAGATGAGACTACCTGAAATATTTTTTTATCTTTAGCACTCCATTGGCCATTAGAAAATATTAGGATGCCTACAATCCGACTTAATTGGGCTAATCCAATCTTTTAGCTCTGCAAAAAGACAGATCTTAAATTTAACAATTAGTTTCTGTTTCATGTGCTCAGCGTATAAGATATGCTTTTCCTTAGGCTCTTCATTGCTATCTGAAACACCTGCCTATAATTCTATTTATGTCAAGCCATTTTACTTTTAGCTATCATTAAGGTGGGATTTCTTTGTGACGGAAGTTTTTTCCTGTGCCAGCCCATCAGTTTTAAAAGCAGTCCAAAACAAACAATTGCAAAACATTGGTACATCCTTTCCTTACGTAGTAATGTATTGCACTCACCCTGGTCTTTAATTGCCATTGAGAAATTAAAGTTAAAATGTGTCACAAAGTTGCCCCACTCGGCGGGGCATCTTTGTGACATCTGTGTTTTCGCCTTGAAATCCAAGAGGAAAAATTGCTTGACACAAAATTAGACAGTAAAACGCCTATGAAAAGCTTGATATCCAATTATATATACCTATTACAAATATTGGATAGGTTTATCTCTATCTTTGACATCAAAGAGACCTCGGATGTCCAGGGCAGCCATCAGTTCTTTGAGAAGATGAGGAAATTCGTCTTTCAGCACATTCTGCTACTTCGGGTAGTTGTTTTTTTTTTCCAGATAGTCAATACTTCCGATATTCAATACTATTTGATACTACTATTCGATAGTCAATACTATTTTAGAGGACGGAAAAATGCGACATCGAGCGGCTGAAGGAGGTGGGCCGACTTTGTAGGTTATTTTGCGACAGTGTCAATGTGTCACAGAGTAACCCCGTCACCTTTCGATATTTAGGTTCTCATATCTCTGGGAAATATCACTACACAAAAGTTATATTGCTCCACAAATCTAACCAACATACTGACAATAAAAAATAATTACCTGTGGTACAGAAAATAAGGTTGTATAAGGCCTTCAGCAAACAAAGTTTCCGAAGTTTTAGTCAATAGCTCGACAACAGGTTTGACCAATACACTGGCCAGCGAAGGTTGAAGCCTCTAAAGTGTCTTAAAAATAATTAATTAAATATTTTCCCCCGCAATGTCGATGTTTTAGCGTTGCACTTCTTTAAACATGTCCAAATGTAAATGGTAGAGAATGGACATCTCCAATAATGACCACATATAACGAGTAATTTTAATAATTCTACAAATATTGGAAACTTTAATTATTATTTTTTACAATGCATGGCGTTCTTTAAAAGTAGCTCGATATTATTGTTTTCCCGAGTGCAGTCTTTAGCATTTATTCTCCGTTTTTAATGGGAATGGATTTACACCACGCTGTGGCATTTTAGCTACGTAATGAAAGCTAACACTAATTCCAGCATACTTTGGATTTCGTGGCCCAGAATTCTCCGAGCTATAAACAACTTGTAATAACAGTTAGCAAACTTGACATTGTGTTATTTATCAGAATTAACTGCACAGCCCACATATTTATCCTTTCTTTTGCGTCACTATATTTGTCTCGGAGGAATAATAAATCGCACTTAGCTATATTACTGAGTATTAGCCAGGTTGCAAAATGCTCATAATGTCCCACCTGTAAAACATAAACCAGACTAATTTATTTATTAGCCTTTATGAACATTTTGCGAGCGTCTCATTCTGGGATGTTACCAAAAGAACTATTTCTAAACCTTTAAGGGAATATGGTGTCGAAATTTTATACCTAGATAATTGATACTATGATTATGCCGCTTTTTGCATAACAATTTTCTAATCTAGTATTATATATATATATATATATATATATATATATATATATATATATATATATATATATATATATATATACAGTCGAACCCCGTTATAACGAACTTTAAGGGACCAAAGGTTTTGTTCGTTATATACTGGGTTCGCTATAACGGGTATCGACTGTGTGTGTATATATATATATATATATATATATATATATATATATATATATATATATATATATATACAGGGCTATTTTTATGGGGGTACTCGGGGATACGGAGTATCCCCACTTTTTTTTAAACTATTATTTTGGCTTAACTTAACCAAAATTTTAAGAAAATTACGAATCAATTGTTAATATAAACCAAAAGTTTTTCTTTAAATTACGAATTTTTTGTTCCCCTGTGACGTTGCGTGTGAAAACACGGTACTAAAAATACGCACCTTTAATTAAGAAAACACCGTATACCCACCTATTTTTTTAGAAAAAAAGCACTGTATATATATATATATATATATATATATATATTCGCATGCCTCTTAAATAAAGTTCATTACCTAATTCTGACGTCATATAATGGTCGACATGTCGAACTTTTTTTTCCTGATTAAATTTTATAAATTTGTTTCCGCCATAGCCAATATACAAATTTACCCCCTTCTCTAGAACTTTCGAAAAATCTTTATTTACAAAATAAATTTTTATTTTTATTTTTGAGACATAACTACACGATACAAAAAATAGCAGTGGTATTGCACATGATGGTGGTAGTATGCGACCAAATTTCGTTGTGTTAAATAACGGTAATACTTATAGCTCTGAAATTAATTTTAAGTGGCAGATGACGAGAAATTCGAAGTCACAAGAGGAAATTGCTTAATATTTTGGATTCCTCATCGACTATAAGCATTCTTTTTCCCGAATATTATATGATGAATTATTCATATTATATTGCTTTCCTGCTTGGGAGGTAGGAAGATCCCAACTCTCTTGTAGACCAGCAATGCGCAAACTTTTTTTGATCACTGCCCTTTTTCTTTAAATATGAAATCACTCGACCCCCAATGATGATTTTTTGGTAGTAACGAAACTTTTTTAAAAATTTGGAAAATGTTAGCAAAATAAAGAAAGAAATTACCGTAAAGTGAGGTAAGATTGTGCCAGGTTTTGAGGGTTTTTATTATACCATCTCAAAACGTGACACAATCACCTGACACTTTATTTACCAACATAATCGGATGAATTTAGTGCAGAAAGATAGATACGCATTTCAGCTTTCTATTTCGTAGTAGAAAAAATAAGTTGTTGGGGATGGTGGGGGTGATTTTTTTTTGGGGCGAGATTGTGCCAGGAAAAAAAAACCACCCCTTTTTCTCCTTTATAGTTGCCATGGATTCAGTTGTGGCACATTCACACACCTCTTACTTGGAAGCAAGAACACTCCCAGTTAATTCTGACCTTTTTTTTTGATTATCTCTTCTCAAAAATTAACGAATTTTTTTTAAAGTTTTCAATAAATAAATTAAGACATGGAAGAATGCTTTTCAAAAACTTTCTATTTTAATTACACAGAGCTATTTTTTCAATGAAATTAAACATTAGTCTTTAATAATTTGATAAGAATCTTCTTCACTTTAACTTTAAGAATTTAATTTTTAAAAAATTTTAAATTTAATTTTTTTAAAAATGGGGTAATTTAAAATCGTTATAACTCGAAATATTATTTGTCGAATTTCACATTTTTTTACATTTAATTAAACGGAAATATATAAGTTTTAATTTGATTCAGCGTTTTTTTAAATATTAATTTTTTAAAAAATTTTAAATATTTAGAGAAAAAATTTCAAAAAGAATGATGTAACTTATTTTTAAAAAATCATACTTTTAAAAGCAAATATTTTTTCAAAAATACTGAATTAAAATTAAAGTAAAATAATTGAAAAAGACATGTTCCAAGTTTGGACGATTTATCTTGACTTATAACAATTTAAAGACGAGAAATGGTGAAGTAATCCATTATGCAGAAAAACGCATTTACGGTGTTTTTCTGCATGATGGGTTCAGCAGTGGAACCCATCATGCATGATGTGTTCATTCTGCATGATTGGTGACAGCCAATCTTTGTTTAAACACAAAGATTGGCTGCTATTAGAATGTTGCCCACAAAAAAAAATTAATATCTCCTGTTCTAATTAAGATTGAAACATGATTTAAACGTCATTTTAAGCGTAAAAGAACACAGAATTTTTTAATGCAATAAAAAAATTTTAAAAATTTGAAGAATTTTGTGTCCTGAGCCCCCTTGAAATATGTTTGATACAGATAATTAAAATTTCTTTCAAAAATTTAAATAGAGGAATTATGGAATAATTCTAGACATTTTAATAGTTAGAGTTTTGCCAATAATTTCAAAGTTTACAAAAAAAAAGTGGTTACAGTACACAAAATAACACATAAAGGGTGGGTGACACAGTCTCCCCCCATCAAGTGAACTTATTTTAATGATAATATGATAACATGACAACCAAAAAAAGGTACAGTAATGAAACTCCACAGATATACAGTCGAACCTCCATATATTGAAGTAGCAAATTGCCAGAAAAAAATTCGATATATAGAAATTTCGATATATAGAATTGACCTTCGTTTTATCATAATTCTTTTAAAACATTAAAATTAAAGCTAAATTTCGTATGCGAAACTCCATTTCTAATTTATATACGAATCACATTAAATGACAGTTTATAACTAAAAATAAATTAATATAAAAGATTCTTTGAGTACTACATACCTTTAAAAAGCACAATAATCCAGACAGTGGTTACAATGATCACTGTTACATTCTATTTAAAAAAACTACGAATATCTTGCTGAACAGAAAGTTTTGCGGAAAGTTCATCAAAGAAATGTTCGAATTTATTCAGTCCACTAAAAACTTCATCAGGGACATTTTCCACGAATTGAAGTCCACGGCGTATTGTTTCAAACGCCAAAAATTGGGAGATTTTATTCTAAAAATCCAAAATGTCTTGAAAAAAAATTTCGATGTCTAGAAACAGTTTTTCTACGTAATGAACATTGAGATTTGCTAAGAGTTCGATATATAGAAAATTACGAAATAAGGAAGTTCGATATATGGAGGTTCGACTGTATTTTTATTCACCTACTACCTTCAGGTAGTAGGTGAATAAAAATATACGAATAGATATACAGTGGAATCTCGATCGATCGTTTCCGGATCCATCGTTTTTCCGTATGTACCGTTCATTTTATCGAGTCCCAACGATCATATTGCTTTGTTATGTTTCCGCATCTATCGTTTTCCCGCATTTATTGTTCATTTTAAATGGTCCCTTGAAAAACGATAGATCGAGATTCCACTGTATATACGTAGGTGAGTAAATCACATCGTCTGTAGTTAGCTTCCGTATCTGTAAATCCTGCCCATTAATAAATATTTGACTAACAGGTTTTCACTTTTCTAAGGTCTGCGCTATTTTTGGAAAACATCTTACATAATCCCATTAGCCTGAGTAAGGTTTTTTATTCATCGCTGGTTTTATGATCGTTTCGTTGTCAACCGAAAGCTGTGTTCACACGATTCGGTTTTACTTTCACCGCTTACGGTTTTCCCGTCCTTTGCAATCATTGCAGTGTAGTTCACTTTGCAGGATGGACGTAAATACAGTAACCACCGCTTATAGTGATCACTGGTTATAAGAATCAACCGTTTATAAGAATCAATATCGCGAAAACAAAACAAATGAATTATTTCCATGTTAAAATTTTCGCTTTAAAGAATCAATCCACCGGTTTTAAGAATCAGTTTACACTCTTCGCTTTCCTTTCATTTTTCCAAAAAAGCTACTTAAACCCTCAAAAGGCACGAAGTTCTTTCTTTTTTTTTTAAGAAAGATTGATAAGATGGGATGGAATATAGTCGTAAAATTCACCCCTTTCTTTATTAGACATAACATAATAGTTTCCCCTTAAATGCTTTACCACAACACTGTCCTATTAGCTTGACCCGGGGGCAACTTTACCCGTCCGAGTAAATCTTCGTCTGAGACTATAAGTATTGAAAGAGGTATAAACAGCCTTCTGAAAACTTCATTACGTCAAACTACCGTAGAAAACTTTTTCTTGCTCCCTTCCGGTAGTTGAAATGTTAAAACTGTTAAGCAGGTATGTTGTAACTTGTAACAAATATTGTATTTTTTTCTTCTCTTACTATAATCATGTGTATCTACTTATAGGTCTAAAAATTAAGTTTTATTTTTAAAACTATAAAATATAATTTTAATAAAAGATAGTTAATGTAAATTAAAGAGTATTTTATGGTAAATTATCTAATATATGTATATATAGGTGTGTGTGTTCCTGTCCAAAAACCTAAATTTCGGTTATAAGAACCAACCGCTTATAAGAATCAAAAGCAGTAATAACAAACGTGATTCTTATAAGCGGAAATCACTGTACCTTTCTTGTAATATGCTGGTATCGTCGTCATCGAAGCAACATTAAAAAGATTTCTAGAACGTATTGGGTACAACCTATTTTGAGGGACAGATATTGTCTGGGATCTTTTCAAATGATTGAATTTTTATGATTGAGTTAAGAAGAGATTAATCGAAATTTTTCAACTACTTAAGAATGACGATACATACATTTATTGAGTTGAAACTTTGGATTTTTTGTAATGGTTAACCATATAATTTGCAAACAAAATCACATCATAAAACTTCTCATTAAGTTTTTAAAAATTTAAAAATTTAAAAGAAAGTGAGGTAATTTAAAATTGTTATAACTCGAAATAGTATCTGTTGAATTTCAATTTTTTTTTCATTTAATTAAACAGAAATTATGTTTTAATTTCGATTCAGCGTTTTTTAAAATATTAATTTTTGAAAAATTAAAAATATTTAGAGAATTTTTTTATTTAAATGATGTAACTTATTTTTAAAAAGATCATATTTTTAAAAGTAAATATATTTTTCAAATTTGTTGAATCAAAATTAAAGTAAAATAAAAGACATGTTCCAAGTTTGAACCATTTATCTTTAACGGTTCTTGACTTATAACAATTTAAAGGTGAGAAATGGTGAAAAAATCCATCATGCAGAAAACGGATTTACAGGTTTAAACAAAGATTGGCTGCTATTAGAATGGTGCAAATAATAATAATAATAATATCTCCTGTTCTAATTAAGATATAAACATTATTTAAACGTTGTTTAAAGCGTCATTTAAAGTATAACACAGTGGCGTAGCAAGAGGGGGGGGGGGGCAAGGGGGTCTATCATGCCCCGGGCGCCACTCGCAGAGGGGCGCCAATATAAGGTCTATATATTACATTACTATATGATTTTCGGGGTGGGGGTGCCAAAATAAGGTCTATATATTATATTACTATATGTTTTTCGGGGGAGGGGCGCCAATATAAGGTCTATATATTATATTACTATATGTTTTTTCGGGGGGGGGGGCGCAATATAAGGTCTATATATTATATTTATATATGTTTTTCGGGGGGGCGCCAATATAAGGTCTATATATTATATTGGTATATGTTTTTCGGGGGGGGAGGGGTGCCAATATAAGGTCTATATATTATATTAATATATGTTTTACGGGGGGTGCTAATATAAGGTCTATATATTATATTATTATATGTTTTTCGGGGGGGGGGGGGCCAATATAAGGTCTATATATTATATTATTATATGTTTTGCGGGGGGGGGGTGCCACAAAGGTATCGTGCCCCGGGCGCCAGTTATGCTCGATACGCCACTGGTAAAACATTCTTATGTTTTGTCCCAAATGGTCGGTCTTTCTTCAACCAAAGAAATTAAAATTTCTGTGTCGATTTTCTCCATTTGTAAAAAAAAAAAAATCCACTGCAAAAAAAAACTGTAAAAAGCAACTAAAAAAAATCACTTCAGTAGCTAGATCGGCACTGGTGTACGTTTCCTTCAAAATAACCCAATCGTGTGTGCTCCCCCTCTCAATTTTATACGCCAATGGCATCCGAAACGGCGGCGCAGCATCCGGTTTCGGTAGACAAAATCGAACGACATCTGCTACCGATTCGGTTGTTCTCCCGTTTGCGGTTTTCGACCGCAACGTGTGTACGTACAAAACAAAATACACTGTTTACTGCAAACGAAACGACAAAACCGAGACGATCATAAAACCGAAACCGTATCGTGTGAACGAAGCCTTTAGGCGACAGCTTATGTAACAAGATGTATCCATCTATTATGGGTCTAAAAAAAATAATTACTTATGTTGGCAAGGTTGATAGCACATCTCAGAGGAGTTATACATTCCGTTATTAATAGTTTCGAAGGTCAGTCACGGGCTAATTTTAGAATCTGGTCTTCGAAACTCGTTTTGAAAATAAATATATAATAATAAAAAAGAAGACTTCTAGTTCTGCGACAAACGATTTTCTCTGCTTCATTTCACTTCTCGCTAGCAATGGGTATATCGTATAAAGCTTGCGGTAAGCTGTTATTTTTTTTTCTGCCATTTAAAACCTAACTTCTTTTCTTCAAACTAGCTCAATTTCCGAAAATATGAAATGAAATAGTCAAATATACATGTCTTGTTTTTATTAAAATTCATGCGAGACTTAATAAGTTGTCTTACGAATAGTGACGAAGATGAAAATGAATAGACGTTATGATACAGGCAATAGTTTTAAAAATTTTGGAATTGCAACTGGCAAAAAACTGTTAATCGTCAATTAATTGATAGAGACCTTGTTTGATTATTTATTTCATAGAGGCCTTGCTATCAAAGTACAGTGATTTCCTCTTATAAGAATCACGTTTGTTATTACTGTTTTTGATTCTTATAAGCGGTTGATTCTTATAGCCGAAATTTAGGTTTTGGGACAGGAACACTATACATATATTAGATAATTTACTATAAAATACTCTTTAATTTACGTTAATTATCTTTTACTAAAATTATTTTTATAATTTTAAAAATGCAATTTAATTTCTAGACCTATAAGTAGACACACATAATTATAGTAAGAGAAGAAAAAATCCAGTATTTGTTACAACATACCTGCTTAACAGTTTAACATTTCAACTACAGGAAGGGTGCAAGAAAAAGATTTCTATGGTAGTTTGACATAATGAAGTTTGCAGGAGGCTGTTTATACCTCTTTCAATACCAATAGTCTCAGACAAAGATTCACCTTCTAGCTTACATTTCACGGTTTGATAACGTGCTGAATCTAATAATTTCATGTTTTCCTAAGTGATAGTGGATACTTCCCGGAAGATTTATGTGTTTCAGGGTCCAGGAAGCCGCAACCAGGAGGTGGGGAAAAAAGAGTCCCTATTTTTGTTTGTCAGTGGAGAAAAGTGAAATCGGACCCGGACGGGTAAAGATGCCCCCGGGTCAAGCTAATAGGACAGTGTTGTGCTAAAGCGTTTAAGGGGAAACTATTATGTTATGTCTAACAAAGAAAGGGATGAATTTTACGACTATATTCCATCCTATCTTATCAATCTTCCTTTAAAAAAAAAGAAAGAAAGAACTTCGTGCCTTTTGAGGGTTTAAGTGGCTGTTTTTGGAAAAATGAAAGGAAAGCGAAGAGTGTAAACTGATTCTTAAAACCGGTGGATTGATTCTTAAAAGCGAAAATTTTAACATGGAAATAATACATTTGTTTTTGTTTTCGCGATGTTGATTCTTATAAACGGTTGATTCTTATAACCACTGATCACTATAAGCGGTGGTTACTGTATTTGATAATACAGTTAAACCTCGTTTATCCGGCCCTCGTTCATCCGGGTCCGATTTGTAGACATTATTTTTATTTAATGTTCACATTAGATAATACTTTTTAACTATGATAGCGAGAACGTAACTACAAGCACGCCAAATATTCGTTTTTTAGCTTGATTCAACGTACAGTTCCTGCATAGATTGTATAATAAATTACGTTAATAAAATGCTTTTTGTCGAGTTTAAGAAACCTTTACTAGACTTATCAATTCTTTGTTAAGAAATGATGTGAAAAGTTATTTTTATATTTTTTAATGTCTTGTAAACAATACTATGTAATTTTGTAACAAACCACAGTTTTTTATCGTAATAAACGGTAAGTCTGCTTAATTAAGGATTTTGTTTTGCTTATTACCCATATTATCCGGATTATGGTCCCAGTTAGTCCGGATAAATAAGGTTTTACTGTACTGTCAAGTTTGACTACATTAGCGAACTTGTTAGGAAATTTTGCAATACAGAAATACTGTTGAGGTTGTCGACTATACTCGTAAATGATATAACTGTACGGTCGGTAAACGCTATATGGATATAAAAGAAAACTATACCCGATTCTGTCTACAAATTTGCTATAATTTTAACTCGATAAGTTTAGGCTCAGTACATAACGGTGTTCATTTATTATGTTTGTGCGATGGAAAGTTTCGCCAAAATTGCGATTGATCCCAGCTTTCATGCTAAAATTTGACATTCTCAACATTTCAGATTCAGTCATGGGGGATCGTCCGTCTATCATGGGACTGTAGATTTTCTGACTATCATGAACTGATCAGCTACTAATTTTGCGTGCATCTACTTCTTTGGAATTTTTATATATAGTTATGGCGATCATGAAATATGAGTAGCTCTGGAGAGCTCAGATGAGAGCATTCGGTCTCCGGACATCGGGATAATAACACCCCATAATTCTTGCCCAGCACCCCCCTCAAAAATGATGTAGTTCAATTTTAAAAGGGACTCTCCAGCGCATAAACCACTTAGTGGATATTTTTACATCCTTAATTAATTATCGAACCCCTGCATTACTGTTTTTAATTAACGGGTTAAACTAATTTCTAAAAAAAAGATGTCCTACATTCTCATACATATATATATATATATATATATATATATATATATATATATATATATATATATATATATATATATATATATATATATATATTTATATATATATATATATATACAGTACCCATATATATACAGTGAAACTTTCTAGCCGGCCATCCCACTAAATGACCACTCTTTTTCAGAACCATGATTGAATATATATACAGTGGAATCTCGATCTATCGTATTTCAAGGGACCGATTGAAATGAACGATAAATGCGGGAAAACGATAGAAGCGGAAACATAACAAAGCAATATGATCGTTGGGACTGGATAAAATGAACGACACATACGGAAAAACGATCGATCGAGATTCCACTGTATATATATATGTGTATATATATATATATCCTTAATTAATTATCGAACCCATATTTTACTGTTTTTAATTAACGGGTTAAACTAAATTCTAAAAAACATATGTCCTACATTCTCATTCATATATATATATATATATATATATATATATACTAGCTTTATATACCCGGCGTTGCACGGGCGTACCCTTAATAAGGCTTACCTGTATATTACGTAAACTTGTAATTTTATGCCAATCGATACCTCTCCCCACTTCTCAGAAACCTATCACCATATTATAATCCCCCCCCCCCCCCCCAATGCTGATGTCAGCATTAAAATGTTTCTTTCAATTTTGATATCCCTCTGGATTCCGGTCCTTGGAGGAGCTTCAGGTCTTCCCCGTAAACCCCTGTGAAAATCGCCGGTTTCATAAAAAAAGAATTTCCTGGCGTTGCCCAGGATAATAAAAATGAATGGAGTTAACCCGAGCTCTAGATGCGTATGTACAAACAACGAAATATCTACAATCCACACACACACACCCCTTTCCACGCTTCATTTAATTAAGGTTGATCTCTCTGTTTTCCCTTACCACCAATTTGGTGTTCAAAAAATATATTAAAAAAATACAAATTATTGGATTGTTTCTAGCAATTTTTACAAAATCTAAGCGAATGTCGAAAAATCGTGGCATTGATGGTGTTTGTTACAATTAATCCTGTTTGTTGCATTTTAAATCAAGAAGCTTATGGATATCAATTTCCTTCTTTGAGATATGAAGGAATATGTAAAAAGCACGTTTTGCTCCCCCTCCCCTTCTTGGGGGGGGGGGGCGAATTTTGAAAAATTCTGAAATCGATTTTGGGTAATCAAGTTCCTTACATTTTAAATCAAGAATCTTATGGATATCTGTTTAATTTCTTTGAGATATGAGGGAATATGGGAAAAACACGTTTTGCCCCCTCTCCCCCCATGGGGGCCGAATTTTGAAAAATCCTGAAATTGATTTTTAGGTATTCGTGTTCCTTTCATTTTAAAGCAAGAATCTTATGGATATCTGTTTTCTTCTTCAAGATATGAAGGAATATGTGATAAAACACGTAAGAACACGTTTAGCCCCCCCCCCCTCAACCCCTTGGGGGCCGAATTTTGAAAAATTCTGAAATTGATTTTTAAAAGGGTTATTTTTATTCATGTTCCTTACATTTTAAAGCAAGAATCTTATGGATATCAATTTTCTTCTTTGAGATATGAAGGAATATGTAAAACACACGTTTTGCCCCCTCCCCCCTTGGGGGGCGAATTTTGAAAAATCGCTTCTTAAATGACGCCTTCAGCACATTTGATAACTGTATCTCCAATAGTTTTTGCTGGGAGTTGATACGTGAATAAGTCAGGACTTCTACCTTTATATATACTATATATACCGGGTGGCCATAATTAAACTGACAGTGCTCACAGTGTTCTGTAGCGCGATCTATTTGCGAGAATGACGCCACATTTTGTAGGAAGATTAAACAAGACGGGGGACGAAGGATTCCGCGAAAAAATAAATTAGTTCCAAAAGTCACCGCCAGGGGAATATTTGGCGCTGTGTAATAGAAAATAGAGTGTTAACAAATGCAAATTAATACGGAATAAATTTACCTTTTATTTTGCACATTTTCTTATTTAGTTCAAGTGCAATATGGCAACACTTTTAAAAAAGCGTAAAATCTACATAAACACCGATAAAGTCTCGTGATCTGCAATATCACGTACGCTGAGCAGAAGAAGAAGTTTTTTATTCAAATTTCACGTTACATCCATTGGCACAGTGCCAGCTGCTTGGGTTTTAAAAGGCAATGTGTTACGTTTCGAATCAATCGGATTGAAAGTTTATGTGCAATGTCTCCTTCTTTAGTCGAGCGTGCGTTACTGGTCAAATTCTTTTACCTCAACCAGTGCAACGCGTCAGCCGCTCTTCGTGCTTTTAGAATGCACAAAAAAATGCGTAAAGGTAACGGTCCTGTGTCAGTTAATGGGCTAAAAGCAATGGTTGCGACGTTTGAGAAAACAGGTTCTCTGAAGGTTCAGTCAGGCAGAGGACGAAAACCTGTACCACAGGATACAATCGAAGCAGTTGCCACGGCGATTGTCGACAGAGGACCAGACAATATTGCTGCCACCTCTAGCGCTCGTGGATTAGCTCGGAATATGGATATGCCTTACAGTACGGTATAGAAAATCTTACGAAAGATTATCAACTTCTATCCGTACAAGATCAGCCGTGTACAGGAGTTACTGTACCCCGACCATGATAAGCGATTGACTTTTGCTCTCACCTTTCTTGCCAGAATGGAGGTGGATGATGCTTGGCCGTGGAAAATCTTATGGGGGGACGAGGCCCACTTTTACCTGCATGGAACTGTGAATACCCAGAACTGCCGAATTTGGGATGACAAATCACCACATGCAGTCACAGAAATTCCCTTACATTCACCAAAGGTAACTGTTTGGTGTGGGTTCACAGCGGAATTTATCGTAGGTCCATTCTTCTATGAGAACATTACCCCGACAGGACCGGAAACCTGTTCTGTTACCGGAGAGAAATATCGCCACATGTTGAACAGCTTTGTCCTTCCGGCACTTCAGCAAAGACAATGCCTGGGGGGAAATCATTTTCATGCAAGATGGAGCCCCTCCACACGTTGCTGTACGGGTGCAACAGCTGCTACGACAGAAATTCACAACAGAAAGAGTCATTAGCCGCTACTTTCCAACTGCATGCCCACCTCGGTCGCCTGATCTTATCCCATGCGACTTCTGGCTATGGGGTTACCTTAAGTCCAAGGTCTATCAAGGAGTGATCTAGGACCTGGCTACGTTGAAGGATAACATATCACGGACTGTACGGGAGATTCCTGCAGACATGTTACTTTCTGCTGTTGTGCATACTGTGCACAGAATGCAATATGTGGTCCACAACAACGGCAGCCACATTGAACCTCATTTGAATGCAAAATAAAAGGTAATTTCCATATTGATTTGCATTTGTTACCACTCTATTTTCTATTACACAGCGCCAAATATTCCCCTAGCGGTGACTTTTGGGATTAATTTATTTTTTCGCGGAATCCTTCGTCCCCCGTCTTGTTTAATCTTCCTACAAAATGTGGCGCCATTCTCGCAAATAGATCGCGCTACAGAACACTGTGAGCACTGTCAGTTTAATTATGGCCACCCGGTATATATATATATATATATATACACTGAAGTGCCACTGAATTATGGATACCTACCTAGTAACGAGTTGGGCCTCCTCTGGCCTTGATAACGGCTGCCACACGACGAGGCATAGATTCAACAAGTTTCTGGAAACGTTCCACGGGAATGGCTTGCCAAATATTGGCTAAAGCTGTCCATAATTCAGTAAGGTTCTTTGGTGCTGTGTGATGGCCTTTCACGCCTTGTTCCAAAACATCCCAAAGATGCTCAATAGGATTTAAGTCTGGGCTTCTAGGTGGCCAATTCATGACAGAGAAGTCAAAGGAATGCTCATCCAACCAGCCAGTAGCCAACCGGGACTTGTAAGAGGTACAGTTGTCTTGCTGGAAAACTCCATTACCGTGCGGATAACAGAACAGCATAAACGGATGGAGGTGATCACCCAGCAATTCTACTTACCGAATTGCATTGAGGAAGGTTGGTACACGCACCAAAGATCCCAAACTGTGCCACGAAAAAACACCCCAGACCATGATTGAGCCACCATGCCCTTGTACAGTTCCAGCCAGGCATGCAGGATCCATGGCTTCATGAGCCTGACGCCATATTCTCAGCCTCCCGTCGGCGTTAAGTAGTCGGAATCGAGACTCATCACTCCATGTTACTCGTGTCCAGTTCTCTACACTCCAGTCTCTGTGCTCTCTTGCCCAGGCAAGACGTGCAGCCCGATGGCGAGTATAGAGCAATGGTACTCTCGTAGGTCGACGGCTCCCGAAACCCATACGGTGAAGCGAGCGTTGCACAGTCCGTTTACTGACTGTACGACTGGCACCGTCATTAAACTGGGTGGTAATTTGAGCTAATGTTTGGCATCGCTGGCTACGTACAATACGCCTGACCCGTCTCTCACCACGCACTGTCAAGGCTAATTGTCCTTCGCAGTTTGCCAGATCGCTAGTTTTTTTTCCACCATCCATGTATTATTGGTATACTCTTCACACTGTCGACCTTGAAAATCCTAGCTGTCTGACGATTTCGGAAATTGAATGGCCCATGCGTCGCGCACCTATGATTTGTCCGCGATCGAAGGCGTCTAAATCAGGCAGTTTACCCATACTGGCAATTCCAACAACTAATTCAGAACTACCATAGTACGCGCTATATATGCAGTTAGGCTTTGCTATCCCTAATTCAGTGGCACTTCAGTGTATATATATATACAGAGGCTGTTCGCACATTTTTTAGACGATTTTGGTAAGCGGTAATAAAAAATCGTTTGCTGCAAAAGAAATAATTGCAATTGTACTATGTTTTTAAAAGTCAAAATTATCGTCTGCGGCTTGAAAGTTTTGTTTTTATTCAAAATGGCGTTTTTAACAAAGCAGTGGTTCGAAGGCTACATTTATGCTCTTTCCGAAGAGAAATATGCATACTCCGTTATCCAAAAACGATGTGAGAGTCATGGTTTTGTGATATCTAAAGCGTCGATAGGTAATATCATCAACAAGAAAGGAAAAAAACGTCAAATTGGAGTCTCAAGTGGGACAAAAATTCCAAACAAGTATCCAAGGAAAAAACGGACATCTTCGACTATTGCAAAGGTACGTTGTTTAATGTTAAAAGAAAATCCCCCTAGTCAAAGGACAGTTGCAAAATCATTAAAATGCTCGGTTTCCACTGTAAACAAAATGATAAACGTTGATTTAAATCTGCATCGTCTTCTTCCAAATCATATCGCTGAACGCAGGACATGCTGCAGAATTCTATATGAGAAACACTTATCCAAAGAAAAATGGAAAACAATTGTGACAATAGATGAATCATGGGTGTATTTAAATGATTGCAACAAAAAAAAGAGCCATTTATTATCATAAAAGGGTAGAAAAAAATTTAAGTACATGGTTCAAAGAATCGAAAGAAAGTTTTTCTCAGGGATTCATCATTGTTGCTGGTTTTTCTTATAATGGCAAGTTAAAAATAAAGAGAGTGGAAAAAAATGTCAAGATTAACTCCAAATACTATCAGGAACATATTTTATCACCAATTTTTCTGAATGAAATACCATCGCTTTACCCACAGTGCCATCAATCTGTGAGACTCCATCAGGACAAAGCTAGCAGTCACACATCGAAATCCACTGTAAATTTCCTAAAAGAAATGGAACAAAAAACTGGTATCAAAGCCATACCCTTCACTGATATCCCTACTAAATCTCCCGATGTATCACCTATGGATTTTTGTGCTTTCGGACTTTTAAAATCTGCATTATCCAAACGTCGTCCCAAAACCCTTACAGGACTCTGGAAAGCTATTCAGGAGGAATGGGATAGAATACCTTGTTACGACTCAAAACTCCGTCTGCAACTGTTGGTCCCTATAAACGGGGAAGTTTGGTTTTACTCTCCTACGGGAGGGAAAATACTATATGTTTATGTCACGTGTTAAAACGAAAGTAACTTGTTGTCGCGTTGAGATCCGATTTGCGCGGCTCAGAACCATGTCATGGCTCGACCAGTCGAGTGGAAATATCTGGGCGGCTTAAATGAAAGGCCGTAAATAATTGTAAGATTTCTGTAACTGTGCTGTGAGTTTAATTGTAAATAAATGTCAGTGTTTCGTAAAGGACTCGGAGTCGGATAATTAATTTATGTTACATCTTTTTGGTGACCACGGACCTGATGTGATATGGAACTGGACTAAATATTTTGGATAATTTTGGATTATATTTTATGGATCTTGGAGGGACCTCTTGGAAGTGGAGGTAGGCCCTTTCTTATTTTTCCCTTCTAGTTAAGTATTTGGGAAGGGTTTGTTGTTAGTTGTTGTTTAGGATAGAAATTGTTAAAACGGAAAAGTGCTGATCGGAAACGAAACAGTATTAGATATTGAAATTTAAGGGTTAAATAGTAAATCCTTGTTATAACTAGAGAGACTGGTTGAATTAAATTAATTCAATTATGGATATTCAAAGGCTTAAGGAAAAACGGAGGGGTTTAAGGAATTTATTTACTAAGCATTTGACAAAAATTAAAACTTCGATAGAAAAGGAAATAACGGCAGGATATACTAAAGAGATGAAAATTGAGGAGCTATCAAGCTTAAGGGATCAGCTCATTGAAAAAATGAATGAGTTGAATAAAATTGATGATGAGGTACAGTTAATAATTAAAATCGAAGATATAGAGAATGACTTATCAGTGAGCGAAGAATATAAAGATAAGGGAACCGATTCAAAATCAAAATTAGCGATGTGTTTGGGATCTTTATATGGCAGACCGGGAAGTGTAGTGCAGGCAAACCAACCTGAGAATCAATCTGAGAGTAATGTGGAAAACAGTGAAGGTTTCAGAACCGAAACGAAAAATGTCGTTAAACTCCCTAAGCTAGATATAACAAAGTTTTTTGGTGATTGCAGCCTTTGGCTTGATTTCTGGAATTCGTATGAAGTAGCTATACACAATAATAGAGCGCTAAGCAAAATCGAAAAGTTTACGTATTTGAAAACTTATTTAGGGGGTGTTGCTTTGAACGCCATTTCAGGATTTTCTCTTACAGAGCAAAATTATGACGCATCGGTTCAGTTGTTGACCCTGAGGTTTGGAAGGCCAGAGGTCATTATTTCGTCACACATCCATAAACTTCTATTAATTGAACCTGTAAAATCTTGTTCGAATGTAGCAGGGCTACGAAAAATGTACGACGCAATAGAAGTACAAATTCGTTCGTTGCAGTCTTTAAATGTAGCAACAGGTACTTACGGTAATTTACTGTGCCCGGTAATATTGCAGAAATTACCCGAGGAGTTGAATTTGAACTATAATAGGACCTGCAAATCAAACGAATTGTTTGATATTTCAAAATTAATAGAATACATACGGAAGGAATTGGAAATAAGAGAAACGTCTATAATATTGGCAAACCCAAACCCACACTATACAAATGTAAATGATCCTTATCGAAATAAGGTGAATCAAAATTATCAAAATAAACATCAGTTAACTGTTAAGAGAAATGATTATTCTAAATCTAGATCAACAGCCGCAGTTTTAGCTACTAAGGTTGAAGAAAATTTACCATCGTTTAATAAATATTCTAGTAGTAATACAAGAACTTTTAACCAATACCGAAATAACTTTCCATTTAGACAGAATACGGGAAATCAATGTATATTTTGTTCTGCCAATTCGCACATGACGCATGATTGTTTATTGGATGTTAATAATAGGAGAAAAGCGTTAATGGCCAAGGGATTGTGTTTTATTTGTTTCCAGAACCACTTGAGGAAATTTTGTAAAAGGGATCAGAAATGCAGAAACTGCAATTCTTTAGACCATAACTCGCTGATTTGCAGTGTTGAGAGAAATGAATTTAAAGCAAATGCGAAAGAAATCCCAAAACAGGCTGAAAGTTCACTCAGCTTAGTTTGTGATAAAAATCCTTCGAAGCGGGCGGCACCGCATGAATCAGTCTTATTACAAACATTCACCGCCGCTGTCAAAGCAAGTCCTTTAAATAAAACGCAGATGGTTCATTGCATGATAGACGGTGGAAGCACCAAAACATTCGTGATTAGGGATGTTTGTGAACTGTTGGGGTTAAAGGCCATAAGTAGAGAAGCTCTTGTTATTTACACTTTCGGAGGCAGTCGAGCTGAGAAGAAAATTTATGATATCGTTGAACTGGAATTGTGTAATGTAAGTGATCCAAAGCGGAAAATCAAAATTAACGCAGTAGTTATTGATTCGATTACATTAGGACAAATTGAAATTCCTTCTAAATGGATTCGGAATATGGCTTTGGAAAAGGGTATCGAGTTGGCAGATCAGGGTACATCCAGAAGTATACAAATTTTAATCGGGTCAGATTGTATTGGGGAAATTTTGGGTGAAACAAATATAAAAATTTCTAAAAGACTAGTGGCAACTGACACCATTTTTGGCTTCGTGATACAGGGAAGGGATGAAGGATATAATTGTCAGGAGGTGCATGCTAACCATTTGACCGTTGCGAATGAAGAATTGGACTATGAAAGAGTTAAACATTTTTGGGAACTGGAAACAATTGGGATAAGTCCAGATAAGGAAATTTCTCGATCTGATAAGGAAATTTTAGATTCATTTGAGCAAAATACTACGTACAAAAACAAACGATATGAAACTCGGTTATTATGGAAAGAAAAGGATAAAAATTTAGAGAGTAACTATGAAAACGCTAGGCGTCGTTTGTACAGTTTGAGCAGAGTATTTGAAAGGAATCGGGAATTAGGTTTGAGATATAGTGAAATAATTAATGAACACTTAAAAGAAGGTATTGTGGAACCAGTAACGGTAGATTTAAGGAAAACCGTCAATACAGGATACTTCATGCCACATCACGCAGTAGTGCGCGAGCAAAAGGACACTACAAAAGTCAGGATAGTTTTCGATGCATCTTCTAAGGGTAAGGATAAATTATCTCTAAACGATTGTTTGGATAGCGGGCCCAATTTGAATCCCGACTTATTGAAAATCATTTTGAAGTTCAGATTAAATCCAATCGCTTTTTGCGCCGACATTCAGCGCGCGTTTCTTGAAGTAGGAATTGCCGAGGGGGATAGAGATTTTTTAAAGTTCCTGTGGATTAATGGGCAGGGGCCAAATCTCCATTTCGATCCTCCAAATTTCCAAGTGTTGCAGATTGCAAGAGTTCCTTTTGGGATAAAGTGTTCACCGTTTTTACTAACTGCGACAGTGCGGCTTCACTTAAAGAAATATGAAGAATCCCACAGCGAATCTTGCGACATGTTAAAAGAGTTATATGTCGACGACTTAATATCAGGATCTACGGATATCGACCATGTTCTAAAACTGAGTAAGGAAACGATATTTATTCTTGATCAAGCCAGTATGAATCTTCGTAGATGGATATCAAATGCCCCAGAGCTCAATGAACTATGGAGGGAGAATGGCATCGACTGTCGTGAATTTTCGGAAGAGTCCGGCGTACCATTGAAAATTTTGGGTATTATTTGGGACAATGTAAATGACAAATTGAGAATTGACACTAGTCAGTTTAAGAAATTGAAAGGAGATAAGCCGATAACGAAACGTAATATTTTAGCAGCTTGTGGAATGTTATTTGACCCTATGGGTATAATGAACCCCTTTTCAGTACGACTCAAGATAATAGTCCAAATGTTGTGGGAAAGAGGCCTTCAATGGGATGAAGGTGTTCCTAGTGAAATTGAAGCAGAATTTCTCGAGTGGCTGAACGACGTTGAGAAGTTGAAATTCTTTGAGATACCCAGATTATATTTCAGTGAAATTTGCTGGGATTCTGTTGAAATACACATATTCTCAGATGCCAGTCCCAAATGCTATGGATCGGTAGCATACTTTAGAATGAGAAAGTTAAATAGATACGTAACGTGTTTCATAATATCGAAGTCTCGTTTAGCCCCATTGAAGAAGATGACACTACCAAGACTCGAGTTAATGGGGACCCTACTATCAGCAAGACTGGGGTCATATTTACAGTCTACCTTTCCTATGGTAGAACCAAGGAATATATTTTACTGGACTGACTCCCAGATTTGTATTCATTGGATAAAAGGCGTTGCAGATAACTGGAAGATATTTGTGAGAAATCGCGTGGTAGAGATAAAGGAAAGGACTGATCCATCGAGATGGCAATTCTGCAATGGAAAATTCAATCCAGCCGATAAGCTCACTAGAGGAATAAGAGCACAAGCTCTAATCAATGATAAGGCTTGGATTTCAGGACCACCTTGGCTTGCAGAGTTAAATATTCCAAGTGAGGTAACAACGACGAGGGTCAGTTCAGATACTGAAGGCGTTGAGGAAGAGAAGCGAAAGGTCGTTGTGTTTCATGTAAACTTCGAAACTGTTGAACCACTATTGGACCTTCACAAGTATAGTGACCTAGGAAAGGTCATAAGAATAAGTGCATATATCATGAGGTTTGTGAACAATTCTAAACCAAAATGTATAAAATCTACGGGTGCTTTAACAGCGCAAGAACTCTCTATCGCAGAGAACTATTGGCTTCGAATCGTGCAACGAAATAACTTTGGTAAAGAGTATAACCAATTAAAAACGAAAACCGCAATTGATTCTGACTCTAAGCTATATGGTTTAGATCCAATTTTGACCACTGATGGGTTAATAGTATTAAAGGGAAGACTGCAGAGTTCTGATTTAGATGTTCAATCTAAACATCCAATAATTCTCCCGAGCAAGACTAAATTTACTGAGCTTTTGATAATGAGAGAGCATAAGAACGTGCTTCATTCTGGTGTTTCTGACACTCTCACACAGCTCAGAGAACGATTTTGGATAATTCGTGGCAGGCAAGTTGTAAAGTCCTGTTTAAACAAGTGTTTACGATGCAGACGATTCAAGGCTAAACAAGGAAGGCAGGTAATAGCTCCACTTCCTGCAACCAGAACTCGGGAATCCCAACCTTTTGAAGTCACTGCAATAGACTTTGCAGGACCCTTATATACAAAGGACAATTGCAAAAATTACATCGCATTATTTACCTGCGCCGTCACTCGAGCTGTTCATTTGGAAGTTGTGTCCAGCTTAAGTAGTGAACATTTCCTACTAGCGTTTAGACGATTTGTTTCAAGGAGAGTGTTTGTCGAATTATTAACTCGGACAATGCCTTGACTTTCAAAGGTGCAGACACCGAACTCAAGAAATTGTATACGAACATAAAGGACTTAGACATACAAAATTATTTTGGAAAAAAGGGGATTACGTGGCAGTACATAGTAGAAAAGGCCGCTTGGTGGGGCGGATATTGGGAGCGGATGGTTCGTATGACAAAGGTTGTTTTGAGGAAAATTCTTGGGAGGGCTTTGGTAACTTTTGAAGAACTGCAAACAATACTTGCAGATATTGAATCCATTTTGAACTCTAGACCTCTTACTTATGTCTATAACGAACCTGCAGAACCATCCCCTCTCACTCCAGCTCATTTCCTCATTGGAAGAAGAATAACTGCCTTACCTCCCCATATTGGCAAATCAATTTCTGGAAGTGTATCCAGTACTCATAAAGTGTTAATTAAGAGATATTTATACCGTGAAAAGCTTTTAAATCAGTTTTGGAAACGATGGAAGGGAGAGTACCTTTTACAGTTAAGAAATGTAAATTTTATAAAACCAGTTAATGTAACTTGTCAATTTAATGTAGGTGACGTAGTCTTGATAGCAGATGATAATATGCCACGGCAAATGTGGAGAATGGGAAGAGTAACTGAATTGCATTTTGGCAGAGACAAACAGGTAAGAGCTGTCACGCTGAAAACAGCTACAGGTCAAATCAAACGACCGATTCAGCTTCTGCATCATATGGAGATAGGTAAGCCGTGATCCAACTTTAATACTGAGGTTGTGATTTACCAGACAGCTATCAAGTTATATTGTTTGTTTCATTTAATAAGTGTCTTATTTTTTGTTAGTATTAATATTGTTCTTTATTAATTTTGTAATAATTGAGTGTAAAATTTTTTGATTTATTATGTTGTACTTATTATGTTGTAAGAAATAATGAATGTCTTCATTGGGGGCGGAGGATGTTACGACTCAAAACTCCGTCTGCAACTGTTGGTCCCTATAAACGGGGAAGTTTGGTTTTACTCTCCTACGGGAGGGAAAATACTATATGTTTATGTCACGTGTTAAAACGAAAGTAACTTGTTGTCGCGTTGAGATCCGATTTGCGCGGCTCAGAACCATGTCATGGCTCGACCAGTCGAGTGGAAATATCTGGGCGGCTTAAATGAAAGGCCGTAAATAATTGTAAGATTTCTGTAACTGTGCTGTGAGTTTAATTGTAAATAAATGTCAGTGTTTCGTAAAGGACTCGGAGTCGGATAATTAATTTATGTTACATACCTCTTCTGACACTTCAAAAGGCATTATTATCCTGGAAATTGCGGTGTCGAAAGATAGTTCAGAATAAGGGATGTCAAATAGAACATTTAAAACACAAGAATTTTATGTAATTTAGTTTTGTGAATACAATATACATCGTCTAAAAAATGCGTGAACAGCCTCTGTATATATACAGTGAAACATACGGTGAAACTTCTCTAGCCGGCCACCCCACCAAATGTCCGCTCTTTATCAGAACCGTGATTGGTTATATATATATAAGGTTGCACTAGGTCGTGTAAACTTAAATATATTGGTCGCATTTTCATCTATCGGGATCTATTTTAATCAGACCAATATAAGATATTCTAAAGGTGATATTATATTATGATTGTATATGGGTTAGTTATGCATAACTTGATGTCTGCTAGTTTTGTTATTTAACTCAGCTGAAAATGGATACATGTAATATATTTACATTTACTCGAAAATATAAATTTTTATAATGAACAGAGAGACAATATACTGCTAATAAATATTAAGTCACTCTCTCTCTGTGACAAAGATGTGTCTAGAATAAATAATATTCAAACATTCAAAGTTCGACTATTTACAGTGAACTTAAAATTCAAGACTGCAGTACTTTCCGCTATTTTAAATTAGTCTAAGGAACGACATTTTCTTTTCGAAAAAAAAAATGTAAAGAATTTGTATGTTAGCTTTATTTACGTGTCTTGTTTTATATTTAAAAAGCAGTTTGAATGCAAATCCGAAGTAAATTTGTCTTTCTTTTTTTTATTCAACTGCAGCAAGCGTGCCAAGCTTCCATATGCTAATCTTTGCATTCAAGCTCGTTTATTGTGATCTCATGTCACGTAATCTGTGTTATTTAAAAAGATTTGTTCGACTATTAGTATGAAAAATATGTGGTGGTGTGCATAACAAGTATTCATCCTGTCTTAATTTTCATTTCTCTTTTGGTCCAAACTGTTATTACTTTGCGTTTAAAATTAAGTTTTTCAAAAATATCTGAATGATTTTATTTACTGTTAATAGGATGGTTTTTGTTCCGGAAACTGAAATAAATATATATTTATCTATATATATACAGTTGGTTCTCTGTTTAACGACGCTCTACTTAACGACGATCTCTATTTAAAGACGATATTTCCCGGTCCCGGTCCCTCCGACGTAAAAAAATTCTATTTTAAGACGATTTTGTTTCTATTTAACGACGATTTTTTCTTACATGATAAACTTTTTCTTCAACATTTTATCTACTGGAGGGTTACTTTCTGTGGGGGAGTTTGGTTTTAAAAACAGACCCGGAATTTCCTTTATGTTTGTTGCAATCATAGACTTGTTGCAGTGGAAAAAACCTGGGAAGGGGGTGGGATTACTGTTTCTCGGAAGATCGAACATTCTTCCCTGGTGGATCGAATTTCTTAGTGCGGGTGTGGAATCACTCTATTGTACCTACCATGTTGTCATGTGATTTACGAACTGTCCAAAAGCACCCCTCTCTCACTCCTTCTGGGAAGCACCTGTTCATGTTTAGAGAATTCATGGTTGGGTGTAGGAGCTCATTCTAGTACGAATACGAGGTGAGCAGAGCAAAATGGCATCAAAGCGAAAGCATCTTACGCTACACGAAAAAGGGAAAATTATTGAAAACTGGGAAGAAAGTGTTGGAATAACAAAAGTCCAATTCGCAAGACAATTTCAGCTACCCGAGTCTACTCTCAAAGGCATTTTATCAAGCAAAGAGAAAATTCTTGAAACAGCACAAAAATTTGGTTTGAGATCCAAATCCAAACGGCAGAAAATTCAATGTGGCCGATCAGAAGAGTTTGAGAAGGCAGTCCTGCAATGGTTTCATCAAGCAAGAGCATCTAACATTCCAATTTCCGGAGTGATATTTAAAGAAAATGCTATTATTTTGGCAGAAAAGTTTGGAATGCAAAATTTTCAGGCTTCGGCTGGTTGGCTAACAAAGTTCAAAGAAAGATACGGGCTTGTATTTAAAAGCATATATGGCGAAAGTGGCTCCGTAGATGAAAAAATAGTGGATGAATGGAAAATAGTGCTGAATGGGAAATTAGTTGGATATGATGAGAAGAACATATTCAATGCAGATGAGACGGGCCTATTCTACAATATAGTGCCTAATAAAACCTTAACGTATATGGGCGAAAAGTGTTTTGGTGGAAAACACAGTAAGGAACGATTGACTGTTTTACTGTGCACTAATTTGGATGGATCTGAGAAATTTCCACCACTAGTTATAGGCAAATCAAAGCAACCAAGGTGTTTTAAGAATATCACCAGGAAACCTTGTGAGTACCGCAATAACAATAAAATGTGGATGACATCACAAATTTTTATTGACTGGATTAGAAAATTTGATGCAAAAATGCATCGAGAAAAGTGAAAAGTTTTACTTTTAATCGACCGATGCACTGCACATACTCCAAATATCCCTGGACTTACAAATTTGACTATCCATTTCTTACCAGCTAATTGCACTAGCAAGTTGTAGCCATTAGACCTGGGTATCATTCGCAGTGTGAAAGCATACTACAGAAAGTCTTTAATTAGGAAATTAATAAACAATTCGACTGACAGTATAAAAATTAGAAAATTTACAATCTTGGAAGCAATGCACATGATAACATCAGCATGGAAAGAAGTTTCTTTATCCACAATAAAAAACTGCTTTCGCGTTGCTGGAATTCACAAATAACATGTAGTGGAACTGCAAAGTACGGATGTAGAAATCAACGAAGATGACATTACCCCTGAAGAATGGAGAAGTCTGAAGATGAGGATGTTTCAATTCAAGGTTTCTACAATTGTGATAAATATGTTTTAACAACAGAAATGTAGAACAAATGTATTAAGATATTGTAAACGAAAACACAGTGTCAGACGAAGAAGGTGAAGTTGAAGACACGGAAAACGAGACACTGCCACCGTCTTACACAGATGCAATTTCTGCTCTAGATGTTCTCCGACGCTATATTACATCGAAAATGGAAGGTGACTCATTTAACATTTTAGTAAATCTGGAAAAGAGAATAACGAAAACAAGGCGAATGAAGCAATCAACACTTTTTGAATTTTTTAAAACGTAATTTATTGTATTGTTTGTACTCTTTTTTTTTCAATGTAATTTAAAATAACTTTTTGTGAATAAAATAATGATGATAATAAAAATAACATTTTTAAACACGCCAATATATTAAGAAATATATTCCCAGTCCTAAACCTGTAAAGTGTGAAGGGAAATGTTATTTTTACACAAATTCTGTTTAAGGACGATCTCTACTTAAGGACGATTTTTCACGGTCCCTTGAAAGTCGTTAAACAGAGAACCAACTGTATATATATATATATTTAACAGCTACGAACGTGATGGAGAAATTTAGGGATCATTTTAATTCAAACGTTAGACTATTGTCTTTTAAAATTTACATCATTTTATGGCGAGTTCAATTTACGTCCGTGTTTTCTAGTTACGTTTCACTCTTATTTTCAAGAATACTTATCAATACCTTTACTCAACAGCTCGAAAATATTTTCCAGAAAATAAATATTACCCCCAAAAAATTATTATTTACTTTTTGTCCTCAAAAGTAGTTAAACATTTTATTGAGAATTTTTTTTAAATCCCTGAGAGTAATTTTTTTTGGAAATTTTTCCTATGCACAAAGGTAAAAGATTAATTCGGATACATAAGCAACCATGCACGCTTTAAATTTTGAATTAGAAATTTTTTTAAATGACGTTTCAAACTGTTTAAATATACTGTTAGCTCTTCTTTTGCTAACAAGGCAAGCTTCTGGTTACTTGAGAGCGGAATATCAACATGACATTATACTTCTTAAAACAATAACAAAAGTTTTATTTGAAACATATAGAAAACACTTAGCGGCTGGCCGTCAACGTGCACCGCCATTCATTACACATCGCTCTCTCTCTCTGGCTTACAGTATCGCAGTGCACATGCGCTCACATTCTTTGTGCGGTCTGTCACATGCTGCCATCTATTAACATAGAAAATTGCTTACAATACGTGTGATGATTTTTACATAAAGTCACATTTGGTAAAGAAATAATTATTACAGAATGCCTGTGAAAAATAAAACTGCATTTTCCTGACTTGTACCCGTTAAAATTGAAATGTGACCTACCACTATATGACCCACATCAGTAAGATTCAAACTAGTCGAAAATCGTCTGCATACTGAGTCAGTATTTCAACAACTGACTTCTAACTATCATGCCACGTCACGGATCATCTTTTGATTCTGCCGTGTTACTGACTCCCAATTACCATGCCGTGCATTTGACCGACGGCATGAGTACAGATAACCCTCCTATAACACGGTAAATAGGTTCCTAGAAAATGCCGTGTTGTGTGAAACCGTGTTATATGAGACCCAGAGACAGTTCAAAAAAAGGGGTTACGTTCCGAAAACTTATTAAAAACAAAAATTTTTTTTAAAATTCCATATAAGCAACTTAATTTTTATTAAAAATATAAATGTTTGTATAACACAAAACGAAAAGAAATAAAAAAAATATTATTTTCAATTAATGCGATCTTAATTTAATAAATTTCTTCCTCATCACTGCTCAATACAATCAAACGAGAACGTTATTTTCGATTGAACGATATCACCTTCACTTTCGGAACCTTTTTCTTCATTTAGATTTTGTGCACCTTCTATCCTTTAAAAAAATTCTGTCATTTTGGTTTATTTGCTGGTTCTTACAAGGTCATTGTAGATTCACGGTATGGAGATAGACAATTTTGCAGCTCCCTTTTGAATTTTCGGCTTCTTTCAGCGGAAGGGTCTGCCTTCAGGGAAAATGATTCAAGATTTTCTGCTAAGCTTAGGCCTTCTTGTAATTTTATAGAGTTATAGATGAATAAATTATAATTTGTTTATACATTTTAATGTAGAGCCACTATAGTTCATTATTCCTTTCCGTCATTATTTTAAGGTAATTTAGCTTTTAAAGTGTTAAACAAAAATCATGTCATCTAGTGCTATAGAAGTACAGTGTTGTACAAAGGTTTTCGCAATTTTTTTTTTATCGTGTTAGAGCGAAACCGTGTTACTGGTTGCAGTGTTATACGAGGGTTCCCGCAATTTATCTTATCGTGTTAGAGCGAAACCGTGTTGTAAGATACCGTGCTGTAAGAGGACTACCTGTATATAAGGATCTTTCTGATTTCAACAAATTCGGCATGACAGGTCAGTTTTCTAACTACTGACTTCTAACCACCATGCAGTGTCACTGATCATCTTCTGATCCATGCCCTGTCATTGATCAACGACACGACTGCATAAAGAATCTGTGTGAATTCATCATCCTCAGAATACCTTGTCAAATATTCTAACAGCTGACTTTTATTTACCACTAGAAGTTAACCCGTCATTTTGACGTCATAATACTAATAATGACGTCATAATGGAAAAAGTATATGAAAGTTAAAAAATATCCCGAATTATCTAACAATATTGCATTTAATCCACACCTTGTAAAAGCAAACCCTTTGATTATTTTTTATTTATTTAGTTTTTCATGCGATTGGAGTAGTAGACTGCCATCCAGTTTTTTACAGCTCACTACGCGATATGAATACTTGAGCTACTTGATTCATTCACATTCAAGTTTGTTTACTTTCAGAATTCATCGCAAAAGTAAACAGATTTTTAAAAACTGTTAAATATACAGCTAAAAGCATCCAATTTTTTTTTAGTTCTGAATGTTTTATAGAAAAATAGGTTGAACAAGCGTGATTTGATGGAAAAGATATTAGTTTTTACGTAAGAAAAAATCCTGATCCACATCTGAAATTGAAATTAAGCCTAACCGGCTGTTTGTTTACTGAGGGTTTCAATTGAAAGATGAGTACAGCCCGGAAGTGTTATACAGAGACAACGGCTATTATATATATATATATATATAATGCTGAGTCGCAGATCACTTTTTCAACGGCATGACTATTTAGAGATCTTGTTGTGCTTCTGTGGTTGTTGCTTATTCCTAGTCTATAACTCGGACAAGCTCATTCACATAACAGTGTTTTAGAAGAGTAGTAATCTTTAAGAATTTCACAGATCTAGTAGATCCATAGATGGGAATTCCATAGATCCAATTTAAAGCATTTTCGTTTGATTATGGTATGTTAAGAATTAAGAGCTCCATAATAAAAGCAGTTTTCTCTAACAGGCATTATTTTATTAATGACTACGTCTATGCTTTTAGGAAACATTCTGTTTGGATGTTTGAAATGCTAGATAGAGCAATAGCTTTAGTAGAAACTGGTGAAACAATTTTTCTTGAAATTGAAATACTTTGAATGATATTGAAAGTAGAATAAACTTTTTTTCGTATAAAAAATTTACATGTTTTATGTATCACTAATCAAGCAGTATCTCATCATGGTGCCCTTTGCTTTAAATTTAATACTGCTCAAATAATATTCATTCTACTGTATGCTTATAAAAATTGTGGTTCATAAATTCAGCAAATAACTCTTGATCCCTGTTAGACTCCTATTTTACCCTCTATTGCAAGAATTAAGTATTTGTAAAATGAAATTTTATTTGCGTTTTCGTTGATTTGAGCATTTTTCTAGGTTTTATGTAACTTCCCGCGTCGAATCTCGAATAATCATTCTTCCTATGGCCTGCCCACCGAAAGTGGTCGTTTATTCTTTATCACCATTTTGTTTCGGTCTTTCCGTTCGAAACGATAGTATTTTCCATAATGCAATTTGTTAATTTTTGTTTATAATTATTTTAACCATACTTCTTTTCAAAAGAAAATAAATTCAATTTTGTTTAGTGATTTAGTTTGCTATATTATAATGTTCATGAAAATCTGTTTTGAAAAAGATTTCTTGCGAGTCGAATTCTGTTTAAAAAAGTGACGGCTTAACATTCAGTGATAAATGTACTGAAAAATTTCAGTACATTTATCACTGAACACAGTGATAAATGTAAAGTTATATTCTTTCACGGCTTAAAATTTAATGGTAAAAAATAATTTGCTTCTACCATGTTATAGAACATATTTGTTCATCCGCTCCAAACACTATATCTCCTAAAGCAGTATATAACTGACTGTTCTACATTCATTAATTTTCAATACATTTAAGTGTATAAAATGATTTTTTCTTGCACTTGACGAAATAGTTTCAAGCACTCGCCATAGAAACGAAATGGAGACGGCGAATAGTGTTTGGGAAGTCTTGGCATCGATCCGGAACCTATTCGTGACGTACGAATGACGAAATCACTCTGCGGGTTTGGAAGCGGTAGTATACAGTCGGCCTTTTCACCCAAACGTGAATGGAAGTTTAGTCCGAAGGTGCTCTGTGTTTTTCGGCACGATTTCCTGCTTGATGAGTAGATGTTTACTTGTTCTGACACATGGCGATATTTTCAGTAAAGTGCGACTGGTTGAAGAAGCATACGGCGAAAGTGATTTCAGTTCATTTATAAATATTTCAATGATGCGAATTTTACTGTTCCACGTGGCTGAACGTCTATTATAGAGCTAGTGATGGATAATTCTGAACCAGAGGAAATGCGGTTGATAGAGGAGGGTAAATGTTTTTGTTTTTATTTACTGTTCTGTAAGATTCTGAGGTCAGACGCAGTTTGTTGACATTCCGGCGAGCGTAAAGCTAGCCAAAATATATGTTCAATCGCACTGCATGTTGAGTGTAATGAGAAAAGTATCTCAAACATTCCATGGGAAATAATAATAGACGTTTAAACTCAATCTGTGTTGGTATTAGAAAGAAATTGAGGAATTATTTTCCGCATCAATTAAAATATTAATCTTGATTATTGTTTAAACCTTTCGACTCTTCTTTTAAATATGTTCTTTTGTATAAAAGCTGTATAAATGGAAGTAGTATTGTGTTTATCTTAGAAAATACAAAACACGGCCAACAATAAAAGCGAAAGTGATTATTTCATTCATTGAAATTAATGATTAAAATCTGGTAAATCGCGTTGTTTTTCGCAATTTGAATAATATTTTTTGTTATAAAAAATATTTGTTTTCGTCTATGTTCTCACCGCGTAATATAATAACGTTAAAAATTTTAGAAAGAAAATTGAACATCGACCTTTATATATTAATGCTTTTATAGCTCTAGCTAAAGATTTTTTAAGTGTATTATTACATTCGAATTTCTGCTTTATTTTATAGTCCTTACTTCACTGTTTAAAGCACAGGAGCATATTTCGAACCAATTCCATTAGGAACGTAAGCGAGTTAAAAAATAAAACAGTAATATTTGATCTCACAAGTTTAAACTTAATTTGAGACTTTATGGTGTTTTTCTCTCAGCTAAAAATTCCCTATTCGCAGAAATATTATGTTAAAAACGAACTAAATCAAATGAAATTGTTCTATCGTATAGTGGTTTCGCTATCATGAGTAACCTTTCCTAAAGCTTATTTTCTATAGAATTATTTAGAGACGTTGTATTGGTAAATGTCAGTTTTCCCAATATCATTGAAGATATAAATTCTGTTATTATAAAATACACTTTCAATTTATAATTAAGTTAACCTCAAAAGTGAAAGTTTCTCAGTTGCTGTATTATTATTAAATATGATTTACGTGTATTGCATGTACTTCAGTGTCAAATATTTTACGAACTGAACCGTATATTCCTTATTTCTTATAACTACAATAAATAAGAAAAATACTGTGTTAACCGGCTTTTTCAGCGTGTTTCTCAACATCACACGTAAAATAACATTGTTTTATAAAGTAGTATACTAAATAAACAGATAAATCCAACCTCATTTCAGTAAGTAATACAAGATACAAAAAAGTATCCAGGAAACAAAAAATTTTTACAAAAAAATTCTATAAACAAAGTAGTTTTCAATATAAAAGGAATCTGTTTGAAATAATACGTCGAGTACGGCCGTGGCATTCGAGAGGTAATGGGACGTGATAACATTAAATATATATATATATTATTTTTCTTATTCTCAAAATGAAAGGTTAGATTAATTAATCTTTTCGTGAGAATTATCTAATAGTGCTTTCGGATGTTACGAAACAATAGAAATTGAAATTCTACGGTCGAAGGAAAAAGGAAGTAGAAAAGCCAGGCTGACTTTAAACGCTATTTCACATTTTTTTTTGCATGTTTAGAGGTATTTCATGGCATTCACACATAATTAATTAGACCCTCGGATATAAAGAATTGTTTATACTGGCCGATTTTACTTGGCCAGATTTCTCCGAGCCCGGTTATCATTCGGATAGTTAGTTTACACAGATCTGCCAACATTAATTCGTTATCTATGTATATAAAACAGTCCCGTAACTGACTGACTGATTGACTGACATATAACGCACAGACCAAACCGCTGGACCTAAAGGGCTGAAATTTTGCATGGCGATTCTTCTTATAGAAGAGGGGTGCACTAAGAAAGATTTTTGAAAAATTCTTCTTAGATTTTTCAAAATTAAATGTTTAAGCTGTTTTAGTAACTTTTTTTAAGTTTGCATATAAAATAATAATTTGAGGGTTATAAAATTTATATCACTAGAAAGATCATAAAAAAGCCTTTAAAATGAAATCTTTTTCGAATCTTTACCTCCATTTTCTGATTTTTGGTGAATTTTAAAGATTAATTTTTAGAATTTAATTTATTAAATGTTGATCACGTGATTTCTTTTTCTGGTACTTTAAATTAATTTATCGTCACGTGCATAACATCGAAATAGACAAAAATATTTTTTTTCTTACTAATGCAGCAGACGATTGGACATTATCCAAAAATATATTAAAATTCAGTAAAAGAGTTCAGTAAAACTGTACTATGTTCTTTAGTACGTATTAGATTTAATTTGAATATTTTCTTCTACATTATTTTGTCTATAAAAATACGCCTTACGATTTTTTTATAAATATATATATATTTTTTTACATCAATTGCATACATCGATCGTTGTATTTATTATATATATATATATAATGTTTAATTTTTGGCATTAATTGCATGCATTGACCGTTGTATTTAATTTGAATGTACTCCGTAGCGAAGTGCGGATTTTCAACTGGTCGTATTATATAAATACATCCTTCAGTCCTACTCGTATTATATAAATCTATTCTTTAAGTGGTGTGCCAAATATCATTGATTTATTATTATTATTATTATTATGTCTGATTTGTGTTGAAATGCCAAAACTACTTTTCAGTTGCAGATGATAATATATCGTCTGTAACGAAGAACTTGTGTCGCTATTGGTTGGTTATTCATAAGATTGTAATTTTTTACGTCTGAAGGGGAATATTTTCCAGACCTAATCTGCAGTTATGAAATTTAGTCCCTTACAAAAGTGAAATGTTTTGACCATGGACCCATCATTCAATACAGATGTTGCTGAAATTTGGTATGGATTTTATGAATTTCAGAAGATTTCATTACCTGTGCGCGACTTCTAATTATTTAGAAAATAAATTGAAGAATATAGAGTTAAAATCATAATTTATTCATGCGCAAATTTATTCGATGTAAACACAGAACTATAATATGACCTATATTAACCAAAATAAAAAGACCACATGCTTACCATCAGAAAAGGTGAACTACTCTTATCTATACTTGGGTCACCGAAACTGTAATTGACCATATTTCGTTTTTAAAGCATAAGATATCTGATATACATGTATATACATGTGCCTTCTTAGTTATATGCAGAGGTAGATTTTGATATGTTTTTGAACAGGTAGGTCTAATAACTTGTCGATTCGGTCATAATCCGATACATATAGTCACATGAAATTTCAAAATCCATTTGTAGAGCAGAATCAAACAGTCCGCCGAACAAAACTTTCTGTAATGTTTTTAAAAAGACATTAGTCAATGGTTTTAAGTAATTTGAAATGAAATCAAAGAACAGTAAACGAAATAATAAATATCCTGCTCTACAATATTCAATAAATCAGTGTAAGAAAATAAAATATTTGTTAATCATATAGAGAAAAAAAACTATTCTCTTTTATTGATTTGCATGTTTATCAATAATTATTATGTACAAACACACCTTATTATTAATGTTCTATACGCTTGGCTTAGGTCTGATTCATTCACTTTCCCCATATGCTATACCGCTTTTTCTTTTCATATCATGGCAATAAACATTTGCAACGAATATTGAATATTGCGAAGGACGCCGTTAGCCGACGAATGACTCAGGGAAATTTTTTTTTTACCCAGCTAGTTCCTGGATCTGTAATACCAGCTCCTAATGTCCCTACACCGTGACCTTCGTAGGTCACGCTAAAACTCACGATCTTGCGGATTTCCCCCCTCCCCCTCGTGCACACACACCTGCCTCGTCTGTTCTGTATAGTGCTGTGTGGCAACACGTGCACGTACCCTAATAACTCATATTAGTTGTAATTGTTAAAAGCTTAACATTTTTTACTGGAAATCTAAGACTAATAAATATAGAAGATTTAAAGGAATATCTACGTCATATATATATATATATATATATATATATATATATATATATATATATATATATATATATATTTATTTATTTATTTATTTATTTATATTTATATGTATTTTTATATATATTTATATTTATGTATATTTATATATATATATATATATATATTTATATATATATATATATTTATATTTATATTTATATATATATATATATATTTATATTTATATTTATATATATATATATACTCTCACATTCAGTGGCGCACCCAGGGGGCCCTGACCCCCAAAAGAAGTAGAAATATTGATTTTGCATTATAAATATTTTTATCCATTCATATCGCCCCCCCCCCCCCAAGAAAAAATCCTGGGTGCGCCACTGCTCACACTATCAACCAATAAATATTTGGACACCAATGCAAATGACGATATCTGAGGTCCTGATGTACGTCACGCCCTCCGCCGTTAAATATCGTGTAGGAAACTATTGGCATTAGTCGCATGCAAGATGCCACGGAGTGCAGAGTTGTCTGATTTCGAGAAAGGTGTAATCGTCAGGTATCACAGAAATGGGACATATCTAGCGAGCTGAATTACCCAAAATCGCCAGTGGCCTATGTGATTCAGAAGTGGAAGGTGAGCGGTGATTGTCGGAATTTACCCCGAGTCGGCAAACCCATGAAAATGGGAGAAAGAGACCGACAGGTGCTGTCCAGAGAAATTCGGAAGAACCGCACCCAACCGATGGCCCACATACTCTAGGAGTTTCGACAGGCATCCAGGAGTGTTGTTTTGATGACTACCATCCGTAAGGAAGCACATCTGCTTGGTTTTCATGGTCGTGCTGCCACCCATAAGCCTTTGGTCACAAGTCCAACCGCGCTGTTCGGTTAATGTGGTGCTGAGCACGTCGAAAGTGCACGGTAGATCAGTGGAAACGGGTTTTCTGGAGTGACGAATCGAGGTTCACCCTCTACCGTTTGGGTGGCATGGTTTGGGTCTGGCGTCTGCCTGGAGAACGCCTCCTGCCGGAATGCATTGTGCCCACAGTAAAGTTGGAATTATGGACTGGGAAAATTGGTCCTAATTCATGGTCAGCTCATAGCCGACGCCTACTGCACTATTTTGGATGACCGAGTGCTTCTACGTTGTGACAGTTTTACGTGTTGGACTCATGTTACTTCCAGGACGACAACGCCAGCTGTCATGTGAGGTCCACCATGGATTGGCATGGTGACAATGGGGTTAACTGAATGAACTGGCAGACCTGAACCCTATCGAGAACTTCTGGGACGAGTTTGATCGCTGAATTAAGGGGTGCAACAACCGTATAAAATCGGTGAAAGAACTTGCATGTCTTCTCCAAGCCGAGTGGAAGAAAATACCACTGCCGGTCATACAAGGACTTGTAGAAAGCATGCCTCGGAGGGTTGAGGCGGTAATTGCCTCGCGTGGAGGCTCTACCAACTATTGAATCTGAATATATTTTGTTTTCCTTTCCTATCACAGGTGTCCAAATACTTATTGGTAGTGTAGCGTCACGACAAGGCTGATAAACTCTCTGAGGCATTTTGAAGAAATTTCACAACTATTGATCCATACCAAGAAAGACAGTTCTAATTAAAAGCGAAGGCCAATATTTTAAAACAAAAACTCAACAATTTATTAACAAAAATAATTAACATTTAAACAGTGCAACATATTCCATTAAAAATCCCGTGCAGCTTCACAACGTACGGAGCCTAAAACACACATCCGCACAGGCCGCGTTCTCTAGCGTCTCTCTCAATGTCTGGATTTTCAGACGGGGTGGAGGGGCCGGCAGATTATCGGCTGACAGCTCTTCTTAGACGCCGAACTTTATTACATTGCAGAAACGTTAAGATGACAGTTTTACTGGCTGCATCTGTGGGGAAAACGTTTTTTAATCCCCCCACGTGTTCCGAACTGGTGGAACCGAGCAACACATTCCTTGAAAAATACGCAGCTGTGTTTCAAGCTCTTGTGGGGTCTCGGGAAAAAATAAGACCATATTTCCAGTACGCTACAGTAGATAGTGTGTGTGTGTGTGTGTGTGTGTGTGTGTGTGTGTGTACACTACTGGCCAAAAGTATTGCAAGTTTGAGAAATCTAACATTTTTTTCAAGAATAAGCCTCCAAAGATAATATTTTCTCAATGCAACTGATATTTTTTAATGTCAATATGTTACATTAGTTTAAAGACAAAATATGATTAAGTATGAACAAAAATAATTATTTAATTTTATAAAAAAAAAAACATACAAAAAAAATGTTCAGGTTATCAGAAATCGGCCATAGATATCAAAGCCAGAGGCGGTCCAACAACATATTAAATGTTTTTCGGTTCAATTGCACTCATTTATTATCTTCTGCTCGGAAGAACTTGAAATTGTTTATTTATTCCATTTTATTCCGGGGAACCAAAATTGGTGCCGATTTCTGATAATCTGTAAATTTTTTGTATGCTATTTTTTATGAAGTTAAATAATTATTTTTGTTCAATAACTTAATCATATCTTTCTTTAAACTAATTTAACACACTGATATTAAAAAATATCTGTTGCATTGAAAAAATATTGTTTTTTGAAGGCTTATTCTTGAAAAAATGTTAGATTTCTCACACTTGGCCAGTAGTGTCTGTATAAGTAGTATATTTATATATATATATATATATATATATATATATATATATATATATATATACAGAGGCTGTTCGCACATTTTTTAGACGATGTATATTGTATTCACAAAACTAAATTACATAAAATTCTTGTGTTTTAAATGTTCTATTTGACATCCCTTATTCTGAACTATCTTTCGACACCGCAATTTCCAGGATAATAATGTATTTTGAAGTGTCAGAAGAGGTATTCTATCCCATTCCTCCTGAACAGCTTTCCAGAGTCCTGTAAGGGTTTTGGGACGGCGTTTGGATAATGCAGATTTTAAAAGTCCGAAAGCACAAAAATCCATAGGTGATACATCGGGAGATTTAGTAGGGATATCAGTGAAGGGTATGGCCTTGATATCAGTTTTTTGTTCCATTTCTTTTAAAAAATTTACAGTGGATTTTGATGTGTGACTGCTAGCTTTGTCCTGATGGAGTCTCACAGATTGATGGCACTGTGGGTAAAGCGATGGTATTTCATTCAGAAAAATTGGCGATAAAATATGTTCCTGATAGTATTTGGAGTTAATCGTGACATTTTTTCCACTCTCTTTATTTTTAACTTGCCATTATAAGAAAAACCAGCAACAATCATGAATCCCTTAGAAAAACTTTCTTTCGATTCTTTGAACCATGTACTTAAATTTTTTTCTCCCGTTTTATGATAATAAATGGCTCTTTTATTGTTGCAATCATTTAAATACACCCATGATTCATCTATTGTGACAATTGTTTTCCATTTTTCTTTGGATAAGTATTTCTCATATAGAATTCTGCAGCGTGTCCTGCGTTCAGCGATATGATTTGGAAGAAGACGATGCACATTGCGTTTTTTCGCTTTCTTAAGATTTAAATCAACGTTTATCATTTTGTTTACAGTGGACACCGAGCATTTTAATGATTTTGCAACTGTCCTTTGACTAGGTGGATTTTCTTTTAACATTAAACAACGTACCTTTGCAATAGTCGAAGATGTCCGTTTTTTCCTTGGATACTTGTTTGGAATTTTTGTCCCACTTGAGGCTCCAATTTGACGTTTTTTCCTTTCTTGTTGACGATATTACCTATCGACGCTTTAGATATCACAAAACCATGACTCACATCGTTTTTGGATAACGGAGTATGCATATTTCTCTTCGGAAAGAGCATAAATGTAGCCTTCGAACCACTGCTTTGTTAAAAATTCCATTTTGAATTAAAAAAAAACTTTCAAGCCGCAGACGATAATTTTGACTTTTAAAAACATAGTACAATTGCAATTATTTCTTTTGCAGGAAACGATTTTTTATTACCGCTTACCAAAATCGTCTAAAAAATGTGCGAACAGCCTCTGTATATATACAGTGGAATCTCGATCGATCGTTTTCGGATCCATCTTTTGTCCGTATGTGTCGTTCATTTTACCCAGTCCCAACGATCATATTGCTTTATGTTTCCGCATCTATCGTTTTCCCGCATTTATCGTTCATTTCAATCGGTCCCTTGAAAAACGATTGATCGAGATTCCACTGTGTATATATATATATATATATATATATATATATATATATATATATATATATATATATATATATATATATATATATAAAGCTAACTAGGGATTTTCAGCGCAGTCTATAATTATACTTCCAATTACTTTTTTCTTTTCCATCGAATGGTCATTTGGGATAAATGGACTCTTTCCTAAAGCATTTAGGACGCATCTAATGAGAATTAAAAGTGGATATCGCTCAAAATTCAGGACGGGAAGTCATTTCCAAATTTACCTTATAATAGCAACTAAGCAGCCTATTTAGGTAGTTCGGTTTTTGTATTTTACGGCACAAAAAAATCGATCTTCTCGAAATAAAATGACTTAACGCTATGGTAGTGTAAATATTAAAAGACTTAACAGACCATGCATGAAAAATATTAGATTTACAGAGAATCATTTTTCAGGTAAATATACTAATTTATTTCTATATATGCTTATGGTTACAGCGTTAAAATTGCCTATTTTTCAAAAATAACAGACCACAGGCTTGACAGATTATCTTGAAAATTAATGATTCTTTGACATGCCATAACAGAAATTCTGCTTTCTCGACTAAATTCTCTTTGAAATTTATCGATTTACTACAAACTATAATGTGAAAATTTTCTGGTTTTTGGAACATAAAGACGAAAGACTGACTGAAAATTAATATGAGTTTGTTTTTATTTGAAGATTATGCTCAGACAATTGATGATTTCGAGTTAAAATTTTCAAGAACATATTTCTTCTTGTTTTAAAAAATGCATCCATCAAGCAATATTAAAATTTTCTGTTCTTGACATGCATGTGAAGAAATTTATGTCTAGTAAATAAAATTAATAAATGTTTGACCACGACTTAACTATTAAAACATGCAAATTTTCTAAATTTTTCAAGATAAAATTTTAAAGTTAAATTTACTAATCTGTTCTAGTATCCGTGTTACAATTTAGAATTTTTCTATTTCGAACGTACAAGGGAACGGGTTTGGCTGACATTCACTAAAATCAAAATGTGTTTGATCATGGCATTAAAGACTTCACATTCATAATTCAAGTTTCTAGATTGAATTTTCAAAAAGAAAGAAAAAAAACCCTAATTATCTCAAACAGTTCTCCTGTTTTTTAGTATGTCTTTCTTCTTTTTTTTTTTTTAAATTCACCAACGAATGATATGATAATATCTATATATACAGAACGATCAACGTTGATAGTATCTATATATCAACGAATGATATGATCTCTATTTATAATTCTGTATAAAACAGTTCCGTAACTGACTCACTGACTGACATACAACGCACAGACCAAACCGCTGGACCTAGAGGGCTGAAATTTTGCATGGCGATTCTTCTCTTATAGTGTAGGGGTGCACTAAGAAAGATTTTTGAAAAATTCTTTAATAGATTTTTTTAAATTAAATTTTTAAGCTGTTTTGGTAACTTTTTTTAAGTTTGCATTTAAAATAATAATTTGAGGGTTATAAAATTTATATCACGAGAAAGATCCTAAAAATTCCTTTAAAATGAAATCTTTTTCGAACCTTTACCTCGATTTTCTGATTTTTGGTGAATTTTTAAAGATTCATTTTTAGAATTTAATTTATTAAAAGCTGATCACGTGATTTCTTTTTCTGGTACTTTAAATAAATTTATCGTCACTTGCATAACAACTAAATAGACAAAAAAAAATTTTTTTTCTTTCTAATGCGGCAGACGATTGGATATTATCAAAAAAAAAATAAATATCCCTTACTATTATATATATATATATATATATATATATATATATATATATATATATTACATCAATTGTATACATTGATCGTCGCATTTATTATAAATATATATATATATTTTTTTTGGCATTAATTGCATACATTGACCGTTGTATTTAATTAGAATGTACTCCGTAGCGAAGCGCGGGTTTTCAGCTAGTTTAAATATATGTGAAGAACGTTATTCAACCAGCGAATGGTTACATGTTTATACGGATGGCTTTAAGTTTAACAACGAGGGTAGATGCGGTGCTGGTATATACAACTCTTTATTTTCTCATTATCATAACACAGCATTCGATGGAGAAGTCAAGGCCATTCGGGTAACCCTTGCCCTTTTGAAGCACAGACTTCATGATTTTTTCTGTGTTGTATGTAGGGTAGGTGGGGGCAAAGGTTTGCAGTTTTGAGTTTTGGGTTTCTTACGGGTCTCCGTTAGATCCTATCGCCCCAAAAAGTCACTTGTATTGTAGTTGGATATCCCCTCTACCTTCTATAAAATAATGAATTTTTTCCCGAAATATTTAGTCACCGAATTTTTAATTTTACCAAAACACCTGTTTGCGAACCTTTGCCCCAATCGATGGGGCAAAGGTTCGCACTGCAAACCTTTACCCCACTCGTTGGTTTCTTACTGGATAGGCATCGAAAATCACAAAAAGAGTTGTCTAAATAATTTTATTTCACATTTTGTAATATTTTTAAAGGTGTTACATATATGGAAAATCACAAATTGAACAGGTTAATCTCAATAAATTTTTTCTTAAACTAAATAACTTCAAAATGAAATATCAACTATTAACACAGAAAGATGAATCTAACAAAGAAATTCACAAAATGAAAAGGGGTTAATCTCAATAATTTTTTTCTTAAACTGAAGAACTTCTAATTAAAATATCAACTATTAACACTATCGTTATATCATATCTTGGGCTTTACTCATTCTTTTAAAACCCGTAAAAATTAAGCAAATTAAGGGGATGGGGGACATTACAAAGCAATTTTTGAAATTTTTACCTCAGAGATATGAAATTGGGCATAAATATTCATTAAAGTAAAACTATTTCAAACACCTTATAAAATTTTATAAATATTTAAAATTTTATTTTTTATATTTAAAAAATTGAAATTTTTATTATGTTTTTTAAAATGCTCCTTGCGATCCAATTTTTAGTCTTATCCTTAATTTTGCATTTAGATTGCTTATACATTTTGATCAGGGTTATGTTTTGATTTGTGCTTTCGTTGAATAATTAATTTTTAGGAAATATTTTTATGCTTGTACTCTGAATTCTCGTGAAATTTTTGTACTTTTCCACGCTTAAGTTAAACTTTGATAATCTGAATGATGTCGAAACCTGAAATGGATACATTACTTTATTTTAATGTATAAGAGTCTTTGTAATAAAGTTTATAAAATTTCGTCAAAAATTGTGACGCAAGGAGCATTTCAAAGACTTGCAAATCTGGAAATTACTCATTTAGAGCTTTTTTCCCTAACCAGACCTTCGAAGCTTATAATGTCTTGTAACAACATTTAATTCTTTTATCTTGTAAAATAGGTCTTTGTTCAGAGCTATTTTATTTTTGTGTTGTACTAATTTATTTTATTTTTAATTTATGGATTTTCAAGCATTTTACAAAAAATTTTCTGATTAAAAACAGGCAGTTTTTATCAAAAACCATAATTTTTTTTCAAATTACAAAAATGTGAATTCCCATTAATAATAAAAGACGTTGTTAATAAGGATTCCTAATGAAAAGAGGACATGAAACAAATGTTAATAGTTAGAGCGGCAAAGGTTTGCAGATGGGGCAAAGGTTTGCACTGCGAACCTTTACCCCATGACTCCTGCAAACTTTTACCCCATTTCGTGCTGGTTCTGTTTCTGCAGAATGGACGCCACTGTATTTGAGTTAACCCAAAACTTAAGGTAGGATTTGAAAGGTTATTTACCACCCTAACATGCGAAAATAAGCCCAAAACAGTTCGTGAGTTTCAGTGATGCTCAAAATTACTCAAAAGTTGCAAAAAATTACATTAAAAGAGATGAAAATAAACTTACCTCATTTTCTCTGCAAAAGGGGGTCTTAACTCCAACATTTTTTACGAGGCAACTGACTGGAAGTAGAGGAATGCATTGCCTACCCTATTCTTCCTAAAACTCTTCCCGGTCATTTTAAAATGTATGTGCGAACCTTTGCCCCCACCTACCCTAATTCTCTCAGATTCTAACGCTGCCGTTCAGGTTCTAGAAAATCAGAACCAACTTGTTTCATGTTTGAAAATACAAGAGTGCAGAGCGATAATCAAATCTATTTACTAAGGGCAGGGCCGCCCAGAGACTTTACGGGGCCTGGGGCAAACTTCTGTTTGGGGCCCCAAGAAAAATAAAAAAGGGAAAGAGACGAAAACACACATTCAAATTCAGTTTCTCATACTTAAAATTGTATTACATGAATGATTAACATAATTATTATATTTCATTGCACTGCTCTCTTGTTATATTCTCCAATAAATATGACATATTCATCCACAAAGATTTTTTTGCTATATATTTATCTATTTTAGTAGTTAGTACTGTCTTCAATTTATTAGAGAGAATTCAATTTTATAGCAGTTAGGACTAAACAATTTTGAAGTACGGTGCAAGTTTCAGAATTTTCTTTTGGATGAAATCTAATAAATTATTTTTTTTAATTTTTGGGGGCCCCCTCCGACAGTTAGGGGCCTGGGGCAAAGTGCCCCAGTTGCCCCCCCCCCCCCTCTCTGGGCGGCCCTGACTAAGGGCCTGTTCACATAGAATCCGTCAGCGTGAAAGATTCCGTTGGCACTGATTGGTTAAATGGGTCAATGATTGGTGTATGACTGGTTAAAAAATTTTACGCTGACGCTGACGAATTCAATGTGAACAGGCCCCAATTCTCAAAAAAGGTTTGTCCTGCAATACCAGGAAATCAAGCAGCAGATTTATTAGCAAAAAAGGAAGCAGAAATTAAAGAGGTTTTTTTTTTTTTTTTTTTTTCATTTCTGACATCTAAAATCGTATTCAAAATAAAGTCTGGAGCAAAACCCTCAATTTCCCTCCCGATGGCCAACGTGAAATGGCAGTGGCTGCTTTCAGATTTGCAACTGAACACCACTGCCTGACTGTGTATTTAAATCAGTGGTTCCCAGCCACTGATTTAAATACACAGTAAGGCAGCCACATAGAAGTCTGGTCTAGACTAGTGGTCCCAGCCACATAGAAGTCTGAGGACCACTAAGCCACAAGTTGAACCATGTGCGGACCACCACCAACCCCCACATCTTGAGGGGGTGGGGGATCTTCCGGGGGCTATGGGGGTATAGAATATCCCTCAGTCAAAATGGATACAGGATTAGCGTACTCACATTCTAACGTATCATATTCTAATAACAAAATAATTACGTTAAACTTTTAAGAAATGTTAATTCAAGACCTGATGGTCATCGGATATATTCGGCCCATCTAGTTCAATGAACATTGCTTTCAAAATCCCCATTTATTTGGCAACTTTTTTATATGTAGTGTCGGACCACCCCTGGGGCTCTCGCGGACCACCGATTTAAATAGACTGGGTATTTTTTTCTAGCCTGATATGCTCTCTTTGCAATTCCGGCAACATGGACGGTAAATGCATCATGTCCTGCTCGGCATTAAATGGTCGTTCTCTGTGCGAACGTTATTGTGAGGCTCGTTATCACATAAGAATTTTATCTTAGTTGCTTTTCTTGTTTATGTATTTTCTATTTTGCTTTCCTTTGTAGTTTTGTCTTTTCCCTCTATTCTTTATACCTAAGATAAAGTCCTTGGGTGTACAGTTTCTGCATTAAAAATAAAATAAGATATTTACATTTATCTAAATATATAGGATGCGGCAGAATGAACTCCCACATTTCTGAAGGTCCCTGGTAAGAAAGTGGAGGGGGGAAACAGTTCGGTCGGATTTTCTAATTGCCAATGGACACCATGAGTGGGTTCTGTGAACATCGCGGTTTCGTTATCGAGACATTCTTTAAAAACAACGATTCTGTTCGATAACATTGCAAAAGAGCACATTTAGGGCACGCTTCGGGCTCTACCCAGCTGATGTCTTTCCTGAAAAATAATCCCTCAACGGGTCTCGAACGTGGGTCTGCATTACCAAAGAAACCAAGTGATCGTCCTCGAAACATTAGAACAACACCTGAAAATGTTTTTTTTAAATTTTTTTAACCAATGCGGAGGCACTTGTAATCAAACATTCGCCCATACAACGCCGCAGTTTTACTGTCCATTTTATTATGGGAGCACCATATAAGTGGACAGCATTACCCCCTATGAAGGGACGACACAAACGGAGGCATTTTTCGTGGCGCAACGCCGGGATTCGATCTGAGCAACCTCAGCACCGAAAACCAGCGCGCTGTACCACAGGGCCGCCAGAAGCCCACACCTGAAAATGTTGAAAGGGTCTGCTCTGTAGCTTCATGGGTCTGCTATTCGTTAGGAAATCGCCGCCAGAGGTGACCAACAGAGTGATTGGAAACAGTGCATCGCCACCTGAGTCATGTTATTTTCAAAACCTAGTGGGAAAAAAAACTAGATTGTTAGTACTTTTCGGAAATGTATAGCTTTTTCTGTGAAATGTTTCACTCGTCTTTTATTAGCCTCTGAAATGTGGGATTCCATTCTGTTGCACCCTGTACATAAGCTTATGCGCATCAAATTTCCTGTAAGTAGCGCAGTTTGTTGGACGATGTAATGGAGCGGACGGTCGGAGAGGTTAATCGGAATTTAACGAGAATTTACTGAACATTATCGTCTGATATTCAAACAATGAATTAACCCTACTTGAAAAAAAAATCGAATTTATAAAATCATCTATATATATAAAACAGTTCCGTAACTGACTCACTGACTGACATACAACGCACAGACCAAACCGCTGGACCTAAAGGGCTGAAATTTTGCATGGCGATTCTTCTTATACTGTAGGGGTGCACTAAGAAAGATTTTTGAAAAAATCTTACATTTTTTTAAATTAAATTTTTAAGCTGTTTTTGTAACTTTTTTTAAGTTTGCATTTAAAATAATAATTTGAGGGTTATAAAATTTATATCACGAGAAAGATCATAAAATTCCATTAAAATGAAATCTTTTTCGAACCTTTACCTCGATTTTCTGATTTTTGGTGAATTTTTAAAGATTAATTTTTAGAATTTAATTTATTAAATGCCGATCACGTGATTTATTTTTCTGGTACTTTAAATAAATTTATCGTCACGTGCGTAACAACTAAATAGACAAAAAAAAATATTTTTTTTCTTTCTAATGCAGCAGACGATTGGGTATTATCCAAAAAAAATAATAATCGCAGTGTCTACGCTGTGTGTGGGTTTATGGTTCTGGAAGAACTTCTACGAATTTTTTATAGCTAACGAAGGGCGTGCTGATTGTAGGAAAACAGTTTAATGTTAAGTTGTCTAATCACCTTAATATTGCGCTGTCTAATCGTCTTAATATTGGATTACCTACGTGTAATAAATGGCTAGGAGAAAAGGTCGCGTCAAATGACTCATTATTAAAAATGTCATATACTAAAAGGGCGTCTATTCATCATGCTCGTATTAATCCGTTAAATCACTGATACAAGCATAAATTCTTCGAAATAAAATTCCTGTAAAAATTAAATGATTTAGAGAGAGAGAGAGAAAAGGAAATAATTATCATGATTGCAGTGGTTTTTCAACATTATGCGTTAGGGAGAGGCACTAGAAATGATTTATGACTGAAGGGAATTGCATTCGGAACTATTGCAATAACTTGTGATTTTCAAAACGGCTAGATAGAGAAAAATAATTTTTATACCTAGCTAGCTGTGGCTGTCGTTTCCATGACAACATCTCTTATTATAACTCATCCTTATAGAACTCTTTAATCAGAATGAAAATGGCTTGATCAATAAAAGGTCGAATAATAATTGGCTGAAAAGCAGAATTTATAAAGTATCGTATTAAGAACCTGAATTCGGACATCTGGGAACCTCCCGGTCTTTCAGAAAACCATGGTTTACTTTGTGTGATATTTGTTACTAAATTCTTTAACACTAGCCGCTGCACGACCAGCATGGTCGCTTTTAGTTTTATATTTTCTTTTGCAAAACAACTCATCTGAAAGTAACATATGTAAGAAATGTTACCATTACCTGTCACCATAAATATACGTTGTTAAGGGGTATTCTCTATAAGGCTGATTCTAAAACATCGGGATTAAAAAATGTGAATTTTCATTACTTCAGAACAGAGTTAAAGATAAGACTGAGAAACCCAACACCAATGATTTTAAAAATTACATCCCTCTCTGTATGTACTGTTTTTCAAAATTAAGATATCTACACTTAATCATTACATCAAATAAGAAATTGTTGGGGAAACATTTTTTCACTTAAAAAATGGAGAAAAATTCAGCAAGTACTAAAATATGGTGTGGATTACATCACTCTCTGTATGTACTATTGTTCACAATTCAGATATCTACACTTAATCATATCAAATAATAAATTGTTGGGAAAATTTCCAAACTTATAAAATGGAGTAAAAATTCAGCAAGTACTGGAAAAAGTGTACAAAATTAACTATTACTGGCTGTTGGTTGCTATGCCGGTGACAATTAAGCCTAACCTCGCGATCATTTATGCTGTCTTTCACACCTCTCTCTTAATGAATTATTTCTTCTTCGCTTTCTTTCTAGAAACTGGTCCCAATTTTCACTTGATCGTGCAACTCGCTTTCAAGCATTACTGATTTCAGTGCGTAAATCCATGTTGACACGCGGTTGCAAATTGTGGACGGCCGCTAATGTTTACATCTGGTAATTGCAGCCGTTGCCATTCGGAGTGTAGAAATATCGTTGATTTTTGTGCCGCATACCTACGCGTTTTATATACAGTGGAATCTCGATCTATCGTTTTTCAAGGGACCGATTGAAATGAACAATAAATGCGGGAAAACGATAGATGCGGAAACATAACAAAGCAATATGATCTTTGGGACTGGATAAAATGAACGACACATACGGAAAAAAGATGGATCCGAAAACGATCGATCGAGATTCCACTGTATATAGATTATTTTTTTTTCTTCCAGCGCGACAGGTGGTTTTTCCTGGGAACATTGACTGACCCATCCCCACCGCGAATTTGTATGCTACATAACCCGAGCACGGTTAAACATTAATTCTGTTACATAAGTTTTAAATATAACAATAATTCGATGACATAACTTAAATATCTGCGTGTAAACTTCGTTGTATAAATATAAATAATAAACTTTTCACATTCCGATGATGGCTTCTGCGCCGATAAAGCGTTTCTCCCATCTGAATTCAATCAACGATGCGGGATGATTTAGTTTGTAAACTTCCGTCTTGCAACTCAAGGCTTCCTGATAATGGCTCTATTGGATGCGTTCAGCTTAGTGTTCACCTATGAAGAAAATTTTACCGATAGTTGTCGACTGGATTTTTTTTTTTATTGTACCGTATAATACATTTTTTTTTTAAACCCTGGTGTCTTTTTAACGTATGATTACGTTCCTCCATAACGGTCCTCTGGAAAGCAAAATTTCAGATGTCCTGCGTCGCGAGTTACAATTTTGGCAGCGCACTAAAAACCAGTCTGTATCGCTTGGGCAAGCAGTAAACTGTTAAACAGAAAAGTACCAAAATGCGTCAAAATTTTGACTGGCACACACACACACACATAATATATATATATATATATATATTATGTTAATACAAGTGCTAGCTTTTATGAAGGCCGCGCGTTCTCCACCTCTGGGCTATAATACTATGTTTTAAATGTGCATCATTTCCTTGAAAAAATAAATAAAAATGGCTAAAGAGTAGAAAAATTATGAACTTGTTTTGTTGAATGCCATCAGACGGTTTCTGTGTAAAGGAGACATTCAGAAATGTTGCAAAAAATTCTCGAGTAGAAAAATAAGCAGTAAAAATCATTTATATTTTCCAAAGACCGCAATAGTAGTCTATTCCGAGAGCAACATATTTCAAGCAATGTCTTGTCCAAGTTTTACAGCTACGGTTCTTTGACTTACATGTACACCTGTTATTAAATCAATCGGCAGAGCATTGTAGATATTTATAATGTGTTCGACAGTTTTTCCTTGGGCTACGACTTTTCCTTCAAGTATCAACTCGTGTTTATGGGTTAATGTTAGTAGATGCAGTCTTTTTTTCAGCCTTAACCGTGTTTCTTTATTCTAACTTTAAATTGTGTTTTTTGCCGTGTTGAAAAAGTTCGTTTACTTACTTTATTAGTGATAAAAATGTATCATTATATTTATTAAAAGGAAACTTCGAACAATCATAAAATGTACGATTGGCCTAATATTCACTTATATATCATTCATATCTGTTAAACTGAAATCTTTTATATATTTGTTTCTAATTTTTTTATCCATATATATTTTTACCTCTTCGTACTCGTGTTTTGTACCAATATAGAATGTAATGTGGACGCGTAAATCAGCTTTGCATTTTTAGTTCTCTTTGAGATACTATGAATGCCAAACGGCTTCTCCAAGCTTTGTGGCCATTTAAAAGAAAAAAATACTGTAAGGGAGGATCCCACAATTCCATTTGTGTTTTATAAATTGCATTAATATATGAAGGATCCATATTTCGGGGGCCGGGGCTCTTAGGCACCCTTTTCTGCCTCTCTCTCCTAAACCGGACAGAATTAGGGCCTGTTTTCACACAGAATCCGTCAGCGTCAGCGTTAGGGCCTGTTCACATAGGAGTCCGTTGCGTTGCGTTAAGGAAAAGATGACGTTGAGACGAAAATAAACCAATCATAGACGTTAAAAATTTCATTGCTAATCGTTTGGAGGCATATGATTGGTTTATTTTTGTCTCAACGTCATCTTTTCCTTAACGCAACGCACGGACTCCTATGTGAACAGGCCCTTACTCGTTTTAAAATATATTTAACCAATTACAAACCTCCAAACGATTAGCTACGAAATTGTAAAGGCCTATGATTGGTTTAAAATATGTCAATACGAGTAACGCTGACGCTGACGGATTCTGTGTGAACAGGCTCTAAGGGCCTGTTCACATAGGAGTCCGTTGCGTAGCGTTAAGGAAAAGATGATGTTGAGACGAAAATAAACCAATCATAGGCGTTAAAAATTTCATTGCTAATCGTTTGGAGGCCCATGATTGGTTTATTTTCGTCTCAACGTCATCTTTTCCTTAACGCAACGCAACGGACCCCTATGTGAACAGGCCCTTAGACCTCGTCCCCTCTGCATCCATCAGCGTCAGCGTTACAACTCGCATCCCCAAATTTTCAACCAATGACAGACCTCCAAACGATTAGCGACGAATTTGTTAAGGTCTGAGATTGATTGAAAGTATTTCGGTGCCACCAGTAAGGGCCCGTTCACGTAGAATCCGTAAGCGTTAGAATAAGGGCGTGTTCACATAGGAGTCCGTGCGTAGCGTTAAGGGAAAGATGACGTTGAGACGAAAATAAACCAATAATAGGCGTTAAAAATTTCATTGCTAATCGTTTGGAGGTTTGTCATTGGTTAAATATATTTCAATACTTTAACGCTCCGCAACGGACTCCTCTGTGAACAGGCCCTTACTCGCATTGAAATATATTTGACCAATTACAGTCTTCCAAACGATCAGCCACGAAATTGTTAAGGCCTGTGATTGGTTTAAAATATGTCAATACGAGTAATGTTGACGGATTCAATGTAAACAGGCCCTGACGCTCACGCCGACGGGCGTAGTGTGAACAAGGCCCTTATCATTTCGAGCCGACGAGATGTTCCAACGAGTCTCAGATGGGCGTTAATTTGATTGTAAAATCTAGGGAGCATGGGGAAGCAGTGCCATTTGATGGTATTAGGGCCTGTTCACATAGGAGTCCGGTAACAGAAACGTTAAAGTATTGAAATATGTTTAACCAATGACAAACCTCCAAACGATTAGCAACGAAATTTTTAACGCCTATGATTGGTTTATTTCCGCCTCAGCGCCATCTTTCCTTTTACCGGACTCCTGTGTGAACATGCCGGTAAAAGATTAATGATCCACTCCAAATGTTGTTGATCATGGTGGATCCACTCCAAATGTTGAGAAGGTTTAATAATATGAAAAAGGGTATGCAAATTTAACCCTAATAAGCATTTGAGATATATTTTTCTCCGACACATACTTTCACCTTGAAAAATGATTGTAACCTTAAGATCTAAGGCTGCTTAAGGTCATCTGCAAGGCATGTCACCTTGCTGATTTTCAGTCCCCATGGAGAATGTTTCGCTCAGTATTTTTGTTGTGACAGATTAGCAAATGCGTATTTTTGAATTCTGTTTTCTGCATTTGAATATAGATTTTTGAATGCAATGAATGCTTTTTTTCCCCAAAAAGTCTTTTTTTTTTAAGCAATTCTATTATTGTATGTACATCCACAATTTAAAAGCCATGTAAAAACTTAAGAACGGAAAAATATAATTATTTTAACTACTACCTTTTAACGTAGGATTGCGTTCCTCCATAACGGTCCTCCGGAAAGAAATGTCTACCTTCATGTGCTAAAATATAATCCAGAAATATGCATTTGCTAATTACCATGTTTTTATTAACTCGCTTTCTTGTTTGTGTGTGTGTTTGTCCCGTACAAATCTTGCAATCGATTTTTAACTAACTTCCCGACTAGCTAGACATTTGAAACTTTTAGAATAGCTCAGAACACGATGACAATGCATTATTTTAATACTTTTAGACATATTTAAGCAGCATTGAATTCTTTTTCAGTTAATTTTGTTTTGTAGATTGGTGGAGCCATCTGTCGGCCGGGACGGGAACGAAAAGTCAAACGCAAGTTAACTTCCAATTAACTTCATTTTCTTTCAAGTTGATGGGATAATTCATCAAAAAAAATTTTTTAAAGTATTCATTAATACATAGAATTGTCAAGTTTATATGATTCAACAGAAAATTTAAAAACAAGGTATATAAAAAGTTCTTTTTATCTTGTAATTATTTTTAAATATGAAGTTTTAGTCACACAAGATTTAGGAAAAAAACAAGCGTAGAAGGCAAGCGAGACATTTTTTATTGCTATTATGCAAAGTAAACACACTCAAAATCTGCAGTCCGTCGATTTTTAAAATAATTTGTCAAAATATCCTTATTTCCTTTTTTCAATTCCTACTATTAGTTCACACTCTCTCTATATATATCTTGTTCAAATTTTCAATCGTTAATAAAAGTACTTTTTATTCATCCACTCAAGTTCAAATATATTTTTTTAAACTTGTAGTGGATACACTTGATGTTTATACAGTTTTTTTCAAATATTAATTCATTAATTAAATTTAATTAATCAATTTTAATTTTAGACCTAGAGCGTCTCTTGCTCTTGAATAGTAATTTCCCTCTTGTTACTGTGTAAACGGTAGCACTGCGGTATCGCGGGCTCCTCCCGTCCTGTAGGTTGCGAGATCGAATCTCCAACCTGACAAACTTTTTCTCTCTCTTCCCCCCCCCCCCTCCTAATCTCGCACAGTAGGCAAGGTTCTGGCAGGCAATCCTTTTTTTCAATTCCTACTATTAGTTCACACTCAAATTTTTCTTTGTTGACCTAAATAGGAATTGACTTTTAAAAAAAAAATTTTATATATTTCTTGTTGAATTTTTTTGTTGATATTTTCCTAATTTTTCAAAAATTTTGTGACTACCAAAAATTTTTCATAGGGGTCGAGTGATTTTTTTTATTTAAAGAAAGCGGGTCGCAGCCGAAAAAAAGATTGCGCACCACAGCTCCGCATCGATCTCCTATAATACCCTAGGTTACGGTTAAGAAGACAGTCAAATATTGTGTCCAATGAGGAATTTGCACATGTGGGGAAAATGCTCATTTCTATTTTTTATTAACAGATTGGTTATCAAATTGTTCGAAAACATCAATTAAAACGTATATAAAGATCTAAATAATAAGAATTTTAAATTTAAAATAAGCGAAAAGTGTTGAAAAATCATGTGACCTCAAAACGCTACGTGATTGGTTCTGACGTCACTATGCACCATGCTTCAATGTTTACATTTTTCTAGCGCGAGATTCCACGTTTCCTCCTCTTAAACTAACATTTTAAAATCATATTTTTTTTCTTATTTGGTTTAATTTTTCTAATTTTAGTTTATGGCTATTGTTTATTCCCTTTTTTTTTAATTATATTCTATCGTCGTCTTTATTATTAGTTTTATTTCTGTTTTGTTTACCATGGCGTTATTACCCGGTTTTGCAAAAGGGCAATCTGACAACCTGCCTAAAATGGATTAATTTGCAGTGTTTTCCTTTTTGGGAAATAATCCAAGTTTTATGGGAGCAGAAATACGAGGATTTAAAGCTCAGAGGTATGTATATATTTGTTTGCATTTATTATTCTAGTTATGTAATGTAGATTGTAGAACGCTGACGTACGTTGTACTTTACACAAACTTTAAAGTTAGACATTGTATATAGATATTATTAAATTAATATCGTACTCTAAAAGTTTAATAAACAGCTTCTATTATTATTCATTCATAGTACATCTTTAATTTTGTAGAATTAATTAGCTCTGCAACATTACATGTAGTGCCTGTTATAGGATATTTAGTATTTTTAATTGTGTATTAAAAAGTTGACAGAAATTAAAAACACTACCAAATTTACGAATATGTTCAGTGTTCTGCATTCATATCATAGAAATATGTGTATTTTAAATGGTAAAGGAATTATAATAAATCTGAACTATGCATGATAATTAAACTTTTGACTAATCACATACTAAGTGGTGCAAAGAAATAAATGTTTACTACTCATAATAATTTTAAACAATCCTCTAACTCCATAATTTTGTGTTTTAAAAACACATTTTTAAATTAATGCTTTAGTACTTAGAAAGTTACTTTTACTTAGATCTGGACGATAAGGCTATGGAGATAATGCTGTAGGATATGTTCAGGTAAAAAGGGATGGAGACATCTGTACAGTCAATGCAAGGGTGACACCAGAACATAATGTCACAAAAAAGACTTACAGTGTGGAACTCAAGTTGAATGAAAAGGAAGAAAATGTCCTTTCCGTCCAATGCAATGATTGTGCAGCATCTTTGGGCGAGCTCCTTTATGTATTATATTTAATTTTATCTAAAAGTTTTAATGATAGTGTGTTTGGGGTAGATACAATAGACCATCCATGGTTAGCTTTCCCCGCTTTAAGTCATTTATAAATAATTAGTAATACTTCAGCAGTTATAAAAAAACCTTTTTAATACAATACTTTATACATTTTATGTAAAAAACTAGCACCCAAAACTAGTGTAAAAAGATTAATTAAAAATAAACTTACAAAATAATTAATATATTTTATGCTTTTGTCACATTTTGCACACAAATTGTATTTATTTTAAAATTTCATCACCTACCCCTAACGCAGTATCTGGTGAATTCCATTGTAACGGACGAAAAATTCACACACAAAATAAATGATAAAAAGATTATGAGATGCATATTAATGCTTCAAAATAGGAGTATATTATTTTTTCCTGATAAAACCAATACTAAAGATAAACTTCACAGGTTTCAAAATTTATTTCTGGTGTATTTAAGCTGAAAAAAAATCTTTAATGTAACGGATGCTACATAAAATGGAACATCGTTTGTACTATAGCGTCATAAGATAAAAAAAATCTGTGAATCTATTATGTAAATTTGTTCAAAAATTTAAAAAATAACATCACAAGACATGCCTGTAATTTATCAGAACCTTGACATAAAAATTCAGTCATTTTTTCTGTAATAAAAAATTTAAAAACTATTTGTAACAGACGTTACATATAATACATGATGCTGCAACTGTACCCTTAACTAGGTTATTTATATTCAAAACAGTCACAAACATGCATTTATTTTACTTTTATAGTTTTTACATTAATATTAAGTTTACTCCAATTAAATTCAGTGGCATAATTTACGTAAGTAATAAGGTATAAAAATGATAATTTTACTTGCTAAAAAAACTTACAAATAGATATTTTCCCATTACTTCCCCTACAAAACAAACTTAATGTAAGGAAAAAACAATAATAGGTTCTAGTTCTAGAGGCCATAAGCTTTCCAATGATATATAACACTTAAGAATTTGTTTAAAATGATTTTCTTTCGTAATGGTTTCATGTTAGGTGGAATTCACCATCTGGAGAATATAACTCATAACAAAACTCGTTGTTTTTACAAATATATTTAAATATTTATTTAAGTGGAAAATGTCAAAACTTGTATTTTAAATTCATATTTGCTGCAATGATTTGGCAAATCATCTGTATCACATTAAAACTCACAATTATAGCTAAATTAAAAATTTATTGAATGAAGATTTTTTTTTCGTCGCGTTTCATTGCAACTGTCCATGATTTCCTTTTGACATTATCTTTTGGAACACTAAAAAAAAGCTTTCCAGGTGTATTTACCGTTGTGCTTGTGCAGCAAGGTACTATACAATATTTTAAATTTTCTGTAACACACTTTGACATCTTAAAAATAAGGAAAAAACACTAGGTATCAAACTCAAACTACGCAACACAATCCAAACACCGCAGTAAACAAATTCGCTATGGTGCATTGTGACGTCACATGTATCCGCGTAGGAAAAGTAGCGTTTTTGAGACGAAGTAAATAGTGCGCGTTTAAAAGCAAATTATGTTAACTTTTAGAGTTCTAAAACTAAAAAAAAAAGATGCTTTCGATCATATTTTTCTATTTTCTATATCATAAATGTAAAATAAAAAAACGTGCAAATTCCTCATTCCCATCACCTCTTTTTCAACCCAGTAACCCTTTATGACTTAAGTCTTGTACATTGCACATCATTGGTTTCTGTGTTCCATGAAGAACCCCCCCCCCCTCTCTTACGGTTTCGACAGTCTTGGCTATGACTCGTGGATATCTACTTCAAATGTCATGAATGACTAAGGGCCTGTTCACATAGGAGTCCGTTGCGTTGCGTTAAGGAAAAGATGACGTTGAGACGAAAATAAACCAATCATATGCCTCCAAACGATTAGCAATGAAATTTTTAACGCCTATGATTGGTTTATTTTCGTCTCAACGTCATCTTTCCCTTAACGTTACGCAACGGACTCCTATGTGAACAGGCCCTTACCGTTTATGACGATTCGTCCTTAGTAAGTACTCCAATAATTCAAAATTACTGGAGTACTTACGCGAGAACCTATTTCGCCGTAGATTGTTTAATGCTCTAAATAACATAAATGTCTTAATTTAGTTACTATTTCACTGCACCAGTAACCCTTTCTGCGATGTTCACAAATGTCTGTTAACAGCAAGATCCTAGAATTGTCTAATAAATCAGTAAATAAAACAAAAAATATGTTGATAAATGTTCCAAGACTTACTCCTTGTGTAATTGACGGTGAAAGGATTTTCACTATGGATTTTCAGTTACTTTAGGGGTGTCCATAAATATTGATCGAGTAATTAATGGTTCATCAAGAATATAGTCATGTATTATCCATTTAAATCCCAATTTTCCCAAATCGTATATCCAAGTAGGACATGCAACCATTTTTACAGTTGTGTGTAATATCGTCCTTCAAGTTCTCCCTAAACTTGAAATTCGGACATTTCAATGGAAGCCCTAAGTTGAGTCGAACTCTGCAAAAACTTGAGAAATATGGAAGTTAATATTATCCTCGTATTACGCAATTACTCCTCTGTAAAAAAAAAGTTTTAAAAAATTCTCGCACGCTCACAGATATGGGGAAAATATTTGTTGACTTCACCAGTATATACTTAAGGCTGCTATGTACTAACCCCATTGGATTCGCTTACCTCAATGTTAGCCTATGGAGAAAATTTGTCCACGGATTGCCGACTTGGATTCAAAGATTTTTTTTCTTTAATGTACTCCGTCATAGAGAAAAAAATTTTACATTTGTGTACATTTTTCGCTTTTTTTTAAATAATGCAATTAATATTTTAAAATTTAAATTATTAGGGGGAAAATCTGGTATAGTGTGTTTTAAACGCTCATAAATTCCTTCGGTGGACGAAATGTATAAAATGAATCCTGTAGCGCTTCGCAGAAAAGTTCAGGCTATCTGACAATACCAATTTTATTTGATTATCAGCATTTATGTACCTGTAAATAGTCGACAAAAATATATTTTAAATAAACAATTTGGGTGCAGCGCTTAACCCCCCTATATAGAGAGAGAGCCATTACAATCCCTCAAAATGTCAATCCTAAGGGGGGTGGAATTCTCGAACTGTCAACTGGACTCCTCCCACCACAAGAGTCTGCAAGAAGAGGAAAAAAGGGAAATACGATATTTTTTTCTTAGTACATAGCAGCCTTAAGGGTTTTCCGATCAATTATGTGACATGATTTTATATCTTAATTCCATTCAGTTATTCACTGTTCTGGAATAGTAGTGTTGCAAAACTTGCATGGGCTGCGGGGTATCGAATCGGGACCGTTCCGCCTAAGGGCCTGTTCACATAGGAGTCTGTTTCGTTGCGTCAAGGAAAAGATGACGTTGGGACGAAAATAAACCAATCATAGGCCTCCAAACGATTAGCAATGAAATATTTAACGCCTATGATTGGTTTATTTTCGTCTCAACGTCATCTTTTCCTTAACGCAACGCTTCGGACTCCTATGTGAACAGGCCCTAAGAGGACGGTAATATTTTACTGTCGTAACCTCCCCAATTTCTAGCAACCCGACTTTCTATTTTCGAGGCGCGCGGGGGGGGGGGGGGTGTTAGTTTATGAAAGGGACTATTTCAATGTAATGTTGTCTTTCCAGCTTCCTAATAAGTAGCTCTACAGACGCCTAGTACACTATTTATGCACTACTTCGGGGTTCATCATTTGTGCATCTCAAAGAGAATTTTGCTGTTTTGTATATCGATTTTTTCAGAAGAAAAAAAGCTTTCACGTGGATGTTTCCTGTTAATTAAAGTTCAATATAATTACAGTTATATTTCTTAAAAAATTGGAATCTTTTTATAATTATATATTTTTAAAAAGGATAATCTTAATTTTCTAATGTGTTTCATTTTTTATATTTATATATATTAATTTTAAAAAGTGTTTGGGGTTTGGTTTATAAGTTTAAGTAAGGATTTTAATTACATTTCAATTATACTATAAAAAAAAATTGGTATTTCTACATTTTTGCGTTTTTATAAAACTTTGAAACCAGTTTTATATATTGTGATTTCCACATATTTTCCTTAATTTTAGTTAAATTGTTATATATATATATATATATACAGTGGAATCTCGATCTATCGTTTTTAAAGGGACCGATTGAAATGAACGATAAATGCGGGAAAACGATAGATGCGGAAACATAACAAAGCAATATGATCGTTGGGACTGTATAAAATGAACGACACATACGGAAAAACGATGGATCCGACAACGATCGATCGAGATTCCACTGTGTATATATATATATATATATATATATATATATATATATATATATATATATATACAAACACATATTAATGTGACCAATTGTGAAATCTAAAACGACTATTAGAAGAATAGATACTCACGGCTAAAAAAAAGTTATTGCCCCGAAAGTTGGCCATCTTTGGAGAAACATGAAATTTCAGCCGTCGTAATTAATTTATATGATACAGTGTATTATTATTCGTTATAATGATGATAAAATTTAATTTTGTTCAATATTTTATTAAAGTTTAAACGTTAAGAAATGTGAATTTTAACAGTGATGACATTTTTAATAAAATGAATAAAGAATGAATAATGAGCCTAAAAGGAGTTAGATACACTTCAAAATAGCTATGCGGCCCACGGTGTTGTCCAAATTGCACCGATGTCAAAATGCCCCAAATAAAGCAAACTGCATGATCTTGGTAAAGCTTCTCTGCAGAACAAAGGAAAGAAGGGCAGGGAAAAAAAAATTCACCAACCATTGAACGGGAGTGCTCTCTCCGTCCAGGAGGAAAATTTCCCATGCCAAAATTGGCGTCCCGATTTAGTACATCGGCCAAATAGGCACCCTACCCGATACCGATCTCGTCCACAAATGGAGATTTTTCTTGCTGTAATGCCACTTTAATTTGAAATTCAAAAATAAAATGTCCATGTCTTGTCTAGAATTTCTTCTCATTTCATGTTTAAACTGAACATATCCACCACACAATTGTATTCGTTTTCGAATAGGATATTGTGCAGATGTAGTAGCTATTCAAAATGAACTTATCTTTTCATGTCTAAAAAACTAGCGAAATCCATGCATACGATATAATAAAATCATTTATTAGCAGTTTGATTACAATTAAAATTGAAATGTCTGTATATTACAAAATATCTATATGCGCTCCTCTTTCAGATTCACCCATAACATTAATTCACGTCTTGCCGTTCCTCCTCCTTTGCTTCAGACAAACTACTCGAATCCCCAGCAAGCGAATCGGTTACAGTTTTTTCCCCTTTCGTCTCTGCATCACCCTCGGGAGACCAAACAATGCAGTCCAGGGTTATTCTATGAATAAACGGATTTTCCGTGAGCTTCTCTTCAGGTGTGCTTTCTGCGCCTTCTGCCAATTCAAGTTCTAACATTTTTCGCCTCGTTTTCAATTCTGCCTTTCTTATCGCTCGCTTTATTTGAGTGCTTTTGCGCTGCTTCCATGGTCGTTTCAAGGGCGCCTTGACTTTCCCTCGCGCCTCCTGGCTCTGTTCTGGACCGTCTATCCCATTTAAAAGCATCCACTTTTGCTCTAGTTCCCGCACTCGCAATGCTCTTTTCTCTACCGTATTCCTTCGAGGCCTCTTCCTTTTGTTCATCCGTTGGAATTCACTACGGACTGACCTGTCCTCTCCGACACCCATCTTCAGCGTAGGAGCCCAGTCGATGCTTTCCACGTCCGACCAAACACTTGGTCTGCCTAAAGAGAAATGATAGCATTGGAAGTGTGATTAATAGGGCAAAGTGGGATCCACATATATTTTAAAATTATAAAAATAACAAGGAAATTGTGCATCATTTATTTTCCATATACGATGAAACTTCCCTAGCCGACGACCCCTCTAAACGGCCCTATTTTGTTCAGAACAGATTCAAGACTCCATAGAGTCAATGTTATGGGACAAACCTCTGTTTTGACGGCCACCCCTCAAAACGAGCACTTTTTTCGACACCATGACTGGCCGCCATAGAGAAGTTTTACTGTATTACCTTTAACCCTTTGAGGGGCGCCGTTTGCACAGTGCAAACGCCTAAATCTAGTCTTTTTTTCCCCCTTGAATTCACTGTATTCCAGTTAAATGAGCAGAAAAATGGTTAGTACTGCCATCTGTTATCACAGAAATAAAAACATTTTGCAACCTTTAATTGGAAAAAAAATTTCAAGATTCTTTAGGTTAAAAAAAATGGGTAAAAAGTCTGCACTGTGAAAACGGGGGAGATTGTTGCCCCTGAAAGGGTTAACAACGGTAAGTTTGAGATTGTTTATGGAATTCGAAATTGACTTTCTTTTCAGAAATACGAGTGTTATGGTCTAAAAATTTTAAATCAACCCATTTGAACCCTTTGTCTATTGAAAACACTTCGATTCGTCGTGATTTGACATTTCGTTTGTGACGAGTTAGGTCTGAAGTTTGCCAAATCCGACCTAACGGATTATAAATATCAAGTTGAAATACCTAATGTTTATACAGAGTTCCGTAACTAAACAATGTAATTAAAAATATACATGAGTATTTTATTTGGACATTTTGTCTATTTGTAAAGCACTTAAGTTTATTAAATATTTGTATAAATATTTTTATTAAAATATTAAATAAGTATTCGTAAATTATCATCGTGAAAAATTTTACTATTTCAAGAGAAAAAAAAAGGGGGTTGGAGGAATTTTTTCAAGTTTTCCAATTAGCATTCACATCTTCATTTAATATCTGAGAATTTAAAGTTTTCGTGACACAACTGACGTGAACACGAAAAAATAATTAATATGAAATTAAAAAACATGAAACGCAGAACTTGCAAAAAAGCTATGTTATTGAAAGTATTAAAGCTGTTTAATTAATTTCAGTTACTACACGCTCAAACTTATTCTAATCTAGAATTAAAATTACTACACGTTTATATTTTATGAATATCTTTGATTTGATCAGTGCTGAAATAAAATGCAAATTAAAAGTGTAAATTCTTTAGCACTTCCCCCCCCCACACACACAAAGAGGAATGTAAAAGTTAATCGCGTCTTGAGGAGTAAATTATTATTATACATCAAATTTTCAACAATAAGACAAAAAGCGAGAAAAAATTTTAACTCAACAAATATCTTGTTTAATGTACAGAAAATATTTAGAAAAAAAAATAGAACAATACGATAATTCAAGACAAAATACTCGACAGTCAGTCAAAATGTTGTTTGCAATACAATACTTATTTTGCAATACAATACTTATTTTGTTTTTCTTATTTTGAGGCTAAGTAATGTTCTGAAGAACTGCGCACAGTTATACTTAAAAACAAATAATTTCCTCAAACTATTTTAGTTGAAATTTTTCGTCAGCCCTTGACGCGTATGTATCCCCATCAAAATAAAAACTGCAGTTTGTGGCAGTATTTGCATTGGGTTTGGATATGCCATTCGCATTTTAGTTAATACTAACTGCAAGGAGACAGACAAGTGAACTTATATCATCAGTGTTTCGAATTGGAACACCTTCCGTGTTGATTGCCTCTCTGCAATAAAATGCAAGCTCCGGAGACCAAACTATTTTTGGGCTATTTTATAGTATTTACTCAATAATTGAAAAATTCCCTCTCTGCAGATTAATGAATACGTACATTCTTATTCATTAATGAATATTTATTATTATTTCTTTGTCAACAACAAATTGTTCATATTAAAACGCGCGGACGCATACACATACATGTAAGAAAAAATTATAAAATCTATATACATAAGACGCGTAGGTATGCGGCACAAAAATCGACGATATTTCTATACACCGAATGGCAATGGCTGCAGCTACCAGATGTAAACATTAGCGGTCGTCCGAAATTTGCAACAACGTGTCAACATGGATTTACGCACTAAAATCAGGAATGCTCGAAAGCGAGCTGCAGGATCAAGTGAAAATTGGGAAGTCTCAAGAAAGAAAGCGAAGAAATAATTGAGCGAGAGGCGTGAAAGAGAGAGTATAAATGATCGCGAGTTTAGGCTTAAACGTCGCCGGCATAGCAACCGAGAGCTAGTAATAGTTAATTTTCTACATTTTTTTCAGTACTTGCTGAATTTTTACTCCATTTTATAAGTGAGGAAATTTTCCCAACAATTTATTATGTGATATGCTTAAGTGTAGTTATCTGAATTGTGAACAATAGTACATACAGAGAGTGATGTAATCCACGCTATATTTTAATACTTGCTGAATTTTTACTTCATTTTTTAAGTGAAAAAATGTTTCCCCAACAATTTCTTATTTGATGTAATGATAAAGTGTAGATATCTTCATTTTGAAAAACAGTACATACAGAGAGGGGTGTAATTTTTAAAACCATTGGTGTTGGGTTTCTCAGTCTTAAATTAACTCTGTTTTGAAGTAATGGAAATTCACATTTTTTAATCACGATGTTTTAGAATCATCCTTATAGAGAATACCCCTTAACAACGTATATTTATGATGACAGGTAATGGTAATATTCCTTACATATGTTACTTTCAGTTGAGTTGTTTTGCAAAAAATATAAAACTAAAAGCGACCATGCTGGTCGCACAGAGGCTAATAAAAGTATATTTATTGATAACTGAGCAAACATCCGGTGTTAGACAGAAATGGATAACTTATTAAAAAAATAGGGGAGAAAAATGTGTCACACATGGTCAAATACCGTACGTAAAGCATAATCAAAATTCTCGCGAGTTACCTTGATTATGCATTACCTCCATGGATCATGCATTACCTCCTTCCTTAGACCGATGAAGAATAACGATAATCTGTGGCAACAATGGTTTACGATAACTCATGTATTTAGAATTTGATAGTTTGTAGACATGCACAGCTTACCTTACCCTGTGCATATTTTAGAGAATTCCCTGTTCTTCCGAAAGATATAAACATGATATGCAAAAGTTTCCTATGTAAAATAAGATCGTAATGTAGCAACGTCTATAGCTTTGAGACGTAAAACAATTTTGAATTTATACACTTTGTGCGTGCACTATTAAATTTTCTCGATATCACTATGTTATTACATTTCTCTCCAAAGGTTTGAATTGAGCACTGGCCTCATCCATTATCCCGGAAATTACAATCTGAAGCTCTTTGAAAGCGTAATATTTATTATCTTGTTAAAGCTATTGTTGACTATAAATAAATTAAGTTTCGTGCATTAACGCTATCGACCCTCATTTTGGTTTTTCACAAAGCATTAAAAAATTGTGAGAAGTTAACATAACGATTATTCAGTGTCATATCATGCATTCACAAATGCTCTAATATAGATTAACGCTTTAAAAAGATTTAATTAAATACATGATAATAAGGTAATACTTTGTTCTAAACAAAAAACATTTGTCTAAGTAAAAACAGAACAACCTTAGACTGATTACGAACGACTATCAGTAATATTTCATTTACGAAAATCTGGTGCATTTAAGCACATCTAAAGGGAAAATTTAGCACCTACGTTTGCATTCATCTACATGTGTACTTGCGTCTATACATATATATGCACGTACACATGTAGTTCAGTTAAGCAATACATAACTTCATGATGGAATAAATACATGAGTGTCATGTCCAATAACAGAATGTCCTGAACACAACATAAAAGGGTATACTGGCAACCATAATCTTAAAAAAATTATTCTATGATTATACAATATAAGCATGTCTTTTAAAAATATAATTTTTTTTATCGATATCTTGCTGATCATTTGTTATTAACTGCATAAATTTATTAAAGACACCAGTAAATTTTTACCGATTGATAAAAGATTCCTACAACGGCGGACCAAGATCATAATGTAATTGACTTTTTCTTACAATTCTAAGATCGCCGCTGCAGACAATAAAAACAATAACTAATTTTTTTAATTAATAAATTTCGTTTTCTTTAGTTTATTGCATATTTAGCCATCTCTATACCTATATAATATAAATACGCCTATCTAATCATACGTGTGTTGGATCATTTACACTAACTTTCTCAAAGTTTTTTAAAAGTAATGAGTCTCAGATGTATTTTCGTCGCGAGATACACAAAACCCTCTCACTGTCTCAATCACAAAATAAAAAAAATTAAATATTTTTGTTTACTTAATTCGATGTTATGAGCAATATCGTTTGTTACTGTTGTGTTCCCTAGAAGTATAATGATGCTCAGGACATGGGGGTGTATTGTCATAAGGTAACTAATTTGTGACAATTCTTTCATTTCTTTCCTGGGAAAAAAAAGAAAGGAGGAAAAAAAACAAAAAACGCTTTAAAAATAACACGCGTAAGAAGTTCACAGTTAAGAGTTTCTTTTTTTTTTGTCTTTTACACCAGACAATTTTAGCGTATTCGAAAACTCCAATCGAAAAAAAAAAAACCTCGCAGCTAGCATTTTTTAATAAACTGCTAAAACAAAATCGATTGGAAATCGAAAGTAATTATCGTATTTTGTTTTAAATCAATTCAAATCACTAGTACTGTCTGCACTCTCATCCTGTTTATGTGTAATCGGGGACATATGGTTCCATTGTCCCCACGCTTGATAAAACAGGTCTCACCATCGTGGGTGCCGTAAATTTCTCAGTAAATGCTTCTGAACTCTACTGAATTACACGATGTTTTGCTTTCGATAAGGAAATGTCCCCAATACTCGATATCATTCAAATGTCCCCGAAGCCATGAAATGTCCCCCAGTTCCTCGTACTGTTTCCTAAATGTCCCCGAAACTTATCGTTTCTGAATTTAGGGGACATGTGAATCGCGAATGTTCACGTTAATTATATATATGCATAAATTCCCACGAATTGTCACGCATGCAATAATTTTTCGAATGCACACGAACGCAGTACCTTTATTTACAACCTAGTGGTATCTTCCTTAGATGTGAGGTTTTCTGTCATTTTTTTCCCCGTGAAAACTATTGATACTTGTGTAATATTCATGGAAGTTCCTAAGTTACTCTCTTTATTTTGTATCCATGCCAAAGTTTTATATTGCATAGTTATTATCTGATATGTTCATGTACTTTGTAAATGTGTACTTGTATGAAGCATAACTCGATTCCATTACAGTGGAAGGACGGGGAGGGGGGGGGGCGAGTTCAGAGCCTGAGGAAGGAGGTAGAAACAAAATTAGAACTATCATTTTACAATGGACAGTTTTGCATCCGAATATGGCACACACCCCCCCCCCCCTTCCGATCCTGCCATAATTTTACATGGGTTTAAAATTCAAGACAATTTCCATTGAAGAAATAACGAATTACTTTATTTGCAAGTCTTGTTTTTCACGCATCTGCTCTTGTTTCTTATGCCCCCTCGCTGGAATGGAATTCCAGACCAGGTCCATATAGGCTTCGGGCCGAAGTGTGAGACTCCTGTTTTGAATAGCACCACAAGGGTCGGCGTCCGTCTTAGCTAGTTGATACCTCAATTTTGACCGATCAAATACATTTTTCATATACACTGACATTCTTCAAAACAATCACTGTCTCAGCAGAATAAATTCATTCGTACTTAAGTCATATCTTCGATTATATTAGCAAAACTTTTAAATAAACCAGATCCAAGTAAAAGTAATTCCTTACATCATGTTCATTGAGTTCACTCTCAATGTCACCGTTTCGTTTTATTTCGTATTTTAGGTTTGCAGAAAGGTGTAAAATATTAATCTCAGGAATATTATAAATTAAGAGCAGCTGTAAAGAATGCAGTTGATACAACTCAGGTCGAGGGTTCAATCCTTCAGTTCACGTTTAGGAAATAGGCGCGCAGACTAGGATTATTATCCAAACCATGTAACACATTAATGTAACTTGTTTTGTTTAACTGTTGCACCGTATCGATTTCTCGTGTCCCTCAGTCAACATACAATACAAACATACAGGTACCACATGCATAAATAAATAAACATCTCAATACACCTACCTCACAGATACTACACAAAAGTAAATAATCTGTTACGTTGAACATCGTGTGATCCGTGGGAAGATTATGTGTGGAACTAAAAGACAAGAGTTTGAAATAAAACAAAAATTGTCCGCTAGTTATTCACTGCCACTCGTAGAGGAATGTGACGATTTTGCACGTAAGAAAAAGAATATATTGTCTGAGTGAGTTTACAAATAATAATGAATCATGGAATTGTAAATTTTTTGTTGTATTCAATGTGTTTTATTATTATTCGTACTTCCATTTCCGGCTCATTATCTAGGGCGAATGTTTAGAAGTTAGGTGTATTCTAATTTCACACAAATCTCAATATTAGTGATCACACTATTATTTGGTTATTTTAATACACGTTTTCATAAAACTTTTACGTCACTTTAGTTTGCAATATTAACAGTTTTGTACGCTAACGAGGGATTGATTACATAATCTTTTTAAGAGTTTATCCCCCTTAACATTTTTGTACATCTAGATGTATTTATAATTTACGCGTATATGTATGAATAATCGAATATCTACGCGTTTCCATATCAGTGTATTATTTTGAATTGTTAACGTGTAAGAAACATTCAGACATTTAATTTCAATAAATTTGAGTGCGTTCAAATGTCAGATCTCTCGCACACAAACATACACTTCATACTGACACATATTGCAAATACGATAAACTGCTGTTAAAAATAAATACACACTCGCATGCACATTTACCTGCACAAAAGAAATCCCATTTTCTGCACAGATCAGAAATATTTTGTTTATTTATTGAAATTTATGTTGCTCTACAAATACGAATGCGAGCAATGCCCCCTCCCCAATAGTTCTGATATTCTTTGTGCCAACATACAAACTCAAGTAAATTATAAAGTAATTAAATAACTTACAAGCGCACTAAATGTTTTCCCAAATATGTTCGCAAAAACACTAACATATTCATACATATATTCATACACATAACATGTATATCAACATTCAAGCAATGCTTATACAGCAATCGTTCTTCGCAGCACGTTTGTTTACATATCAACAAATTTCAAACGTGTACGTGAAATTATAAATATTCATTTACTTCTTTCCATTTATAAAAAAAAATAAAATTAAACGAGAGATTACATAGTGTTTACAGTTTTTTCTCCGTTGCGAACAACAGAATCGAATTTTAACTTACGAGCATTATCAAGAACCTTACCGCTGTGAAAATGATCGGAACACACTCGTATATAACCCGGGGAATAAGCTTCATCGCCATCTTTTAAATCAGCGCGACGTATATTCAACAGCCATTGTTTCCGTCTTCTTAATAGGATGTCTGCTTTGTAACTGGCCCTATCACAGTTTTTGGAGATATTTGGTAAACGGTAAAACTGTTTTAACTCCCTATTACTGCGATTTCCGCAGCCTATGACGCAGCAAAACTGCACCATACTTGGCAGCATGCATGTTTGACTAAAATTTTACTTCCCTCTTCCCTCACCCAGATGCGGAAATCACGTGACCTGGCGTCACTAGAGGAGGGCGGAGAAACGCGCGCGCGGGAAAGTGAATGAGGTCACTGCACTACTTTTGGTCTGAGTACATTTATTTTCCTGAAGTTTTTTCCACCACACTTCAAATAGCGTTGTTTTGCGGTACTTCTTACTTTTGACGTCTCGATTTTACTTGCACTTAAAATACACGTTAACTATATTTATGTGGTAAGGAAAAATGAAATTACGAACAAATTTTAATTTTCGTTCTTAACATTTTTCAAATGGTTATATTAGTTCAGGGGTCTCTAAGCTACGGCCCGGGGTCCAACACCGGCCCGCCATAGTTTATTTTGATTATATTGTAAAAATTTACAATGTAAAGTAAATCATACAAAATAATAATCAGATGTTTTTATTTAACGGCCCATTAAGGAACACAATAACTGACATACATAATGAAATTGAACATTTTAACTGTAATCAATGATATGAGATTTATCCTAAAAACTTACAAAAAGTGGCATACATGGGTAATTTACATAATGAAATTAAACATTATAATTATGATTAATGAGATTTATGTAGCTGTAACTTTCCACTGACAATTGTTTGCAGTTGTGGATCAAGTTTACTAGTGGAAATCATTAGCAGCGACTTCAAATGCTCATCGGTTAATTTGGATCTATAAATATTCTTTGTATATTTCAATTTGGAGAATTTTTTTTTTTTTTTTCACACAGATAAGTAGTGTCGAAAGCGGAATAAAAGCCACGGGCAAATTTATGCAACTGATCCAACTGTGTGAGTGGAAGACATTATGTTGGTATGTATCAGTATGCTGTTATGATGAGCTAGCTAGCTAGGTCTTGGCCCTTGGAAATTAGTGGAGGTGTGGCCCGTAGGCTAAAAAGTTTGGAGACCCCTGTACTAGTTGATCCTTGTTTACGAAGAATTAAAAATATATATGTATACCTTTTTTTAGTTGTTGTTGTTTGATATTTGAACTTAAAATTCTAATACAACATTTCGTTTTAGATGAACGTATTAATTTTCGCTTTATTTTAAAATTTATAAGAAATTCCTATATGATTATTTAATGTTAGCCCAGTTGGTTTGTATTTGTTTATATTAAGTCCTTACTTTGTCACTGAGCAAAATTTTAAAATTGGGCACGAGATTTAATTTTCTCGTTTTCTTAAATTTATACAGTAGAATCTCCACTTAACAAACTTCGTTTCAACGTAATCGATTTACGCCATTATCTGCTAAGTATTGACTCCGAACAACAGGTACATGCTTATTTATCCCCCTATATTACAGAAATTAATTTTTATGCTATGAAATTATTTCCATACTATTATTTTTGAATTGCCCATCTCAAGTTTTGCTTCATAGCTTTTTTAGCTTTTTTTAGTTGGTCTTGTGAATGTGTGCGAGATGAAAGGAGAAAATTAGAAGTTCAGCTCATAAAATACGCTTTTTTAAATTAAAAGAAAATGTACGTAACAGAACTGCCGTTTAGTTTTGATTGTTTTTCAGTTTATGTATGTACGCTTATGCAAAACGTGATTCTTTAAATTTATCGTATTTTAAATGTCTGGAATCGTTTAAATCTGGGATGGCCAACTGTAGGCCCGGCCAGTGGCGTAGCGAGGGGGGGGGGCAAGGGGGGTCTATCATGCCCCGGGCGCCACTTGCAGAGGGGCGCCAATATAAGGTCTATATATTACATTACTATATGTTTTTCGGGGGGGGTGCCAATATAAGGTCTATATACTATATTACTATATGTTTTTCGGGGGGACGCCAATATAAGGTCTATATATTATATTAATATATGTTTTTCGGGGAGGACGCCAATATAAGGCCTATATATTATATTAATATATGTTTTGCGGGGGGGGGGGACCCCACAAAGGTATCGTGCTCCGGGCGCCAGTTATGCTCGCTACGCCACTGGGCCCGGCAGGACTTTTTACCGGCCCACGGCACAACAGCAAATGAGAAAGAATATATTGTAACACTATTATTGAAATACTTATTCCATGTTCGACATCACTTCTGTGCGAAAGCTCTGGGTAGAAGGAAAAAGTAGTCTCGGGGATAAAAATTTATCTCACGTCCATCTTGTTTCGTCATTCGAAATCGACGTTAATTTCACTGCCCTTGCTGCACCAAGTGCTCATCCGCAAGCATCTCGTTAATTTTTTTCTACTTTTTGTTTATTAAGAATACGCGCTTTTTGTTTTGCAATAACGTTTTGCTCTGCAATATAAGCCTATTTTTGTGAATCAAACTTTATTTCATTTTGTAAAAAAAAAAATTATTTTGTTCAGTTTTCTGAAATAAATGTTTCATTTTCCAAAAATCAAATGTATTTTTAGTATGTGTACAGGGATTTCAAAAAAGTGCGTCTCAGAACTGATTTCTTTGAAGTTATCACTTAGAAAAATATTTGATTTTGCAAGTTCCGTTTCGTAATTTTCATATTTCTTGCAAAACATTTATACATTGTTATATTGCCAAAATTTATTTTTCACTTACGAGTATTTTTATCAAGAGTGTTATTTTCTGAAAAATCAATAGCATAATTTTTCCTAGATTTATAATGAGATTTTTATAGGACCCTGTATTTATTTATATGTATTTTAAATAATTTAAAATTATTTTAAAGCTAAAATCTGATATTTGATTATGGCAATTTCGCCTTCAGCACAGCAGACATCATATTTCGCTCCGAAATTACAGTTGGCTCGCTGTCATTTATAGTTTTCTCAAGTGGTGCCCGGATTGTTTTGAGTTGGCTATATATATATAACATCAGGGGTTCTTAAACTTATGTAGTCCGAGTACCCCCTCTTGAACAACATTTCTTTTTGCGGACCCCATCCCAACTCTAAGCATTTTTGAGACTTAATTTCTGGCTCAATAATCTCATAGGCACTACGTTATAATAAATATTGGTAAAAATGTATCGCTGGTTACTTTAATAAATGGTCTTGCGCATTTATAGAGACGAACATTTTTATTAGGACATAGAATAAAAAACATAAAAAGAGTAGTAAAAAGAATTTTAAAAGTTACAAATCATAATACATTAAACTCAGACAAACATTTCTTGGTCAAATATTGGTCAAAATAGATATATCTTATTATAATATGTTTTCTGTAAATGATTTTTACTTAATGAGATGGGTGCAGTGGTTCTCTTGAAACCAGAACCGCAATGTCGGGCTCTATGTTGGAAAGTTTTATTCTGAGGTCCGCTTCTACATTGAGTTTGCTTCTATACTTTGATTTCATATATATAACAGTACCGAAAAAGTCTGTATACATAAATATGTTGTGCAGAACGGAATCAAATGTTGGAGGGCTTCATTTGCAAGTGCAGGGTAAACATATCTGAGAAATAACCAAAAGTTTGTGAGTTCATTTTTGTTGAATTGTAGTTTCAAAGACGTATCGCATGATAATTCCACGAGAATATCTTGTTCAAGTATAGATTGTCAAAATTGTTTCGCGGACCCCTACAGTTTAAGAATCTATGCTATACATCATTTCAAGTTTCAATCTCTTTTTTTTTTTTTTCCCACTTCCCCGTTTATCACGCATTTGAAAGAACCTCATCCAGTGCATTGTTATCTGTTAAATTTGTATAAAATATCTGTTATTTTAGTAATATTTTTTTTTTGTTAGTTTAAAGTTCATTTTCACCCTTTCGAAATGAGTTTAATTGAATAATTATTCTTTCGTCATACAATTTATTGTCGTTTTCAGTTTGTTTTTCAACTGTTTTTATTTTATTAAATTACATTTTTACAATTGTAGTTTATGTCTAGTTTTATGAATTTCTTTGAATGTAACGAAGTTTATTCGGTAGTGGCGACAAATATCTATAATGACAAATCCAGCCTTTATGACACATACATTTATTTACAAACGAAGAACATACAGATCCCTAACAGTTCTTGGCGGTGAAAAGTAGTAACATGTAAGAATATAACATGCTAACAGAACTGTAGACTAACGACGAGTAGTGATTTCGTCAAACCCTCTTAAATACGGAGAAATTTTTAAAACAAGTCTCCACTGTTGAAAAACATAGGCACAAAAAAACTAGCATGTTTATTGGTTATTGGATCTTTGGACGGACAAGTAGCTATCATGACGTCATTAAAAAGGTAATAAAATAGTAGTTTGAGTCGAAAACAGTCAGGCTGGAGGCTTTTTACCCAGTGCGGGAGTTAATGATGCAGATCTTTTTGGAGAAATAATCATTTAGTGCTTGAAAGTAATTGTAAGATGTCTTGAAAGTATGACAGAAATTACTAATTATGGTTTTACAAATACTAAAACGTATATGAGGAAGAGAGAATTGAAAGTGAATCCTAGGCATGAAGGTCAAAGACATCCACAAATAGACCAGTTGTTGTGTAGATAAATTATATTTTCTTTTATTAGATAGTAATAGTAAATAATCATTCTTGTAAGTGATTATAATTTGTTTTTAAATTAATTAACCTTAAATATAGCAGCTTCGTTTTACGCACCCTTTCTTACGTCTCTGCTCTAATTTGTTTAAAGTGTTTGTGATCTAATTTTTAATTGCCTAAATAATGTAAACGGTATTTAGGAAAATTGCGCAATTTTCCTGAATCTCCAATACATTGTAAAGGTATCATTGATTAATTGGTCATGACAAGTTTTTATTTTTTTATAATAAGCATTTCTTGGAATATTATGTAAAGTAGCTGGTGAATTTTTATTTTTCGTTGGCTGGTGAATTTTATTTCTTCAAGTTGACTAATTTAAATTTTAATTTTTGGAGATGTCTTTTTTTTATTTTTTCTAAAAGTTAATCCTTTTTTAGTGTTAATTCCTTTTTTTCTATTATCCTATCCTACTCAATATAAGCACAAAATCCAAAGCCATGGTAATCCAATATGCCGTGTTTTGCCACTTTGTTCGCTTTTCCCGGGGAAAGCAAAGAAATGTTGAACGTTTCTGCAGATGTCCCTTCATAGGTTTTCCAGCCTTTTCCCTTCATAGGTTTAAACTTCAATTTTCAGGTTTTTGGTTTTCAGCTTTACTTTCAGGTTTCTTTTTGTTTCGGGTTTAACCCCATTAATTTTTTTTTTTAAATTCATAACCCATAATGGGAGCATCAGTTAGAACTTGTATATTTCGGTTATCTCTTCACAACAATTGATACCTTTCATTTTTTTCACCTTACACAGTTCAGTGATAATATATATTTATCAACGGTGCGAACATTATCATTAAACGAAGGATTATTTTTAAGTTTTGATTTTCAAGACGCACACAACTTGTCACTGGAAAATCCTTCATAAAATGGAAATAGGAATACTACCCAAAGAACAGATGAAACAAGTTACCTAAATATTTTCCGTCCCATCGGCGAGGCCGAACAGTTGGCAAGCTCACAGTTAAGAAGTCGAGCTAAAGAGATGAAACTTCGAGTATACTGCAAATACTTCATCAGCATTGCTCAGACAAACCACATTTCAAATGTTAGTTTATGGTAACTAAAAAACCAAAATGTCTTCAATTATAACAAAATTTGGAAAATAATATTTTAAGTTCGTAATAATATGTATCCACAAGAAAATCAATATCTTATGGTTCATGATGTTTGTTGAATTTATTTGACTTAAAATAATTAATAGCTTAAAGTTATTAGCTAATTTAACTTATTTTGCCTAGTGTTTTCTTTGTCCTGATGTGATCTATGATTCAATGTAGTAATTTCTATAATATCAAATTTTTTTCACACTTTTTAATGAAGTGGTTGTAGTTCTTCCTCCTTTCTGACTTTGCCAGTCACTTGACATTAACGAGTAACGGCCTCCTTTTCGTTCCAGACTGTCGCCAGAGCTCTGGCCGGCTGAGGAAAGCGATGGATTCACCAATGGATGAGGCCCAAGACTTGGGATTCTTCAAAGTATGGCTGCTCATTTCCCAACTCCTCGGTGTTGTCAGCATCGCTTTGGTGTCTGCCTGGTGCGGCCAGTACCTAGGGGGCTTCACTTGGCAGTCTGACCCGAAAATACAGTTCAATTACCATCCATTTTTCATGGTCCTTGGGCTGATTTTTTGCTACGGAAATGGTATTGTATTATTTAATCACAACATGTTTATTATGAGTATTTATAGCGTCAATTCGTCGTCTTAAGAGAAAAATTTCAAAACTAAATCTATCACTTTCAGCGTCACTGTTTATTTTAGACTGGCTATTTTTTTATTTCTAATGCAGAAACCCGTGGACAACGTCCTTATGTATACAGAAAAAAAGGGAAAATACAAAACTGCAAAAGAGAACTAAATGGAAAATACATAAACAAGAAAATCAACTAAGATAAAATTCTCATGCGATCACGGGCCTCCTAATAACGTCTGTACAGAGAACGCCCGGTTAAGGCAGGGCATGTCATGATGTACTTACCGTCCATGTTGTCGAAATTGCAAAGAGGACATATCGGGCTAGAAAAAAAATTCCCATTCGTTATTCCCTAGTACTGTATTCGATTCTGTCAACTTACTTGAAAAGCCAGTTCCAAATATAAATTCAATCCCTAACTGTAATCATGGATGTATATTTTTCTTTTCATACTACGCTTCTAATCATTAAGTTTCCAGTATTACATAATTTTTTTATTACTTTGCAGCCTCTACATACATTTTTCTATTTGCACTATTCTAATCATGATGTTGTTAATATTACTTTTTTTTCCATTTTGTAGCCCATGCACATTTTTTTGTACTACTCTTCTAATCATGTTATATACAAGGGTTGGGGTATAAGTCATGGCAACTATTTTTTTTCTTGTAGATATGTGAACGGATCACAAACGTATATGTGTCGTGTGGAAGTTCTGCAGGCATAGTGTGAATGCAGAACAACAGATGGCTCTGTGATAGCTGGTAGTAGCGCAGCGAGGGCTCTGAAATCAGTCAGTTGGTGAGTGTCGTGCGAGATGGAATGTCACAGTGAATTAGTAGAAGCCCTTGGGAATAATGCCCTACCATATCGTACAGTAGCACTACATTGAGGGTCTTTAGGCCCAGATATGCCATGTCAACTTTATGTGTACTGTGTTATCATTCTTTTGCACGGTGAAGGCCATATTGCCCTGTATACTACCGTAATAAATTAGTGTGTTACGATATTTCAGTGCTATTCATTGTCCACACGTGTAGTTAAGACCTTGTCCTTTCGTCTGTATATGTCACATTTTCCAACCGGACTGGTATCTTCAAGAAAAAAAAATAGTTGCCATGACTTATACCCCAACCCTCGTATAAATTTTAATTTTGTAGCCGACACACATCTGTCTTTTTGAGCAGCTCTTCTAATTATTATATCGCCAGTGTTATTTATATTTTTTTTCAATTTTGTAGCCCTCTCACATTTTCCTTTTTGTAATACTCTTCCAACCCATGATGTTGCTAATATTACATATAGTATATATTTTTCAGTTTTTCAGCCCTTGCGCATTTTTCTTTTTGTACAATTCTAATTATAAAGCATGGTGTGTCTAATATTATTTATACATGTGTTTTTCAACTTTGCCCTTGACAATTTTCTTTTCGTACCACTTTTCTAATCCATGATGTCGTTAAATATGTATTTTACTTTCAATCTTGCAGCCCTTCTAGTGTACCGTGTGTTTCGTAACCAGCGAAAAAGATCGTTGAAACTGTTACATTTCGGACTGCACACTCTGGCCTTCATATTCGCTATTGTAGCTCTAAAGGCTGTATTCGATTCTCACAACTTAGTGGAGAAGCCAATTCCTAATCTGTATTCGATCCACAGCTGGTTGGGCCTGACAGCCGTTATTCTCTTCTCTTTGCAGGTTAGTGATCGTCTTTCATTGACCTCACATTTTGACTTAGTTGTTTCAATAAGGCATGGGCAGAACTGTAAACAAAAAGCCAATGTCATGGCCGTGCTTCGTTTATGGGGTCAAAATAGAAAAGTGGTTAGAATCTGCTTTTGGCATAAAATACTGACTTGTCATTTGTCTATTCAAAACAACGTCAAAAAAGTCAAGTATATTTTCGTTAGTGCTCTAATTCAAAACATCCATCTAAATTGTTGTTAAATAAACAAGAAAGTAATATCTTTGAACGTTCTTTCCATGGTAAAGATTCAGCATAAGATATCCAGTAAAAGAAGAGTAAACAAAAACAGAAGTATCATCTTGATTAGCTCTACCATTTATCTGATTAGAATAGAGGTAATGTTTGCTGAACGGCAGCCTCTTGTATATTTTCTACTCTGTGACGTCAGTCGCTCATGCTTTATCCGTGACATCTAACGATCCATCTCTATGCACCTGCCCATTGATGCACCAGTCAGCCACACTTTAAAAGATCTAAATATCTGATGTTTGCAGCTTCTCGTTAATTTTTTTTTTCATTTTTTTAAACAGTACTTCTGCGGCTTCATAGCTTTTCTGTTCCCTGGCATGACGAAGATATGGCGTGCCAAGTACCTTCCTGTACATGTATTTTTCGGATTGACTATTTTCGTCATGGTGGTGGCTGCCGCACTCATGGGCATTACCGAAAAGCTGATATTTACTCTGTAAGAAGTGTTGTATTTCTTATTAACATTTTTCTTTTTTAATTTACACAAAGTAATATTCTAGATTCACCAAGATTTAAGTCAGTTCTAGTTAAGTGAATTTTTGGAAAGCCACGTGTTGTCGTGTGGTCAAGTACTTTTTCGCTCATTACAATTAATTTTATGAAAAGGAATCCCTAAGAATTGTAATTTTCTTTCTCCGAAAAGTCGATAATTTATATAACTGTGCTACGTGGCCAGATATTTCTCTGCTATGAATATAGCTGAAACTAGAGCAACTTCCTCAATTATTATCTCTGATGCTGATACTTCGACACTTCATTTAACCCCGTAAGGAATTGGTTATTTCTGCAGCACGAAGATCCTGTAATAGAGAGTGTGCGCAAATTCTGTAATAAAAAATAAGGAACAGATGTATTATACGCACCGCCCTTAGCGCCAACAGGGTTTCTGCAGACATGTTAGGCTTAAAGTGCGAAATGTAAACAAAATATGGAACAGATGTAGTAAACGTAATAAATTGGAAAACAAACTTACTGCTGGCTTTAATAAACACGTAGGCGCACACGGGATCTTAAAAACACATAAATACAAAAAATAAAAGCTTAAAAATAATTAGAAATTTGTTAGGTGGGGGGAATGCCTCCCCTCCCAACCCCCCACTGAAAAAAGTCAGTATAATGCAACTAATAATAACTCATTTAAATAAACATAAAATACACCTTGGTTAAATATATATTTCTTCATTAAACATAAATTACAGCACAAATTCAATTGAAAAAATACGTGCTGACAAAAGAATATAAAAAAGGATCTATTTACATTATATCGCCTCTATGTTAGACACAAAAATCCCTTGATATTTCTCAATTACACTAAATACTGCAGGCATAATGAATAAAAGAACAAAAATAACTAATACCATCCAAAATACGTCATTAATATTTCGCAACAACATGGCCGCCATATTATATCACGTAAACAAACGCACACGACTAGCCATTCAAACTGTGTTGACACAAAATAAAATCTCGCCAAAATCGCATGGTTACCACGCCAAACTTGGCAGGGAGGTGCGTATAACACATCTGTACCAAAAAGGGAAAATAAATTTTTTGTAGTAAGATGTTTATAAATTACTGAGATTAAAAAAATTTATTATATGCTCAAAATGTAATGAATTCTAAAAATTTTAAAAAGAATGGTTAAAGGCTTCTATCTTAAACCAAAGGCAGGTACATAATTTTGTATGCAGGACGCTTTTGTCTAAGAGAATTTCGTTTCCTTCATGATAGTTTTGCAAATGAGTCCCACTAGTAACGCCAGTTTTTTTCATTTTTTTAAAAAAAATTATTGCAATTTTTGATTAAAAAATAATTAATGTATTGCTAAATATTGCCACTGACAACTAAATATCCCATCGACATTGCCATTTATCCTGTGCTATTTGATTTAAATCCTTCTCAAACGTATGGAGAAGATATTTACAGATAAAGGGCTTTATTGTTGTTATTTACATTCTGTAATGCATCGAGTCCCTGATTCTGATGTACTTAATGTTAAGACATCTCTTGCTGTAGGTTCTAACTATTTTCAATGATTGATTCTTTCTAATTAACATTAGAAATAAATATTACTGCTACTCGTAAGAATATTCGTATTTTCAAAAATATTTTAAACAGCGATTTATATTTCGCCTCAACATCATTTAACACATGTTTTACATTTTGACCGATATCCTGCTACTTCAAGTTTCTGCAGGCGCGGTTACATTGACTGTCGTCAAAAGTTGCAGATGTGGAACTCGACATCCAGTTTGTACGAAATCTTGTTCTCACGTTTCATTTATTTGTAATGTTTGTGTTGAATACCTCGTTTCATTTCTAATTTTGCGTTGTAATATCTCCGCAGCAAATCTGATTATCCTACATCTCCCACACCAGCTGTGATTGGTAATATGTTAGGATATTGTCTGATGCTCTTTGCTGCGTTGGTGGTGTACATGGTGGCCACGCCCCAGTTTCGAAGGCGGTTGCTTCCAGAGGAGATACAATTGCAACTGGAGCAGCAGTCGCCAGCCAACTGAGAAATCAATCCAATCAATCTTGGGAATCTTGAACTTGTTTTGAAAACCTCAGCTAGTTAGATTAAATGGTGTGCCTTGCTGATGATGTGCAACAGTTTTGATTGAAAATTATGCTACCGAATGAATTCGAACGGATGTCGCAGAAAACAGTGTAATGGCAGTTACTGGATGTATTCTGAAATATCTTCTACTACAGATGCGTAGAAAAGCATCTCTCTAGAGATATTTTCTTTTCTTCATGCCTGTCTTAAGCTGTTGATAAACGAAAAGAGAGATTATTTATATATATATATATATATTTATTTCTTGTTTTACTTTTTGTGTTGTACCAAAATTTAAAATCAAATCAAAATTTATCACTCATTTATTGTCTATTGATAGTAAGGAATTACGGTTTCAATTTGTGAAAAAGCGATTGTTGAATTTTCATTTTTATGTGTATATCTGGTCTACTCGTATTTTAGTTCAATGGCGCAGCTAGAATGCATTTCTTGGGTTTTTTCCCCCTCATTTTGGGGGAATGCTGGGCGAGCATTCTTAATCCCCCGTAATTTGCTTATTACTATTGTATTTTATTACAAATCGAACGTTAGATTTTAAGACATATTTAGGTATTTGCTTTCACTATTAATTTTTCAATGTCCTTTTTATTTTAAATTATTTTTGAAAAATTATTTTTATGAATAATTTCAAAGAAGAGAAAAAAAAATAGAGCTGTTTTTATCCATGCTTCTCTTCTCCAACTATGATTGCCAATACACATCATATACATTTGTTTTAAAATATATGTTCGTATTTATGTGTAGCTATTCACTTTTATTTTTTTTATTTTCTGTATTAATTTACCTGTTTTTAAAGCACAAAATGTTTAAAATTTCGGGACAGTTGTTGAAATATCGCATTTATTTTCATAAAAAAGTTTTACTTTGAATGTCTAACATTTACTCGAAATATAAATATTTAATGAAACTTAAATTTATTCAGGGGTTTACTTACATGTCATACAATTCCCATTTCTCTTCTTTAAAAAATCCTGAAAGGGTATTGAAACTGTAAGGTGTAAATATATGTTATTATTTCATTAAACATCTGAAAAAAAGTGCATAAAAACAGCTACCTCTAATCGTGAAACATATATGTTGATAATTATGCAACCTATTTATAAAAGGAGGTTAAAAGGGTGTTTTTTTTTTCAATTTAAAAAAAATGTTATTAATATCACCTTTAAGATGCTATTACTTCTCAATCTTTGATAACAATAATTTTGCAAGGTTTTTTAATTACGTTAGCCATAAATATGTGCTTTCTCTGTTGGGAAGGAAGAAATTTAGATTTATTTCTATACTAAATGAGAAATTTAGATTTATTTCTATACTAAATGACTACCAAATGATCATGGAGTATCATCAAACTTTTAGCGTACACCACTGCTTTCAAGAAGTTTGTCTGTTCCAAATGTGATATTTATGCGATTTATTTTTTGTCAGAATATTCCACAGGTTGTTTTCTCTTACACCATGTTTCGCTATTAGCAACATTGTTTATTCTTGAGAATTATGGAGCAGTCACACCAAACGTTTGATGGCCGTATTCACTTAATGATCTTGTACAGCTGCAATTATGACTGCCGAACGAACTTGGCCGAGCGAAATTTCAAGCCACATGACATGAATTTAAGGAGCGTAGCAGCAGCGTACGCAGAAATTTTCTAAGGGGGAGGGGGGGGAACTATGAAAGAGTTGTTTTGAGCAATCAGTGCAAAGCTTAAACCTAATTAAATAATACAGTGAAATCTCGATCTATCTTTTTTCAAGGGAACGACTGAACTGAACGATAAATGCGGGACCATAACACAGCAATCGTCGGGACTGGGTGAAATAAACGACACATACGGGAAAACGATGATTCGGAGAACGATCGATCGAGATTCCACTGTATATGTAATTAGAACCAATGGGATCCCCCGCCCCCTGCGTACGCCACTGGAGCGTAGAGTAAACACGGAGAGCTGCAGATCGATTGATCGCACATGGTTAAAACCGTGTGGCTGTTATCGCTTTGATAAATGGAACAGTCGCTTTACCATTAGTCAGTTTTCTGTAATTTTCTTTTAAAATTCAGCGTATTTTGATTGTTACTCTAACTGTTACATTTCACTAAAATTTAGTTTTTATGGTAGAGCTTTCTAACGTCAAGCCAACCGGAAAATTTATCAAACTTTTTTTTTATTGAGCAATGATTTTAAACACGCGAAAAGGATATCCCTTGATCTGCTAAGATGTTGCTGACCGGTTTTCTTCTTATAGTGAGTTCTGCCGCTAATCCTCTCTCCTGCAGAGCTTAAAACTATTTTTAAATGCTATAATTAATTTAATGTAAATTTCCGTGTTACTCAGGTCCGGCCCTAGTAATTTTGCCGCCCTGTGCAATAGCATATTTTGTACGGGGATTATGATTACAATTTTTTTTTTTTTTTTTTAATGTTCAGTGCAATAAAATTTTATCATGTAACGATGTTTTGAAGTTTGGTTTCAACAGAGGAGGAATAAATGACTTTTTCAGATTCATTTTTCGTATAGATTAGGCAGTGATCAAAATCAAAACTGAAAAACATACAGGAATCACCGTGTTTGACTAATAGTCCATACTTGTCTACAATTAGGAACTTATTTCCATGAATATTTTACACCTGAAAGAACAAAAATAACTCAATCTAAGTACTATGTCTTATTTTGCAATATTGTCGCGACTGAAAACTCCTGTTTTTAGACTACATTGCAACAGCGCATATTCAAGAATTATTAGGAATTCGTGTAAAAAAGAAATATCACAAATCTGTGTAGTAAAAACATTTCTCTTTTAACAACATTTGATAGTTACAGAAAATAATTTTAAAACGCTAGCTGCAAGATGATTTTAAAATTTTTATAATAGAATAAATTATAATCATGGAAAAGAAATCACAAATCTACGATACTTCAAAGACCATTTAGAAAAAAATAGGTTTAAAAAAATCGAGCTTACATAATATGATAATGAGTAAAGAGAAATATCACAAATTTATGTACAATGAATTTCTCAGAATAGGTTTTGAAAGATAATGAAAGACAAAAAAAATGGGTGTCAGAAAAGAAGCACAACCGTAAGCATTAAAAGTCGTCATTTTATTAAAAATCTTGAAGTAACTGAAGTATAAGATTACGATAGGAAACAACGTAGAACCGCATATAGCTTCGGTTAGTTCGGCCATTTGTTTAAGCAACAAAATATTCTTTAGATATTTCTTGCCAAATATCTCTCCGTGTTTATTCTCCTTGGTGTGAATTTCTGCACAGGCTTGCTGTCGTTACGAACTTATAATGCAGCAGTGTGTATTCTTATGACTTTTCTTTTCTTTTTTTATTATTATTGCATTGTCTATGGGATTGCTTTCTCGCGTCATTCGAATATTCTCTGCGCATGTACAGTTTACTTTGGTTGTAAATATATTTCATTCAGTGGCGCCCCTCCCCCCCAAGAAAAAAATCCTGGGTGCGCCACTGATTTCATTGTTGATTATATGTTCTGTATGCTATCGGATATTTTCGTAGAAATGCTTTATTTGTGTGCTGTATGCAATTTTTAAAAATGTTTTGCACAATACGTATTTTGTGATAGTGCATTTATTTTTTGAAAAATGTATGGGATGTATATGTTTTTAGATTATATTCCTGATGTGTTTTGAAATACATTTAGAACTATGCAATAAAATATTCTTTTCAGATTATAACTACAGGAAAATCTTTTAGAGTATTTATTAATTATGATATATCACGAAGATTATTAAATATTTACTTATTGTATAATGTTTAACAACTAAGATAAAATGATGTTTTTTTTGTTCATATTGTGTTATATGCACTGTGTTAAACAGGCAGAATTTTTCTCTTGATTTTCTTAGCATTAGACTGTTTCTATCCAATAGAAATTATCTACATTTTGTGTTCTTTCATTTTAAAAACTAGAACTCAAAAGTTACTTCAATGATGTGAAAAGCTACAAAAAATTGACAACTTTTGTTCGTTAACATCAATTTATCTATGCATAAAATTTCGTCACAAGTCATTTTAGCATCCTATAGGCTTTTTAATATTATTTTTTTTAATTAAATATTCACTTCAAACTCCAACGATCAGATAAATATCCAGTATTTCTGATGAGATTATTGAGTATACATTCGTGTAAAATAATGGTTGAAAGGAATTTTATCTTAGCTTGATAAATTGTTTATAACTGTCCAGTATTTATAGCTATTAGCAGTATCGTCTTACAAAATTATTCTTGTTTCAACATCTTCGATTTCTTCTAAAAAGATCTCAATTTATTTTTTTGAAAGAATGATTGAAAGAATGCCGACTTTTCTTGAAAGAAAGAATACCAGAATTCTGAATTCTCATACGATCAAAACTTATAATTTCTTTAAATTTTTCATAATGCTGTGTTCGAATTTCTCGTGCTTTCTGAAATAAATAGATTATGTAACGTACCATTTATCCTAAGAGGTTTTGAGGCAGCAAATTGAACATAAAATGTAATAATAAATGTTATGATTGCTATTTACTATTGGGATTCACAGTAGTTAAAAGAATACAATTCTTGGGCAATTTAAATTTAATGTATTAAAAAATAAGATCTTTTTCTTCTTTAATATTACAAAATGGTAGGGGGAAATATCAATCAGCTTCGTACTTGTAGCTTAATTTTTTAAAAATATTTTCCTGGAAACAACTTATTTAGAAACAATATTCCGGTAGTTAAGGTTTTAAAATATGTCAGCGATCTACATTAGGATGCATGAGAAATTTGAACATTTGCCCCCTGACATTTAGCTCACAGATCTGCGGAAAGCTGAAGCTACTTGGTCTTCAGTGGACCTATTGCGGTTGGAGGCGTTAGCATGAATTCAGGAGACGGTGGAAAATTTCAAAGTACCACTATGCGATAAGTGACGCTATTAAAATAAAAAATAAAAAACAAAAAAAACGCAATGGTTCTGTTGCAGCCATGGCAAAATCTTCCGTGAATTAAATCCAATCTAGATTCATTTATTTTTACAGAGACTTGATTTTACAGAGATTTTTAATGCGACTGAAATTCAGCAAGGCACATCGTGGTGTCCCTTTCTCCAAAAGATTGGGGGCGCAGCGTCCAATTTGTAACTGTGGTGCTTTCTGTTGAGTATTGACCGCTATTGATGTAACTGCATCTCAGAACTTTCCAAAAACCACATTCTCTCTCCTAAACATATCTTTATATATTCGATATCGTTTTATACATATATGTACATAGGATATATTATATTTGGATTGTACATAGATATCTGTTTGCCTGAAATAGAGATTTCGATGAGGAATTTTTTAAGCAATTTTCAACCTCATCTGTTGAGGCGATGAGGGAGTACTTGATAGTATTGGAAACTTTTTTTTTTTTTTAAAACAAGTTCGTAACGGCGTTCTGTTTCAAATATTTAATTAATCTGCTAATATCGGATTGTCTAAGTCTGTAAAAATGGTTAAAGCTCTATGAAATTAATATAATTTATTTTTCTCAATATAAATAACTGTACACTAATATTTTATTAAAACCGATTCAATTATACCTTAAATCTAAATCATACAAAAAATCGGTGTTTACACTAAGTGTTCTTGAACAATTATGCCTTTATATTTATATATATATATATATATATATATATATATATATATATAAAAGGCCTTTTATATTCTTAGAATAATCATGCGTTTCAGAGTATTTAGGGGCATAAATTCTTAAAATATTTCTATAAAAAAAGGATTATGAAAGTGACGAACTTTTGAGTCTGGAACTCTAATTTCTAACCGATTTTCTAATCCATATCTCACAGAGAAAATAGTGTAAAATTCATAGAGTTAACAATTGTTGTAAACTATATTTTCTTATTCAAGACAAAGATATTTCTAATTGTGGCAACTTTAGAAGTTGACGGCTTATTAGACGAGCAAAGAAAGAAGTTTCTAAACGGCAATATATGCAAATGAATTGAATATTGAAAACAAAAAAAAGAGTCAAAAGCATATTTTCAGAGGCAAGATATATTTGGATAATTGATAACATTTCAAAAGTTTTATTTAAAACATTTCAAATTAATTAATTTGAAATTTAAATATTAGAATAGATACTATGCGATATTTAATGGTGGAATCTGCTGTCTTTAATTTGCAAAAACGTATTAATATACGAGTTATTTTCTTTAACATTAAAAACCCATATGTCTATTTCTTCCCCCAGTGAAATATTTATGTATTTTTTATTTAAGTCACTATATCAAAAGGGCAGTCGTTCATGATTATCTAGACTTGTGCATTGTCTAATTCGTAGTTATATCCTAGCTTATCTCCAATTCATACAAGAAGTTTGGGGAGGACAATTCTGAATATCCTGGTATTCTGATAAACGTAAAAAAGTCAAAATATTCCCAAAGGTTGCATCTTTCTGACCACTGGTTTCCTTATGTGACCAGTTATTCTTCCGCCCACAAATCCCGATCAACTCAAATACTTGCATTTTGGTCTTTCAACCAAACTGATCCTAATTTTCACCTCCATTGTGTCGTTATGCGACACTTTAGTCAAAAATATTTATGTGCGGGTTAGTTACTGTGCGTGCGAAAAATACTTAGAAGTGAGGAATATGACTCGTCCGAATTGTTTTTTCCAATGTGGAATACATACATGCATACACACACACACACACACACACACACACATATATATATATATATATATATATATATATATATATATATATATATATAGGTATGTATGTATATGTGTGTGTGTAAATGGGTAACTTTGCAATTTAAATTAAAAGCCGAGCTCGCATAAAAGAAGATTCTACTTCACGTCACTCCCGTATATTCTGTTCCCATTACACTAGTATTTATCTCTAGTGAAACATTTATAAATATTCTGACAGGCGGCGAGTTATTCGGTGTTTCTTTCTGGATTTTGAATGAGCGAGAGTTGCATGTAAGATGCAGCTCTTCGACATTTCATTTTTTCAACCCGTTTCCAGAAATAAAATAGGACCGTTGCGAATATTTCCAACGAACTAGGCCAAAATTAACCATTTTTATGACCTTTGTTAAGCGTG
>OU015498.1:21986866-22318777 GCA_907164885.2 Dolomedes plantarius
TTTTTGGGGATCATTTGGATGCCGGGCAGACTCATCTCCGCAACACATGCTCAACTGGTAACATAAAAATTTACACAAAAGAGTATATGAATCTAGAGAAGGAAAAACTTCTTAAGGCCTGTTCACATAGAAAATGTCAGTGTCAGCGTTATTCGTATAATAATTCGTAATTGGGAAATATATTTAACCAATTACAAACCTCCAAACGATTAGCAACGAAATTCTTAACGCCTGTGATTGGTTTAAAATATATCATTACGAGTAAAGCTGACGCTGACGGATTCTGTGTGAACAAGCCCTTAGGGCCTGTTCACATAGGAGTCCGTTGCGTTGCGTTAAGGAAAAGATGACGTTGAGACGAAAATAAACAAATCATATGCCTCCAAACGATTAGCAATGAAATTTTTAACGCCTATGATTGGTTTATTTTCGTGTCAACGTCATCTTTTCCTTAACGCAACGCAACGGACTCCTATGTGAACAGGCCCTTACACTCAAATCGACATTCCCAAAATACCGCCCACATTGTGTAGTGCTTGACACAGCAACTTCAACTCCGTGAGATCGGGTTTGAAACCCGGCTAAGCCATGGGTTTTACGGTACTGTCACATCATAGAGAGAAATGTTGGTTTATCTGTTGGCGCGTCCGTAATAAAGTAGTCAACGAAAACCGCGAATGCTTGAAATGGATGAGGAAAAAATAAAAGGTAGGATTTTGAAACTGGCTACACACAGGTTTGAGTCTGGAGAGGGCTTCAACCCCCCAACGAAGAGGTGCGCCACTGGTGACATAATTACCATACGGAACACGTTAAGCATACTAAGGTGGGTCTTCCTTTCCCTCTGGCCAATCACTTGGTGAAATATACCGCTTTACATGGCTTGTCAGATCTTACGGAAAATATTTTAGTCATTCATATACTTCAAAACATTAACTGCCTCATTTTTTGTAGCATTATAATAAAAATATAAATTATATTTAACTAATGGTTTAGATGATAGCTTTAAATTATCAACATTTTTTTTCTAAGTAATGAAGATGCCAAAACATAATCCTATTCCACTGTACTTGTATACCAGAAAACAAATAAATCAGAAACGCATTTATTCGAAATATTTATTTCATTTCAGGTTACGAAATGTATACAGAATTTATATTATGTTCGACAACAGAAAGTTTTAAAGTTAATTTGCATATTGTTATTGTCTAGAAAAAAATATTTGCACTTCGATCATTCATACAACAGCCATCATATTTATACAAAATTAAAAACTACACAAAGACCGGGGGGAAAAAAGCTGCAATGAAATTAAGTTCTCCGTAAAATACTTACATCAATATCAAAAAATGCAATTAATACAAACGTTAAAATAATACATTTGTACTCTAAAAGTTTGATGATGTTTATCAGTCTAGATATATATATACGCTACAAATTAAAATACAATCCCACACTTCCATATTCTTCAACTCTATCATCTCATGCTAATTGCTGTTAATTCTTTGAAAAATGAAATTAGTACTTTGATTAACACTGTAATTGATACATGAAATTAAATCATACAGCAATATCTAGTAAGAATTGCAAGAAAAAAGGACTTAATCTGACCAACATTAGTCCTTTAAAATTTGAACATTTTCTGTAATCAAATTAGCTGTTTCCTTTATTAAATATGCACTATAACTTTCTATTGGGGGGAAAAAAAAGAGGTAACATATTCCCTCAATGTTTCAGGGAAAACTTAAGGATTATAGCTTCTGTCACGGAAAATGCAATAAATGGTATTTAATCTAGTCCTATTTAGATTAAATTTAAATTTGTTTTGAAATTATATTCCTTTATACATTTTAAGGGGATCAGTTAAGCTACTAATATTAATCACTATATATATATGGTACACCATTCACGAATTTTTAAATCAAACATAATCATGAAAAAAATTTTAATTACAACATATTTATTTGGGCTCACACTTAATTTTTTTTTCTTTTTTTTACTCAACCAAAATAAATATATCTCAAAGTAAATGTATTTATACCATACATTTCCTTAATTTGATGTTATTTATATTTTAAAAAAAGAATCTATATCAAATTATTGGAACATTATCTGTTCAGAATTGCCAGCAAATTGCATTCGATCATTGACATACATATTGAGCATTTCAGTTCATCCTTACCAGAATAAATTGACAGACAGATATATTTGAATCATGTCAGACTTTACACTTTAGCCCAAAATAAGATCTTGCATTTTACACTTTTTATAATTTACATATGTACATTGCTGAAATATAAGTATGAAAGATAAAATTTAAAATAAATCATGACATTTGATATGCATAGGTCAGTCTTGAAAATTCATGTTAATCAATTTACATTAGGAACTTTTCAGATGTTCACAAAAACTAATTTAATTATTAGCCATATGCACATTGGTTACAGAGAGGTAATTACATAGATTTCATATGATGCCATGTTAACTGTTTAAGATATCAAATAAAATCCATGCATTTCTCTGGAGGAGTTCCAAAACATGCACCCTTTACATGTAGCATTTAAATTTTCATAATATTTTATCATACAAAATAGAGCCTTTTTAAAGAAGACATGGTTATCTTAAAAGCACTCATTTTCTTACACAAAAATTTATATAAATCATATTATGCCTGTTGCTGGCTCCAAAACTGCTGTATGGCTTTGAATACATTATAGGAATTGTTTCCCATGCATGCATCAGGGAACTGCAATCTCAACTTTTCGAGTGGCTGCTTGGACTATCTTATTGATCCTCGTGCACTAGTGTTAGCTGTCAGTCATCTTTACAAATATTGCCCAAAATTCATTTCATAGCCTTTTCTCCCTATGTTAAAATTGCATTCTTCCCAGATTCTTTATTTTGTAGGCTACACTCACTGGAATGGGGACATAGTGGAAATTTTTCTGTCCTTGACATAAATCCCATTTAAAATTTGAGTCATTTTTAAATGAATCTTATAATTATAACTTTAAAGAGAGGTTTTAAGCAAAATGCTTCAACTGTTGCATGAATTTAAAAATAGGTTTACTTATGTTATAGTTTCTAAAATATAAAAGTAAATAAACTTTTGATATAGATTGTCCCATATTTAAGTGTTCCTCAGGTCAACTTTATTACTGGGGGAAAAAAAAAAGAATTCCCCCTTTGTAACAGCGAATTTGGATAAAACCATCAGAAGCGTGACAAATGCCAGTATTAATAGAAGCACTCATTTTAATGATGGGTAGCAAAGAAGCTACTCATCACAGCTGTCCTTAAAAATAAGATATGTTAAAATGAAGACTCTGTGATTTTTATTATCATCATAATATGAAACCATTTTTGCAACAAGTTCAATCAGATATTTTCAGTCTTGTTTTAGCTGCCATTGTGAACATTAAGAAATGAACAGGAGCACTAAGAGCCAAAATATAAATTGTTAGGTTTAATAAAATCCCAAAGATACAAATATTAAAATACTGAAATGCAGAGGTAAGCTAGGCTTACAACAGTACATTTTAGCAAGAGTTCAAAAATTTATATTTAAATAGTTCAGTCACTGCACAGACATTCATGATAAGTTGTAAAAAAGGCAAATGGAGTGGCATAAAGTTTGATAACGTATGTATGCACACATACTAGTAAACAAACAAAAAGCAGTGAAAATGTGTTCCATAGAGAAAATCATTGCACGATTAACTTGTATGGGTTAATATGGCTATTCCTAAGAACAATTCAGAGCTCTAAATTTAACTGCAGCTTTTAGTAGTGGACTTTTTCTTTATTAACATGAAAAAAGATCACCTTTTAAGAATGGTTTGATGAAATAGACAGGCCTTTACAGAGTTCCAATGTCTACCTTAAAGAAAAAATTAAAATTGAATTTTAATGTTGATTGCAAGATAGGCCACCCATCACAGGCAAATGATCACACAACTCTTCTCCAAGTGGAAGAATAGTAGGAAATTACAGCAGAATAATAATTCACAAAAATTAGCAGAAAGCCTTCACAAGAGGGTAGTGATTGGACTCTAGCTTCAAAGCATTTTAGAAAATTTTTTCAAAAATGTAACATCAAATAACCAGATAGACTTCTGAAGCCCATGCATGTGTTTCTAAAAGAGGTTAATGTAAAGGTTGCCTTACTTTTGCCAGTAAATTAAGAGTAATATTTTCATACACAATAAACTGGATCAAGCTAAACTTGTGTCTTTAGTTAAAAATGTAGAATTATACTTAAATTACAAGCATATCTAATTTTAAAAAAAACAAAACACACCATATTATAGTTTTAGGAAACAGAATATGCAAAGTTGTTCTTAAATGAACTACCTGAAAAGTATCGCAATGTAAAAAGAATTAGTAATGTACATTAATGAGCATTGATACATAAAACTTTTTAGTTTAAACATACATATGTTAAAAACTGTGATCCATAAGAGTAATAAATATACTTTAAAAGAAAACTTAAGTTTCTTATAAATTTTACATAAGACATATAGAATACAATACTTACGTTTTCGTACACTTTTCTACACACAAGGTGATATTAAAAGCAGAATAAACAAAATGTATCATCAAATTCTAACACTGAAATAACTACTTACAAAATGCTTCTTTGAAACATTTGTAATGGAACACAAATTTCAGTACAATAGAACACAAATTATGTATACACCAGTGTAAATTTCACTGATATTAATTGTATACCAAAAATTAGAATCAATATCTTGGCTAAACTATCAAATAAATTATTTAAAATATTTATAAGAGTTCAGCAAACTTTTTAACTATACCAATGTTTGCTCATTAAAATAACACAAATTATCTTTTACAAAGCTGCAATGAAAAACTAATATTTACATTTAAATACAATACAGTAAGCATTGTTTCAGTCTTCAGAATAACAATAATAAAATAAATGCAAACTTTATGTCTAGTATTCATGGGTGCCAAGACCATTCTCTGTTAACTGATAACTTCTTGATTAGTCATTAATGTACAGCAGTAATTAAAAAATATTAAAATTTGTCAGCATTTATATGTATTATAGACATAAAATCAGATATACAATTTTGTTATGGAAATTGTTGCTAAGAGTACATTACATAATTCATTTTGCATATTTATGAACACACAGGCATTAACTCATGAAAATGTAGATTGAAACAACTGCTAACATAATAAAAATATTTGGCACATGCATTAAGCTAAATGCAACATTAAATGGGAATATCATGATTTTTAAAGATGTTTTATAAAAAGGCACAATGCTTTTGGCTGGTAAGTCTAAAAATGATCTGACAAGAATAAAATTTATGAATATGACCAGGGACATCATGAGTGCAAATAAAATGTACATATGAACTTATTTATAGAGCAAATGATAAAAATGCATTTCATTAAAAGTATTATAGGGCAGAGAATTAAACATTTCTTAAACAAACTATTAATTGCTTGAGAATTTAGTTTATTTAAAATAGTATGGCACAAAATTTTCAGGTAGTTTTCAGAAATTTTAATATAGTACATAAATGATGCTCAGCAATAAAGAAAAAAAAGTTTAAGATCCATGAGGAAATAAAATGGCTTCTCATTATCAAAACTACCTTATATGTACTTCAAATTGCAAAATTTAAATAAAGGTTGTAACAAAAGTTAAATGAAAAAAAAATTAATTTATGTAATCATAAATAATGTTCTTTTAATATCCCATGCAGTTCTTCAATATACTTAAAAAAAATATGCAGCATCTTTACGATAGCATATACATTTTACATTCACAAAATCACCAGAAAAGTTTGAATAAGTAAATTTCAAAAGTAAGAAAATGATAAATTTCAGACCAAAACAATTTTTAAAAAAATGTTCAAATATAACATAATTTAATTTTTTTTGCAATGTTCATACTTCAGAATATTCTGATCTAGGTCCATAAACAAAAACAATAGGTCAACTTAGCTAAAAGATCTGTAAATGAAGCAATCAGCAAAAAGAAAATAATATAAAGAAGACTAAGGCTTTAGTTCTCCTTATTGCATACAACTTTATGATTACTCTAAAATATGTACAAGTATTCACAGCTGATGAGAAAATTATAGGGTTAAGCTAAAATATTTCTTGTACTTAAAGAGTTTAAAAACTCTTGTGGAAGAACCTTTAAACTTAAAATATGCACATGGCTAGAAAAAAGCAATTTGAGACTCTTGCTATATAAATGCATTGCATATAATCATTTATTTAATAAAAAAAATTACTTTATTTATAATGACTATATACAGGTATACATTAAACACAAATTTTACTACAATTTATGAATGTAGTAAAATTTTAAAAAGAACTTGTCTAAAATATTAAAAACTTTTAAATTCACACATTAGTGAGTGATGAAAGGAATATATAGTAGTCTTCAAAATAAATGTTATATAATTAGCACTAAGGTGCTACTGTTATCTGACAAATCTGCATTTTTCAAGTTTTCTAAAATTTCCATTACAACAAATAATGTACAATGCTTTGGCAGCATTTAACAGAGGAAGAAAAATAATTAATTTTAAACAATAACATCTTGGTGCATATTTAAAATCTTGAATCAAGATTTTTTAATACAATTTAGATTATTATTTATTATTAAAATTTTTATTTCACAATTTTCCCCTTACATTCATAATGTCACTATAAACTCCAAATATATGCATACACTAGTCAATACATTATAAAGAGTACTGGCAAAATTCAGTTTAATGTCAATTTTAACTATTAAACATGAAATACAGCAATTACTCCAAATCAAAGCACAGTGTAATCTGTAAACTAGCTTCTAAGATAACAGCAGTTAAAGAATCTTTTTTTTCTCCTTCACTAAGTGGGAGAAAGAACATTTCCTGTAGAAACTGAAACCCTCTTAAATTTACTAAGACTTAAATCAATAAAGTAAAAAAATAAACGCAATTTGCTTAAGTATTCATGTCAGCAATATTAACATATGCTTCATGAAATTTCATATTATTTGCAACAATGATATTTGTCCTCAAATTATGAGCACTTGAGAAGAAAATTTTAGCAACCAGAAACAGATTTAACTTTGAGCACATAGACATTTTAAAACATTTAAATCAAGGAAATGTACAAAAAAAAAAAAATAGTAGTAGAAAATTATAAGCTATAACAAATTTTTACCCAGAAAGACCTAATATCATAAATTTTCTACGGTATAGCCATTGAATAGACATTTTGAAAAACTAAACTGTGAAATAACATAATATTTATAGAGATATTATTAAAATGACCCGATTCTTTAAGCTGTTCATCTATCTTAATACATTAAATTTTGTACAATGTCATCATTATAAAAATGAAGTACCTTACTAGAGAAAATAATAAGGCACAGAGGTCTTTCTTCATTTTTATGTTTAATATGTCTTAATGGATAAAAATAATTTTTATTAAAAGAGTCAGCATCTATACCAGTATTTTGATGTACCAAAATAGTTGGAATTTGGTTATCATTTAGAAAGCACAATTAAGAGAAAATTTATACTTACAACTACAGAAATGGCTGAGTAAAATATGATAAACTAAACAAATGCTTGGGGCTTGTGGCGGCCCAGTGGTACAGGGTGCTGGTTTTCGGTGCTGAGGGTGCTCGGAACGAATCTGGGTGTCGCGCCACGAAAAATGCCTCCGTTCGTGTCGTCCCTTCATAGGGGGTAATGCTGTCCACCTATATGATGCCCCCACAATAAAATGGGCAGTAAAATTGTGGCATAGTAGAGGCGAATGTTTAATGACAAGTGCCTCCGCATTGGGGGGAGGGGGAAATGCTTGATACTTATTAAAAAAAGAGTTTGCTTATGACTTCATTAATCATACTCTTCAGCAAGCGACAATTTATGTTTTTGAATTAAATTGTTATATATTTTTAATCTAATAATGATTTTCATTATAAGATCTGCTCCTATTTTACAATTCTTTTTTTAGATGGGTGTAGATTTTAATGCAAAACTGCACTCTTATATGAAATATGTATTTAAGGTTTAAATCTGCATGATTTTAACCTGAAATGCATTAGCACAAACCCAAACCTTAAAAAATATACTTGTGTGTCAAAATATCCATTTGCATCTCAATAACAAGAGTTAACTTTTAAAATCAATAAATTCATGTTAAAAAAATTTTACAGCAATTAAACCAGATTCAATACTAAAAAAAAGTAGTAGCAAATACTTAAGATTAATCTATAAATAATATTGAGTACATAGATAACAAAATAATAATAAATTAAAAAACCTAGTATTCTAGATATTGAGTAAATGATATTCCACTCACACTGAAACTTTTTTTTTTTTTAATATAATGGATGAACAGAAGTTAAAAAGTTTACATTGTTAAATATTTCATAGCAGTAGATTATTAGTTAAATACTCTATTTTTTTAAATAAAAGTTGATTTAAATATATCATGAACACAGTTAATTCAGAAAAATTCTAAGTGTACAGATGTACTTCATAGCTATTTATCAGAAGAGCAGACATAAAACTATAATTAACTTTTCAAAGTATTACAATATATATCTTTGTACTGCATAAATTCTTACAACATATTTTTCATATGCTTCAAGAAAAATTTCAGACAATTAAAAACTACAGAAATAATTGAGCTTAAATTAGAACTATCAAGAAATTAAGCACTGTAAATCAATGAGGATTACTCAATGAGGAGGATTACTCACTGTAAGTCAATAAAGATTACTCATGTTTAAAAGCACATGTTTGAAACACACTTGAATTACATATCAATATACATAAAGTGGCATAAGAATAAACAGTTGAATATTGATTGTAGCACATTATACTTAATGAATAAAAAAATTCGAATTTCCTTTTATTTATTAGCAGAAAATTTCAATTTTATAATAAGGTTTTTTTTTTAAACTTAAAAGACTAATTTTATTATGACATAATATATACAATGTTTTATAAGGTTTAGCAAGTTCAGTTTAAGATTTCTGACTTATAATTTCTGCTTCTAAAAATAACTTCAATTTTCGTTACTTATCCGATTCTAACAAAAGAACATGATTAACTATTAAAACCTAAAATTTTCTAGGGGTGGAGTATGGAGAGGAAACTGGTCTAGGATGGAGAAGATAGTAAATTTGGTCCTCTTTACAGAATGACCACAATAGCAAACCAGTAAACATTACAAAATAAGGTAGTATTTTTCAGTCTTTGGCTTCTATTATCCCTTATTATTGTTAACTAAAATGGGTATAAAACATTCCTGTAATATGGCACTTATTTTTAAATTGTGTCAATACATCATTTTAAACCAAATGAACATGAATAACTAAGAAGTATAACTAAACATAAGAATAATTAACTGCTATAAAACAGAGATAATAGGTATTACTTATACACAAAATTGTCATCATAATCAGGGGAAAAAAAGAGAACATCTATCTTTATTTTCTACAACAACAACAAAAAAAATTAATAATCTTTCGCTGTCTATAATATTACATAAAATATTATTCTATGCAAATTTTTGTAAAATATTGTGGAATTCAATTTTATTATTAAAACAGCTTATTCAGACACTACGTTTCACATTGATTCCTTGCAAATATTAGCCTCAAAATTAAAGAATATATTGTACTAATGGAATCGTTAGTACTAGAATGATAAAATAAATTATGGCTACCTTAAACAAAGAAAAAAAGGCATAATTGTGTAGATTACTTTTTGCAATATTACACCAAATGGAGATGCTAAATTTATCAGAATCCAGTTACAGACTTTTGCTGTATTATTGTAGATCAATTAGTTTTTTCATAACCTCAGATCATCTTAATTGCTGGTACACTGTTGATTATTTGAAATGATCTTGTAACACTTGGTTTTGTTTAATTTTTAGTTAATATTAATAGAAATTCATATGAATAATAAAATGTAACAAAAAGAAAGACAAGGGTAAAAAAGAGTAGGTAAAGGATTTAGATAGCAATGAAATAAGACTTAAAATTGTAATTTGAGGAGACTAGGTAACTGGTAACAAAAAAGAAACTTGAAATGAACAGTAAACTACTATGTTTAATAATAGGAGTTTAACAACAAAATGCAATAAAGCACAACAATAAAAACTAAATTTTAAAGAAAATTCTACTAATAATGCATATCACATGTACAAAGTGTCAAAATAAAAACAATATAGTGAAATGGGAAACATAAATAATAACAAGTAATGCATCTAATACTGAATAAATTCATATACATTTTTCTTCCCTTGAGATTGCCTCAGTTTTGTGAAATATTTTTAAAGTACTAAACAGAGACAAAATATAGAGAAATTAAAATTTGAAAAATTAAAATAACAAAGTGAGGAGGTAGCAAATCCTATTTACATCATGAGAAAACCATAGTGTAGAATCAATATTAATGAGTTTGCTTGAATTTTACACTGCTGTATATATCGCCCACTTGGTATACTGGTTAGCGTTCTGAGCTGTCACACAATGGGCTTGGCTCAAGTCTTGAATAAGGCTCGGTCATTTCCATGTTGACCCCCTAAAAGGAGGCAATACTGGCTAACCTATATGGTGCTCCCATTATAAAGAAGCCAGCAAAACTTTACGGGTCTTCATGGGACAATGTCAAGAAGTACCTATCATCAGAGACAAGTGCCTGTCGCATTGCGAAACAAATAAATAAATATAAATAAAATATTGCTATATATAACACAGAACTTTCAGAGATTTAGTACCTGGGGCCACATTGGACCCTGGCTTGGGCTCAGCCTGTCTCACTTATAGCACTAAAATACAAGAAATTTTTCAATTCATGTATTTTTCTACAAAGGAGACATGAAGACAGTTTTTGTTTATTTTCTCCAAGAGCAGTCATAGTTATACCACCTATTGAAGATTAGGTGCAATATGGAGGAACTGAGGCAGAAAAGAATAATTCTTTTTTTCTAAGGGGAAGAAAGCTCCAAGATGACTGATCAAATGATTCACATACAATCTGAATGAATCAAATTTCCTGTCAATGACTTTTAACAATTTGCCAAACTGCTCTCTGTGGGATAAGAGAGCTATACTGCAATGCTCACTTTTTAGATATTACATTAAATAATAAATAAACAAAAAATTTAAAGTCTATGACTATTTTTGCAATATTTAGTGACTGTCTTCAACCATTCTCAAGTATCTAGAAAGCCGTAAACTATCATGGAATTTATAACATAAAAATTTCACATAATTTGACTAAAAATTAATTTTTCTATTTTACACTTTTACTTATGTAAGGAAAGTCAAAATTAAACATGACTGTCACCTGAACAATAAAAACTGTGTAAAGTTCCAATATGTTAACACTGATTCTAATTATAAATCTACACCATCTATATATATAAAACAGTTCCATAACTGACTCACTGATATACAATGCACAGACCAAACCGATGGACCTAAAGGGCTGAAATTTTGCATGGCGATTCTTCTTATGGTGTTGGGGTACACTAAGAAAGATTTTTGAAAAATTCTTCTTAGATTTTTTAAAATTAAATTTTTAAGCTGTTTTTGTAACTTTTTTTAAAGTTTGCATTTAAAATAATAATTTGAGGGTTATAAAATTTATATCACGAGAAAGATCATAATAATTCCTTTAAAATGAAATCATTTTCGAACCTTTACCTCGATTTTCTGATTTTTGGTGAATTTTTAAAGATTAATTTTCAGAATTTAATTTATTAAATGCTGATCACGTGATTTCTTTTTCTGGTACTTTAAATAAATTTATCGTCATGTGCATAACAACTAAATAGACAAAAAAATATTTTTTTTTCTTTCTAATGCAGCAGACGATTGGATATTATAAAAAAAATATCCCTTGCGATTTTTTTCTAAATATATATATATATATATATATATATATTTTACATCAGTTGTATACATTGATCGTTGCATTTATTAGAAATATATATTTATTTATTTTTTTAGGCAATTGCATACATTGACCATTGTATTTAATTTGAATGTACAGTACTCCATAGCGAAGCGCGGGTTTTCAGCTAGTTATAACATAAATCTTGGTTTTTCTATTTTCTATTAAACAAAAGATAAAAGAAAAGCAAGTTGCAAGGCCAACAATTTATTGATTTGATATTTGCTTCCTGAAAAATACTTGGCATACATTTAAAACAGTGAGAGTTTGCAGACAACTCTTCTGGAAGAACTAGGCATATCAAAACTATTCTATTACAACATTTCCCTGAACTAATATAAAATAAGTTTTGTAGAATAAGGAAACAATGCAAAATACCATAAAAGCTACATGGAATATGCTCAACAAAAACAAACAGCCTCTTAAAATTAACGATAAAAATTAAAACGGACAACCAGTCGAAAATTTATGATAATAGTTCTTCATTAGGCCAAATAGCAGTAGGTGTGATTGTCTCTCCAGCATTTGAGATTTAATCCTAGAAGAAATCACACTTAATGCTCTTATACCAGATGAAGAGGTGTGAAGATGTAGTTGCTGATTGGCTGATTTTTTGTTGTGGATTTTAAGAAGCTGTCAGTTATTATTTACTGTAAAATTATTAAAATCTTTAATTTTATAAAAGCAGCAGCATAAAAAATTTAATAAAGTTTATATTAAAAAATATAAAAACTGTAATACAAATTTTAATGTGTGTTTTCTCTCATATTGCAAATAGAATGTGCAGCCAATTTTAGTTAAAAAAAAATTTTGATTTTAAATGAACCCATGGGAAGAACAATGGTACAGTCCTCATACATTATTTTAAAAATAACAACAAATATATAAAATTCACTTAAACAAAGAATTTGATTTAAAATTTTTAAAAATTAGTGAAATTAAAAAATCCAAACTTAAATTGCATGACATATTTACAAAGGAACTAACTACAGCATTGCTCAAATGTTTGAATGCAATGATGGGGGGGATAAACTGACTTAAAAGCTATTTACAGTGAATGAAACCTTTCTTTTTAAATGAAATAAAAGTCTCCTTAAATGTGACATCAAGCCCTATCCTGAAAAAGCTTCAAACATAGTAAGTCAGAAAGACAAACAACATAACAACAACAAAAAAGTACTAAATAGCTAATGTGAACAAAACCATCTATCTGTAGTTTCATTTGTTTTTCCAAATTGGTTTTACAAAATAATCACAGTTTCTTTGATTCAGAAAAAAAGGTCACATTTGTAAAAGAAATACATTTTCAAAGATATAATTACAAATTCATACAATTTTATTTACTTAATATGCACCACCTTTCTCACTTATTCAGCATTAAACTCTAGAAGAATAATGGCAAAACTTCTAGAAGTCCAAATTTTACAGGATAATTTTTAATGCTTTTTCATTAAATTTCACATTCAATGTATTGATGCTATTCATAAAAGTAACATCAAATAAATGAAACAGATTCATATATTATAAGTGAGATATTTGTAACACCACAGTAATGTTTTTAAAAAAGATGAATGTCTCACAGACATGAGATATATAAATGAGAGATCACCGTATTTCATTTTATGTTGCACAAAAAACTTGTTTTTGTCCTTGCTAAAAACAGCAAGAGTGTGAAATAAATACATGAATCTATGACACTTCTCTTGGTGAAATTTTCAATGAATGCAATTTATACACTATATACAAATATAAAATCTAAATTTTGATGTCACAGATCCTTTGATTATATTCACAATACTTCCAATAAAATAAATGATTTCAAATTTTACAAAAGGAAGTTTTGTAAAATTAAATGTCATGGTGAGCCTGTTTTGAGCTTTTTTATTGTGTTTTTCAGAGCTTGCCTTTTGTTGCAAAACCAAACTCTCACCACTTCTCTGTCGTAATTTAAGTGTTCTGCAAGACTAGTCATTTCTAAACCTACAAAAAGGATAATTAACTAAGAATCAAAATCAGGCAACAGTACAGAAAATAAGCAGTATTATAAACATAATGGAAATTTTATTTTTTTTTGTTTCCATCAATAAATTTACACTTTGAGCTCTAAGCCCGAGTGTCACTCGGGTTCCCATTTTCTTTGAAGTGAACTACGCCTGAGAGTCTCATAGGGTCAACTTTTAACTCTCTGAACTACAAAATTGCCAATTATATACGTTTTCCGTCTGTTCAGATATTATCTATGAACCTTCTACTTAATTTTTTTTTTTTTAAATTACAGATGACAGCACCTAACACATGTAAATTTATGAAATGATCTAAACTTGAAATTCAAATCAAAGTTATTTTGAACGTTCAGTCGCCATATTTGTTGTGTTTAACAATATCTCATAAATGATTTTTAGATTTATCTAATGCAGACTATTTGGCGAAAGTAAGAGATATATTAGCATGTGATTCTTTCTCAGCGCTATCCGAATCAGATTTATATGGTGAAAAAATATAGCTGAAGAAATATACAAGAGAAATCGCAATGCAGTTGGTTGAAAAAAGTGGAACAATAATGAAGGAATGCAAAACTGCATCAACAGTTGACAGACTTTTTGCAAGACATTTCCCAAAAGCAATACCACCAACAATAAAAAAAAGAGAAACCTATCAGAATTTGTAATGTTTGCAGCAGCAAATCAAAGGCACTGGAATCATCGGGACTGGAAGAAATAAATAACAAATATGGGAAAGCGAATATTCGGGGAATGATCGATTGAGATTCAACTGTATAGACATGAACATTTGTGTGAGAGTATTTCTATACTCCCTCTGTCCCCCAGTAAGTGTCACATCTAACAATTGAAAATAATGTAAAATTGTGACACTTATGTTTGGACTGAGGAGGTATGTTTTAATAAAACACCATTATTTTTTTAGAACTGATAAGCTACATCATACCATGTTATAAGTTGAATTTTATTGCACGTGTCATTTACAAAGTTATATTTTCAAGTTACTTTGCGATCACATATTTTAATTTCAGTGATTTTTTTATTACATACTATTTTAGAATCAAACTTACCAGAGATGCAAAATTAACTAGACTGATTTGGTAAAAATTCAGTAAGACATCTCAGGATTGTAGATCCTGAGATACCTTACTGAAATCCTTACTACCATCCTTTTCTTCTCCCAAGGTAAAAAGTGATGCTGCTAACTTTTAGTTAATTTTATTTTACTGATTTCCTTATTTTTTTTGTAATCTGTTATCTATACTGCATTTTTACTTAAAAGTCCACAACTCAGGAACATCCATATTTGGACTTTATGCAAAATGTTGATTCCTCAATACAAATAAGGGTTGGAGAAAGAATGAACAAAATTTCTTAAGTAAAGAGTTAGCAATCATATTTCTGGGCAAGCCAGTGTACATGCAGGAGGAACAAATAGGCCAAGAAAAGTAGTCCCTCTAAAGACCCATTCATTTTTTTTAACCTTTTCCTTATGGGGTGGGATAGCATGTATCCCAAGAATGAATATATATATAACCCCCTTAATGGCTGTTCTGACAAAGGGGGTATGAAATTTCCTGTTCTAAAGAGGGAATTGGAAAAATGGGCCCCATAAGCTAAAGGTTAAAAGTGGCCATAAAAATTAAGTCATAAAAATTTTAAGTAATAATATGAAATGCTAACCTGATGGATGTGTATTTTTTTCAAAAAACTGATTTAAAATATCTAATGCTGATGGAGTAAATGATGTACGTCTTTTCCTTTTTTTGGTTGGTTCACTGCCAATGAATTCTGTTAACGTATGAGCCCCATTTTTATACCTCTCCTCTGCTTCCTTCATCCATCTTTCTAAAACAGGTTTGATTTTTTGGGCACTTCTTGGTGTTATATCCAATTTTTCAAACCTATAGCATTTCATGAAAACAATTACAACTAAGCATTACAAATAATAGCAAAGTTATAGAAACATTTGAACATAGCTATGGCAGTCACTCCATTAAAAAGTATAAATTATTTCAAAACAGATAAATCTTTTCCTTTTCTAGTTAAGGATAATATAAATGTTTACGGTAAATAAGTTAAAAAATCCATGCAAATTATGGAGTACCATTTTCTAATCTTTTGTAATAGAAAGTGAACATACAAACACAGTTCCAGTGCTATATATGATCAATAAAATCGTTTACAGTGCATTTTTTAACATAAAGTGTAGTAAAAATCTATCAGCTGCCACAGTATGTGTGGTTCAATTAGAATTTTTTTATGAACATTGCTTAATAGTAGGGGAGCATATGTCGAAAAAACGTGCTCCATAGCAGTATTAATGAAAGGAACATGGGAAGGTATTTTTTCATCAGAAACTACTTGTAGATGAATAATTTCCATGCTGTCACTCTTTGGTGTGTGCCGTATGGCAGTAATGACATCATTAAGATGGCTGCCATGGAATTAAAAAAGGGTTATTTATTGGCCAATTTTCTTTTTTAATAGCTCATATTAAAGATCCCAACTGTGAGCCAACCATCTTATTCGCTGGATGCACTTCTCCTTTTTGTCCTCTGTGGTGACTCCCTCACCCCTGATTCTACACTTGTCATTTAGACATTATATTTACCTTTAATATGAGATATTAAAAAAGGAAATAGGCCAATAAATAACTGAATTAAAGCGGATTTTCTGAATCTCATGGTGGCCATCTTGATGATGTCATTACTGCTATATGTCACACAAAGAGTGACACCATGGAAATTATTATCTACAGGTAGTTTCTGATGAAAAAAATATCTACCCATCTTCCCTTCATAAATACCACCATAAGACTACATATGCTCCCCTACAATAAGCAGTGTTAATAGTAGAAAACATTACTAGCTTTTAATAGGCAAATCTGGCATAGTCATACATTTCATCTTTTAATTAGGTTTAACATAAGAACAAACAAACAAACAACTGATTTTAAATTAAGCTTTTTCAAGATATATACTTTTGCATAACAATACATTCAGAACACACAACACATTCCCATAAATGATAATAAAACTTAATTTAATAGTTTAATAGAGAACAGTTACAGATTTATTTAATTTTCTGTCCAATGGTACAGCCTAAAACTATTAAATAATAAGGGTCAAAATCATTGTCATTCTCTAAGGTGCATATCAGAGCTAATGAATTGACATCTTTAACCTGCTTTAAGAAAATGTTAATCACATTACCTGCAAATAGCACTTTGACTGTATGATGGCCCCTCAGTAGCACTTAAAGCTTGTCCAACTTGAGTCTGTGTCAAACCTAGAGACAAGCGTCGGATTTTGAAAGCTTTTGCAAATTCCTTGATCTCCTCCAGGTTAATTCCATCCACTACATTAGCTTCTGTATTGCTGATAGTGCCTAAAAATAATACAAGTCTTATTAATATAAAGCTCTATTTTTGTTATTGATAAAATTATTCTCCTTTCGCAATTTTGTTGAAATATTTATACTTCTTCAGCACACACAGACTTGTGAAACAAACATGATATTTTTCTAACAGTCAAAAAATGATGTCAGTAAATACACAATTTGAAACACAACAAAAATATTGAACCAAATTAATTGAAATTTCTAAAAATGTCTACTGGATAAAATACTAGAAGAAAGATACAAATTCTGTTTTGACATGTTAGCAGAGTAAAATATGTGGCAGCATGCATAAAGTGACTATACGTCCTGTTTTAAACGGGACCGTCCCGTTTTTTGGTAACCTGTCCCGTTGTCCACAAGCACAGCTTTGGGACACTGAAATGTCCCGTTTTTACAAAGAGAGCAACCCACAGTAACAATTTTAAAAAAGGGTTCCAAAAATCTAAAAATCCTTCGACAGAAGCACCTAGTAGCACAGCGATGAGGGCATGCCAATTAATCTCACACACTATAAGTAGTCCGCTTGCTCCTCAGTTGCGAGTAAACATGCCCAGGCCTGGCGTACAAGACAGAACGTGCATCTTTCTAATGATTGATTATTCTTTTCTTTTTTATCGACATGTGTTATTGTAGTTAATTTAAGTCTTGTATATGAACCCTTCATTTTAACAATGCCAAAACACAAGTGTACTTTTAATGTTAATCTACAAACCAGTGGCGTAGCGAGTATAACTGGCGCCTGGGGCATGATACCTTTTTGGCGCCCTTTTGAGATCCTTTTAGGAAAATCTTGTTTATCTTGGGGACCATTTGGCGCCCGGGGCATGATAGACCCCCTTGCCCCCCCTCGCTATGCCACTGCTACAAACTAAGTACCCGTTTATAAAGCAAAGAAGGACTCCATCGGATATCATATGTGAAAAGTGTCATACAAAATTTAACATAGCCCATGGGGGTGCTAGTGATATTAAGCATTAAGATAAGAAAAACATCAAAATTCCAATCTTGCTGCTGCTACAAGTTCTTCATTGATTAATTTTTTAAGAAAATGGATTCACCAACTTTTTCCTTATGAATAAGTTATGGACAAGCAAATAAAGACAACTGAAAGTCCTAGTTCTCAAAGCCATATTACTTACAAAAGAAATCGTGCAGTTTTCAGAAATCGTGCCAATAATTTCATTCATATTTAAAATCAATGCCAAATATACTTAAGCAAATTTGTTCTTCAGAAAAATATAAGACCAAATAAATGATTTATTTTCAGGTTTTTTTTTTCATTAATAAATAGAAACTAAGAAAAAATATGCATTTTTTTTTTATTAAACTTAAACATCTAATATATATTGTTTTCGTTTGACGCAAAGGGAACAAAGACAAAATCAAGACTGCCAATTCCAAAGTGCACACATACACGCCCTTCCAATCGATTTGTTTTCTCCATTCGATAAGTTAAAGAAAACAACTAAAAGATATTCAGACCTGAAAATTCAGTCTCCCTACACTATTACCTAAAAATTAGTAATGTCCCATTTTGAGGAAAAAAATAAATGGTGACGTTAAGCATGCAGCAGCTGAATGCTAAACAGTGTCGGTCTAAAGAGATCTGACAATGGCAAGCTAATATGATCTTGCAATGGCACTTAAGTAATTTATTCCACAGGCATCAGTTATAAAAAATTAGAAAGTAAAAGAGACAGAGAGAGGTAGAGTAGCTGTCACAAAGGCATTGTTAGATGTGTTTGGGCACAAGTTGATGCTTCATTAGCTGCATTTGTTGCACCTTTCCTTGCTCTGATCAAACTTAAGAAAAATACTTTGCTTCAAGAGCTGAGTGTTGTCAACTATTCATACTATCACTGATGAAGGTTTAAAGTTGTATTTTTTTTTGCTGTAGTACCACAGTACCAGAGTTGCATCTAGGAAATAACGATGGGACAAAATGAGAGGATAATGTTAATCATGTAGGCTAAGAGTTCTGCAAATGACAGGGTAATATGATTTTAAATAGCACTGAATAGAAGGTTCCTAAATATATAATAGTTACATTGTTCAAAAAAGGCCCGACAGACCCCCTTTCCCGCCACTTGTTGCTAAAGTACTCTAATATAGTTTTAATTTTTTTTTAAAAAACCTCAGAAATTTTTTAAAACACTGTACCATTCAAGAAAATCATTATAATGCAAAACACAATACTTACTACACACTGAGATAAGACCATTATCACAATCATCATCAGGTGAAACTGAAGGCTGTGGATGGACTGTTTGTGTTAAGGTAGATACAGTAGTACCAGGTTGACCTGCAAGCTTTGGTGCAACAACACAGTTCTAAAAAACAAAATCATAAAAATGTATAAATGTATCATTGTTCTTTACTTTAAAATGTCAATATTGAAATAAAAGTTACTTTTAGCATCTTCAGTTACTAACGGTACTGATTAAACTGATACCACATAAAATTTTATAACATGAAAGTCAAATAGTAAATTATGTGGCTTTTATCATTGACATAGACCTTTAGGAATTAAAATTCATAAATTAGCATCTATAAATAAGTAAAAAATAAATAGGTTGACATGGAGGAGAACTGACTGCAATGAAATTGAGCAAATATTTTTTTATTATAAAAAACCTAAAAACTTGAGTTTAAAAGTTAAAAAAAAAAAGGGGGGACAAATGATTTATTGTATAAACATAAAGATAAAGTTTTAGAGCTTTTTAAGTATGAGTTTCTTCAAATGACCAATTGCTTTGAAAAAAAAAAAAAAAAATTATTTTAAGTAAGGAGAAAAATAAGATTTTTCTTTTCATAACAGACTGTATTTACAATACTGGGTAAATTAGGCACCATAATGCATTTGATAGAGAGAGCAGAATAATAAGATCATAGAATACACTGACTATGTCAGAATAAAGAAACGGCTATTGAAAGACTTAAATTTTCGAAAAATTTTCCCTCTCATACTGATATATATATACACAAGGTGCGGCCATTAATTTCCCGGATTGATCTAATAACTCCAGAAAATATTACATGAAATACCTACCCATTTAATATGTTTCGAAGTAACTCCCACCTGCCGTAATGCACTTCTGGGCTCGACTGTATAAGTTTCGGAAACAACTTATTAAGTTCTCTTTCGGAATTCTCTTTAATGTGGACGTCACCGTTTTCTTGATGGCTTCGACATTCTCAAATCTTGTTCCCTTCAAATTGACCCAGCATGAGGTGATGGAGATGCAGCATGCTCCATACCCTCGAAACTTAGCATCGATAGACTTTTTCTTGTTTCTAAAACTGAAAGATTTGCTGAAGGGAACAAGATTTGAGGATGTCGAAGCCATCAAGAAAACAGTGACGTCCACATTAAAGAGCATTCCAGCCGAGCACAGTAGTGCATTACAGCAGGTCGGTTACTTCAAAACATATTACACGGGTATGAATTTCATGTAATATTTTCTGGAGTTATTAGATCAGTCCTGGAAATTAATGGCCACACCTTTTATGTATAATCCCCCCCCCCCAACTCAATCAAATACTACAGTTAATTGATATAAAGTTTGTCCAATAGCATAAAAAGTCAACCAACCTGAGAACTTGGAGGGTTTTTTACAGGTGATGCTAACTGTGTTGTTACAATGGTCACAGGATTGATAGCCATTTGAGCACTTTGAGGTTGTTGTTGCTGCTGTTGCTGCATAGCGATAGCCTGAGATATTGCATTGAGAGATGAGTTCTGAAAATAGAGAAAAAGTAAATCAAACAAAAAGTTGACAACTTGTCAAACACAGAAGCAAACATAACATATTTATCATAAAAGGCAAAGACAGGGCATAATTGGATTCAAATTATTTATTGAAGATAACTCAAAATAACAGAAATGATAATGGGAGTAAAAGTCTTACATTCTGAAACAAAAACATAATACAGAGTTTAAAAAAAATTCAAAATTTTATCTTGTATCTTGTTTATAAATTTGTACAAGTTTTCTACAGAAGGTAGAAAGAAATTAAGCACTGACTGCAGATAACTTTGCTACACCACCTCAGCTATAGTTTTGAGCCTGTATGCTGACTGATTTATCTCATCTGCTTTAGAAAACCACAAATGCTATTACAAAAATAGCCTATTGTTAACCTCTTGATATCTGCATTTAAAATGTTAAAGTTGGTCAAGTGGTCTGTTAAATAGTTATTTTTTAAATGTATAATGAGGAGGACTTATTGCTAGATAAGCAAAATCATAGTCAAAATGCCATTGGTGATAGAATGAAGAACAGGTAGGCCAATCAATACATCATAGGCTACAAAAGGCATGAGTCAACAGACTATTAATCAGAGTTTGGAAACTGGTTGATTGATCTAAATTATTGCTACTGGAGTAGAGGAAAATTTTTGAAATGTACCCTTAAGAGTTAAATAGTCCAAAGAAATTCTAAAAGGAAAATGGATTTTCTATACAAATAATTCATTAATAACTTTCATTTGAATCTTTTGACCAATTCCTTTTAAAATTAAATTAAAGGTTTTTTTTAAATAGAATTTGATAAGTATTTCAAAGTTTAATAAATTATAAATACATAATTTAATAAAATATGTAATTTATTTATAATTTCATTCTCATGGACATTGAATTTTCAACATTATTTGAATTGTTTCATTATATCTATCACTTATTTGAAATTTTTGAAGTTAAAATCTATTTGTTCTATTTTCATGAATTTAATAATTTATCAATTTTGTTACTCACTCAGTATACTCTAACATTTGTGATTGCCACAGTAAACAAATTGAAAAAAATGCTGACAATGAGAAAGAAAAAAAAAGGGTTTTTTCACAGCAAGTATTTTTTTTTCTGCTGAAATGCTAAAAAGGTTATAATTAGGTAGATATAATATTATTTAGTAACCATATTTGTTCAAACAATATAAATGGGTACCAAGAAACTTAACTCATAAACATGAGTTATGTACCTGTATTCGATTGATAGCAGGTGATTGTGTGGTGGATGATACAGATGCTAAATTTGTGCTTTTATCATCAGATTGTTGTACTTGTTGCATCTGAGCTGCAACTTGTGGGTTGACCATGAGATTTGTTGGGCTAGATCCCATCATGGGATGAGCGATAATCTATAACAAATAATAATGTCAGTCATATTAAGATTATTTGAATGGAATGAAAAGTCATGAATGTATCATAAGGTAAGTTCAATTAAATGTAACAATAGCGGTGCTTTATTAATTTTTCACAATTACTACCAAATAAAATTTTATATGAACAATAATAATTTTCACAGTTTATTTAAGTATTAATATAAAAACATAAGAAGAGAGAAAATTTTTCATTATTGTTAGTTGATAGATGATATTTGGTACATCATCTATCTATTTTATTTTATAAGTAATTATTATGAAGATTCTAGAAAATACAAGTAACTGATATTAGATGTGATGTACCTATCTCATTCAGCTTCTTCTTTGCTAGTTTGCAAAAGCTCCGATAAAGGGTAAAGATGATATTTTTCAACAGAATTTGTATGAACTGTTGTATTGAATTTATGTTTGTTTTTTATTTAAATAAACTGATTGAATAAGTATTATAGTGATGTCTTTTGTATATAAGCACAACCGAGCTTCTACTTCGACAGCAAGCATTCAGTAACAACCAATCTTTACTTTGGCATAAATTCTTTGCATTTTTACACTGTTATTATAAACATAACTATGGCTTGCACCTATTCCCTCATTTAATATGAATGTCATGTCTTGTTTTACATGGTTTCACTTTACACGACTTGTCGTGGAACTCATCTACTGCAACTGTGTACTGTATCTGTGTAAATCTTAGGTGTATTACTTAATTTAGAAAGGGAAAATTTTCAACTCAGCTCCATTACCTGAGGTCCTAATGTAACTAGTTGACCAGCAGAGTTTGTAAATATTTGAGGTAATGCTGTCATTTGTCCTGGAACATTGGTATAACCTGGTTGTATCATGGGATGTTGCTGAACTGTCTGGTGATTATCTGAGAAAAGAAGTGCAAATTAATACATGAATTCATAAAAAATAAAATAAAAATGAAAAGAGATACATAATAAATTTGAATGTAAAATAAATATTAAACTTAAAGTTCCATCTCACAAAATTGAGGTTTTAACTTTAAAAAATTTAAAGCTCCTAAATATTCAGCCACCAATTACATAGAAAATAGCTTATGATACAAATATGCCAGTATCATAAATAATGATTTACGAACACACAGAAAAACATATAATTCTATATGCCTTATTTTCTATTTAATCTGTGAGCCAAGCAACAGCCAAATCACTAAGGAAGAGACCTAATGAGCAAGAGGAGTCTGAGGTTTCAGTAATGTAGTTCACATCAATTTTATAATTTTATACCACAGGTGGCTTTAAACTGTACAACCTAGTCTATTTACTTCTCTTGTGGATAAAGATAAATGTAGAACTCAAAGAATCAATCAAACATATATTTAATCTATGTTACATTTAATGAAACATATATGACTATAAAAGAAATCCCCCCCCCTCCCAGGCAGAAAAAAAAAGTAGCCTTACTTAGAGAAGAGACTGCTAGAAAGGTACTATAATTACTATAACCATTTTAGAGTAAGAAGGACATCTATATGACAGTAATTTGAGATATACATACATATTTCATAAATAGAGAGAGAAAGAAAGAATGTATGGATTCTATGGAAAAAGAAAAATCTAAATAATTTTCAATATGGGAAATATCCTGATTGAATAATTGTCAGTATTTAGTTTCTACCACAAAAACATTATTAAAACATATTTAGAAGTTTCCCTATAGTTTGAGATGCAAGTTTTTCCAGAAAGTTCTTAAAAGGAAGAAATATTTAAATATCAAATAAGACACACACAGAAGCAACCCTTTAATTCATCCAATAAGATGAGAAGTGCATTAAGTGGCATTCCATGAACTGTCCATATGCTATATGATACTTTCAAGTCCCAAGGCTAGAAACTCCCAGATTATACAGTCACAACTTTCTATATTATAAGGAATTGACCAATTAAAGTTAACTGTTTTAGTGAATGTCTAACATGACAATGACAGCAAGATCCTTTTCTTTTAGGCTACAAATCCTTAAAAATATACAAATAAAATTAAACATATGAACTTACAATAACCCTTAATTGGCTCTCAGTAAAAACATAGTAATTTAAAGGAAAAGTTAGGAGAGACCAAATAAACTAGAAATATTTAAATTATTATAATTCTTCTGGATTTTTTTAAAAACTGCTTCAGTTAAAAAAAATAAAAAATAATATAACTAACACAACTTTACAAAATAATGAAAATATTTCTTAAGAATACAATACTCAGTATTTAAAGATATAGAAAATACAGTCTGAACATAACAATCATTAGCTCCAAGTAATTTATGACTTTAAGAGGCATGGACAGATAAATAGATCGTAGATATAGAGCAAATAATTTAAATGACTGTAAACTGTCATTGTTAAAGTGCAAAAGAGCACTACTTTAATGCAGACTCATCTACATACACATTTTAAAACATATAATTTAACTAAACCTACTAGGAGTAGAAATACCAGGAACAGGGACAGGTTGTGACATTGCCTGAAGGTTTGCTAGTGTTGTTGTAAATATTTGACCATTGGAGGCCACAAGTTGAACTATTTGGTTTCCTGATAACTGAGATACAGGAATGGTTATCACTTGCTGAGTAGCAACACCTTAAAGAAAATGAAGTTAATGACTTGAGAGATGATGGCATTTAACAATACATAAGTAATTGTAAAATAAACTTTTGAAATTCAAGTACAAATGTTTTACTTTTTGATTATTTATGCTTAAATTACAGAAAATAGGATGTTATTCTCCAAGAGCTAAATACACAGTACATAAATAATATAAAGCACATTTCCAGGTTAAAAAATTAAATATTTTTCATGAATATACCGCACAAATTTTATAAAGGTAGACTCTGTTTCTCTTCAGAATTAAAATGACTTGTTAGAACAAACAGAAATAACAACAGAGTAAAAAGAAACAATTTCAAAATAAATACAAGCAAACAATTTTTACCTTTTTTTTAATGTTAGAACAAATTACACCACATATAAATACATGGGGGAAGAGGTTCCTTACAATGGACACAAGTTTTATAAAAGAGCTCAATTTAAATTGAAAATACTATACATGCATAGAAAACAACTACACAGTCCGTGCTCTTCAAATGAACTTGGAATTTGACCTGGAACTTTTAAACAATTGAAATTCGTAAGTTTTTCAAACATACTTTTAAAAAAAAAAGTTTTAAGCAGCAAACAGTAATTTAAATATTTGAGGGAAATACATTTTTTAAAATGTCTACAGAAATGGCATAGTTGAACAATGTAATGATATAAATTATATGTCTGAAAATACTAAAATTCTAAACCTTAATCAATTACATTTGTGTTGTGGTGTCACTAATGTAAGTAGGTGGTATATTATTTTATTGAGAAGATGCAAGTATTTCCAGAGCTTTAAGGCAAAATGCCTATGCTATCTAAACAAATAGTTCATATTGTCTGAAAATTTGTCAACTATTTCTCTCCTCCTTGATGGGCAGTTTTCTGATGATACTTCAATACAAAACAAATGAGATCACACAGATACATTTTTTTAATGGAAACATCTATCTACTACAGTATTAATGAACCCCATATTTAAAGTGCAACAAAGAGCTTTAGTTCATGTTTATGTTCATTTGCTTTGATTTAATAAGAACTTTATATAACAGGAGCATAGATAAAAGAATTTGAATTAATAAGAATCTGAAAATACTTGTGGAGCTTAAACTACATTGTCTCTATTTTCATGACAATAAAATCAAAGGACAATTTAAAACAAATAATTGAGCAACAGCAAAATCCTTTTAAAACCACACAAATATAATGAACAATGAAAAATAGCTTTCATGAATACACACCATCAGGTCTATATAATTTCAGACAATTTCAAACTAATACAACCCAAATTTTTTTCTAATACCACTAAAAGAGTTGTAAAAATTAACTGTAACAATAAACCCACATAGTTATGAAATCAAAATCCTCCATTGCATGCAGTAAAACTTTTAAGAACTCCAATAAGGAATCAAGTAATTTTTTCTTCATATAAATTTTTAACTTTTTAAAGAGACTTCACTAAAAATTTATACAATCAACCCTACATAATAAGGTAATGAATGAATACAAAAAGGACTTGATATTTACACAATATTACTTTCCAATAGTCTCATACCCGTACTGAAGTGAGAATAATAATAAAAAAAACCCCACTAAATATAGTATTTAAATGTACCACTTCCAGCATATTTTTATAGTAATACATATAAAAAGCAAATATCTCTTAAAGAATTTGCATATCATACTAGATAAAATTGCCAATTTGTTTGGTTTTCATCAAAGAAATTATACAGTGTAGTAGTATCAATTTTATTTCAGGTACAGATTTTAAATTAATCAAGAGAATGAGATACAAGAATTATATATAAATTGTGAAAATACCATAATTATGTGATTCTAACAGAACTTGCATGAGAAAAAAATTACCCATGTTATATATATATATATATATATATATATAGCCGGTGTTCTGTAAAAGGGGCAAATATGTATGTATATCTCTATGTGTATTCACCCTTTTTACAGAACACGAATGATATATATATATATATACAGTGCCAGATTTCTAAAAACAGAAGTGCCGGAACGGTAATGATTCCAAATTATTGATAAAGAGAGGTACCGGAACACCGTTCCGGCGCATTCCGCCTCAAATCTAGCCCTGTATATATATATATGGGTGAATAACATAATTTAAAAAAATTTTTTTTAATTATCCCATATACCCAACTCTAATGTCTATATTTATTTTGAACACAGCATTTGTGAGGTAAGAAGAAATATCATTTTAATAAAACCTTATTCAAAAAATTACATGTAGATGTTTTAAACCTCTAAATAATTACTTTCTTCAAAGAACATTGGGCCATTCTTGGATTATCAATGTTCTCCAGTTTTCTATGTATATGCACAGACTATTTAAATTAGCATAGATAAACAAAGCGTTTAGAGTATAACATAATTAAATTGCATGGAAATATCCAAGAACATATTTTTCCACCCCAGAAAACTCATTACACTTAAAATACAGTGGCCAGTTCCGAGAAACAAAAATTACAGAGATGTTTATATGATACTTATCATGAATTTTTTTTTCTTTGGTTAATTCAGGAAGATAGGAAATTTCCCCCAAAATAAGAATATATTTTGAACAGGGATTAAGAATAATAGGAAATTTAAAAGACATCTTGTATACAAATAGTCTTTTCTTTATTCTTAAACAACCAAAATTTATTAGATTTAATAAATAATATAACTTAAAAATCAGAGCATTTGTTGTGTAGACAAATTAACTTTGGTTTTATAAGATAGTAATGGTAAATAATCATTCTTGTAACAGGTTTAAATTTAGGTTTCAAATTAATTAACCTTAAATATAACAGTAAAGGAGAGGTGTTTGGATCATTAAGATGGGAGTCAAGCTTGAGTGAGCAAATGAGATTATTATAATACTTATTATTCATACAACAAATAAGTTTTATTAAACTAGAGTAAATATAAATAAAAGAAATCTTTCAGAAAAAGTGCAGAAATTAGATAAAGATAAGAGGAGAAAAAGGAAGGAGTAGAAAAAGATGATGGCAGGAATCTAGGAGTAAAATATACAGAGCAATTATAACTATGGATATTTTATAAAAATTAAATAGGATATAAATATATACATTTAAATTCATTATTACTTCAGATATAGTCTAAAAACTAAACATTAAATAATATAAAAAACTTTACACCTAGAGAAGTATTTATACAAAGAATGGTGTTAAAATAAGTCACTAATGTTAACATGATAATATTGATGAAATACAAAATATTGAGATTAATAATACTTCAGAGAATAATTTTTTAAAAAATATTCAAAGAAACTGATAAGATGCAAAAAATATTTTAAAACAGGTAAAATGTTTTATACACAGATAAAAAAAATAGTTTTTTCATAAAGATTATTTAAAAAAATAGACACAACTTTAAAAATAAATAAATAAATAAATCAGAGTAACTAATAAAAATAATAATAATAATTAATTAATTAATTAATAAATAAAGGGAAAACAAGTTCAACCAAACCTAAAAGATGTTTGCCTCATGATTTCTCGGTGCTTAAAGATATCAGTTCTAATCACATCCACATTTACAATTATTGATACAAATACATAATACTACCAATATCATTAAGTTTCTAGGTTTCTAGATTTTTCTTGAAATATTCACTAAAAATATATATACAGGCTAATTATACAACTCAAGTAACACTTCCTAATCATTTTACTTTTAAAACCTTCACCTCTGAGGAATATGTAGGCTGTATTTTACATTTTACACATGTATGACTTTAAAAACACTATCAATTAAAAAAAGAAAATAAATAAATAAATAAAAGTACTTTAAATGAAGTGGTTATGCTGCAACTCAGATAGCAAAGTGAGAACTACTCAACTTGTTTGCCTACTCTTGCAAACAAAATCTGTAATAAAATCCTCCCCTTCCCCACCAGTTATTGACCTGAAACACTACCAATAATGAATACTTCCTTCTCCAATCAATTTTAACCTCCACTTGAAATATAAATGATCAGTGACAGAAATTTACTTTTATATGACAGTAATTTAGTATAATTTTTTTAAAACCAAGATTTACAACAGAGTATCATTTTGAGAGTTACCAAATAACAGAGTAATATCTGAGTTGCAATGTTAGGGAAAGTTTCTATATTTTTCTTGAAATATTCATAGTAAAATTTGATGAAAATCTATCAAAGAACATATGTATCCTGTAATACTAATTTTAACATGTTCAACAAAATTTTACACAGCATTATTTTACTTTTTTTTTCTGTATTAATAGATACTGAAAGTATCAAACATAACAATGACTGCAAATCTTGGTAAAGTCAAGTACCAAAAAGGTAGGAAAGTCAAAATAAAGAAAAGCTGCTAGACTCATTTGCAAGATTTTCTGTGAAATGGTAAAGAATTTCATTTTGTCCTTTTTACTGAAGAAACCATATCAGAAACTTAGAGAAACTTTCTTCATACATATAAATTACCCCATTAAAGTTTCAGCTTATTTTAAATCACCTCAAAAAATTTATAAATATACCATACAAGTTATTTCTAAATTAATGTCTATATAGTTTATTTCTAAATTAATGTCTATATATGAAAATAAAAGCTAATATAAATGTACATACTATAAAAGCATAAATTATTTCATAGCATATAAACTAAATAATCTATATTAATTATTACACCTGAATTCCTGCCAGAATAAAAGAAAGGAAGTAGACAGAATTTACCAGAAGATGTAGGGATTAGAAGCTGAGCTCCTTGAATACCTTGAATAGGTTGGCCTGCAGCTAAGATGAACTGGGGTGTGTTTCCAACTTGTTGCTGAAAAAAAAAAGTTTATGTAAATGATTGAAATTCTTTTATTTATACTAAAATATTTAATACTAATTGCATAAACACAAAATTGTATTGAAACAATAAATAGCATTGATATCAAAATTTACATCAGAATGAAAGACAGAGAAAAAAAAAATTTAATCATTATTTTAGTGTAGGCTATTTATTATCTCTTAACAATAGAGGATTTTTTTAGAGGGGGGGGGGGGCTGTCTAAATATACCTTTTGCCATTTAGTGCAAGTCCTGAGTTTTTAATTCCCATAAATAAGGATGACTGAAAGCAATGAAGTTGAACTGATAGCCTAGGAATGTGTTGTGTATTTTTGCTTTGTGAATAATGATCGTCCAAATGGACTGACTAACAATTGGTTTACAACCACAGTTTTGAATTATAATAAACAATTTGATAGAACACTGATATAAATATGAATGTCATATCAAAGTAAATAAAAAAAACAACACATTAATTTTAAAAAAATCTAGAGAAAACAATTTAAAACTAAACTATTTACATAAAAATATATAAAAAGGATAAGTATAAAATAAAGGGTACAAAGGTTTAACATTAGTGTACCTAAAAAACAGATTTATAATTAATTATTCAGCTAATGTAAATGTGTAATCCCAATTTAAGCAAACAAAAAGATAAATTTGATAACATAAGATGTTGTGCAAACTCTATTTTGTACAATAAAACCCCTCATTTGAGGAGAAACACAGAAAAAAAAAATTATCTGTAAAGGTGAGGGGCATGATTAAATACTACAAATGTATGTAAAGTTTTGTTAAATTATTATTAAATTTAAGCACTGTTATTTAAAGTGAAATGAAACATGTCTACATATACAGTGATACCCGATCTATTTGTAATTAAAATAATGCATTAATATTATTGCATACACAAAATAAAATGCCTTTATGTTCATTTGTTAATTTTTATTGAATTTCAGAATTAAAGAAATAATTCCATGAGACCTTTTGGGTAAAATAGTTAATAAATCATCATATTATGTCTGCTTATGAGTTTCAATGATTAAGATGGATTTACCATTTACATTTAAGACACTACAATTATCAACAAAATACCATTTGCTATTATTGTAAATAAGACTTTCATCTATGTTGGATCTGATTTAAAAATGGATTATGTATTCCTTACAGCGAAATAACTCAAGAGTGAAAAATGCAAACAATCAAGTAATTCTGAATTTTAACAGCAGTGAAATTTAAAAAAAATATGCTTATGTAAAAATTCCTAAGAATTAAATAATATAAAACTGAAGGGAGGGTAAATTCATGTAGAAAAAATTAATCACTATCCCTTATCAATAATATAAATCTTGATCCACCTTGCAAGAGTCTAGCCTAAGTGCTTGTAAATAATTAAAATCGATATATTTTAAAATGGTAAATAACAATACAGAAATATTTAGTCAAAAGATTATTTTATTTTAAGCAATGAAAGAGGTCTAAAATATTCTAGTGCCCAAACCATTTTGATCAACATGTATCATTAACTGTTTGAAATTAAATACAAATTAATAGATATTTTTCAACTGGGATCCAATTCTAAAATTTTATGAAACTTAAGTTATTCAATAGTTAATATCAGTATGTAAGAAATAACTATACCTGTTGAACGGCATTTTGATGGCCGTTAACAGCTACCATGTTCTGTGGACAACCTCCTTGAAGCTGCGCATTTTGAACACAAGTTGTTCCATTGTTTGGTTGCTGCTGTACCATTTGTGGTTGTCCTTGTATTTGATTCATAACATTCAAACCTGGTATCCCATTCAAACCAGCTAGAGTGGTAACTTGTGGAAGACCTGCTAAGTTCATCATTCCAGCAAGCTGAGTAGGTGCTATCATCTGACCTCCATTAGTCATCTGAGTCATCATACCAGCACTGGTTGGTGTATTATTAAATTTAGTCATTTGGATGGAACTAGGCAGTGATCCTGTGTGTGACCAAAAAAAGAAAAAAAAATCAAAAATCATATAAATAAAAAGGTAAATTTCATAAAACAGAAATTACATAATTATTTTAAATCCAAAGATATGACACAACTATTTAATTCCCAGCATAATTTTTAATTAAAAAAACTTTCCCCAGCAAATAGCAATTCATAATTTAAGTTTCATATTACTAAGATATAAAGACAAAATTTACAAGACCATTTCTTGTCCCAAAATAAAATACCTTTTAAGAACTTTTAGCATATTTTTGAGTAATTTTCAAGATTTATCTAAAGATTAAAAATATCCTTATTCTTTCAAAAGAAAAAATAATGCTTGATCATTCAAATATAAAAATGCAGAACTCATAATGATCTGGTTAAAATAATGCATAATTGTGCACAAAAAAAATCTAAAAAACAGTGATAATAAAAAAATGGCTCTATATCATACAATATGAACAAAACAGCATTTTTAACTGAACAAAATAAAAATATACCATGCCTTAATCTCAGTTTAAATAAGATTACAATAAAAAATTAAATAAGATTATAATAAATTTATTCTCTATTGCAGTTTGTCTATTTCCCCTTTTTCTGAATACATAATGAAAGATTTTGTCCATAGGTTTCTGCATTAGAAAAAAAAAATAATAATAATAACTTCTTTAATTTTTCTTCTCGGAGAAGACAGTTATATTACTGTTTCTGTGTTATGCTTATATTCTTTCAGAAAATTTATAATTTATTTTTAACATTTTCCTGGTGACACTCAGATAATGCACCAAATGTGTATCCAGGGCTTAGTTCAAATTCTTCAATCAGAGTACACTATTCTTCTACTATTGTCACTCAAACAAACTTGTATGATCCACCACAGGAGTTAGCCAAATAGAAAATGAAAGCATAGCTAGTTCTAGTTAATCTGCTATCTGCAGTAAAAGTAGTTTTTTTTTTTTTCCTACTTCTAATGGCATGTGGTTTTAAGCAGTAAAATTTTATGAATTCTTTTTTACTTTATCTTGGACAGAAGAGCCAAAAGATTTTAAAGGCTTTTGAAGGATTGTGGGAACCCTGAATTAGATCTACTTAAAAAGTATAAAATCTCCTCTTTTCAAATGGAAATAAAATATGTAGATGAAAATTTATAATACTAAAAATATTTCAACATAATGTAAAATCTCTAGCTTCCTGACAATCATTATACAACATAATATCTATTTTGTCACAAGACCTACTACACTTAATGAAATTAAACGGTTATTTTTCAGACTGGTATGCTGGAATAAATGTCTCATTTTCCTTTTCTAAATGCAATAACATCCAGTTTTACACAATTTAAAGGACAATCACTTTTTGGTCACATTTATTTTTATTACCTACAGTACAAATGATAAGAAAGAAGACTGAAAATATTTTGTAGTCAGACAATTAAAATTTTACATGACATTTACTAGGTTTACTTGAACTTGCACTTATATGTACATATACTAGGACCAGTTTTGTACGGTTCTATGAAACCAAGATAAATTTTTAGGGTTAAAACTCCAATTTAACAACCATAAAATGCTTCCCTCAGACTTAACCGAAATTATTATGTTTAATTATGGCCCCATAACCGTATTAAGATCCTTATATTTCTTTATATATGACAACTGTTAAAGTGATTTTTAATTTGATAATCCCACCCAGGATAAACAAAAAAAAACCTCATAAACAATATGTTTAAAATATGTTAAAAATTCACTTTTAACAAATGCGTCTTAAAATTCAAAAATGTTTCTATAAAGATAATCACAACTGATATTTCCCAGCTTGATTGTAGTTCAAAATAAGTTGCCATTCATAATTTTTTATTAAGGTTTTAAGAAGCTGTGTGTCCCTGTCTTAATTCACAAGTTTTATAAAAGTTTTACATCCTATGATATTTTGAAGATGCTAAAGTTTTCTCACTTAAAAAGAAAGCAGACTGGCACATTGCCAAGTACTCATGGAAGGACGTCATGTAGCTACTTGCCTGTTGTCCTACTCTTCTTCAAGCTAGGCATCTGACCCAAGTTTCAATTTGTGATAGAACTAAGCAAAATTTAGTTCAAAGGAGAAATGAGTTAAAATGAATAACCTGCCATAATTCCTTTTCTCTCAAACTCACATGAGTATCTCTCACATTTTCACTGAGAAGGTATTGATAATATAAATGGCATTTAAGGTACATCCATGAAAATTCATTGAATGCATCTAGCAGTAATTTTTTTTTTTAAATATCTCTTTAAAACAAGTGAATAAAATATTTATCACCTTCTATTTTTCTATAAGAACCATCATATCACATAAACTTAGAGGCAGTAAATTAGACTAGAACACTATAATGCCTTACCAGTATTAATCATAGCTTTAGCACTTGCATCATCTATACCAGCAGTTCCATTCATATTCTGGACAACAACAAGCTGTTCTTGCATACTATTTGGATCAGACATAGTCATCATTGTAGGCTGCAAGTGTCCATTTTGATTGATGACAGCCGTTGCACCCATGGGAACCATATTTGCTGGAGCAGAAGAACAACTAACTAAGTTCTCCTGAAAAAGCAAGATTGTCAAATGTTTAGCTCACTATTATTACATCTTACAAATCAGTAAAAAATGAAAAAAAAATCCTTAAAAAATAATATATGTTAGGTTTACTTATTTGTATTACTTATTCATAAACATAGCTAAGACTCAAACATCTATTTAAAGTATAAATACCACCCAACCAAACTTGTCTGCAGTAAATGTAAGCAAGACCATACTCTTTAAGCTTATCAGTATTAACTGTAGTTTTATTTCTAGCAGTAACTAAACTTAGGATTCTGAACTGATGTTTGAGCATCACTATTAGAGGGTTTACAATTAAAAAGTTTTCCCTCAACCAGATTTTTTTTTTAATAAATTTCATTGAATGCTCATTAAACTATGAAAAATACTTATGAAACAGGAAATCTAAAAATTTCAGAGCAGTAGAAATTTATTAGGCAATCTAAGGATGGCTATACGAAGAAACAAAGAATGATGGAATACTAACTAAAAAAAAAGAAAAGAATGAAATAGTCTTACATATAGCTGGTTACAGGTGGAAAATATTGATCCAGAATTATCAGAAAAGGTCCTTTGATGTTTACTTTTTTAAAAATACAATTTACCTTTATGAGTGGATTTTATCCATCTCATAGCATACGAATTTCCGAGAAAGATAAATTTACTAGACTTTCTAGGGATGACTAATTAAGCAATATCAATAATCTTTCTTTTAGCTGGTTACTGGAGACAAATATTTATCCAGAATAATTAGAAAAGGCCCTTTCGGTATTTACTTGCCATTTGTACAATTTATCTTTATGAGTGGGCTTTCTTCATCACACCACATAAAAAAAATAAACAATGAAATTAAAAGAATGACGAAAATGACTCAAGAATTAACATGTAAAATAATAACATTGACATTGCAAATACTTTTGGTACAGAAATCATACCATTCAAGGCACAGATAAAAAATAAATATATATGAACAAATAAATATTTAAACAAACTGTTTTTTAAAAAGAAATCTTTATAGATATTGCTATACTTGGATTGTAATTAATATATACATATATATATATATAGTAACCACCACTTATAGTGATCAGTGGTTATAGGAATCAATATCGCAAAAACAAAAGTATTATTTCCATGTTAAAATTTTCGCTTTAAAGAATCAATTCACCAGTTTTAAGAATCAGCTTACACTCTTCGCTTTCCTTTCATTTTTCCAAAAAAGCCACTTAAACCCTCAAAAGGCACGAAGTTCTTTCTTCAATTTTTTTTAATGAAAGAGTGATAAGATGGGATGGAATACAGTCACAAAATGCATCTTCGTCTGAGACTATTGGTATTGAAAGAGGTATAAACAGCCTCTTGAAAACTTCATTACATTAAAACTATCATAGAAAACTTTTTCTTGCTCCCTTCCTGTAGTTGAAATGTTAAAACTCTTATGCAGGTATGTTGTAACAAATATTGGATATTTTTCTTCTCTTACTATAATTATGTGCATCTACTTATAGGTCTAGAAATTAAGTTGTATTTTTAAAATTATAAAAAATAATTTTAATAAAAGATAATTAACATAAATTAAAGAGTATTTTATGGTAAATTATTTAATATATGTGTATATAGGTGTGTGTGTGCCTGTCCAAAAACCTAAATTTCAGCTATAAGAATCAATCGCTTATAAGAATCAAAAACAGTAATAACAAACGTGATTCTTATAAGCAGAAATCACTGTGTATATATTAAGATAAAGGTGCACTTTTGTAGTTTATTAATCACTGATTTAAAACAAAAACAGTAAAAATATTTTTTCTAAAAATGTGGTCTGCAAGATTTCAAAGTTTTGGAATACTGCTCTAAACCCTGATAATTCCATAAATAATACCCTGAAATAATTTTTACTTACTCTGCAACTTATTAAATTTATTCAGTCAAAATCTAAAGAATAATTGTACATGCTCCACAGATTCAAGGAATTTTAGAAATTAAACTGAAAAAAGAAAATAAATATCAAGATATAGTTATTTCTTTAGCAGTAATTATAAAAGGGTAAAATGTGAAACTTGATTATACTGGTGTATTTGTACACAGATAATTAGAAATTGCATACCCAACTCTGAACAAAAAGAATGGGTTTCCACTTATACCTTGATTGGTTTGGTTTTGAGCACTACAGTCAATTTTTTGCTACACAAGTGCTAATTAGACCAGGACCTACAGCTTAAAGCCGATTGTGAATGGCTACAAATGTCCATGCCACGAGTAGGACTCGAACCCACAGACTTATACCCAAAGGATTTAAAGTGGTGTTTTCACAATTATTTTGTGCATGATAATTAAAAAGTAACAGGAGAATAATAAAAAAATAGTAAAAACAAACAAAAAGAAACTTATAAATTATCTTAAAGAAGAAAGAAGAAAAAAAAAAGCTCTATTAATTTGCTAAAAATACAATACATACATGTTGAAAATCAGTACAATGGTGAAACACCTGAAATTAAAATAAAAAGAGAGAGTGTAAGATACAAAAGAATATTTAAAATATTAAAACATAAAAAACAAAACAAAAAACTGATAATAAATTAATAAAACATAAAAACAATATAGGGCAACAAAATTTAGTGATAGAAAAATATGTAATTTAATTTTTTGAATTATTTTGTACATCATAGAGCATGGCAGTATAACTGAGTCAAAACGAGGGGTCGATATATATATGAAGTCACAATAGTAACTTTATATAAATATCAGATGAGTTTATTCGCATATAATTCCGATTTTCCTGCACACTTTCCTACATACATAACTATCACATTTATACACTACTGGAAGTGAGCGATACAAATTCAAGTATACTGATATCCAGATTCAAAATTTAAAATATGGTATCAGTAAATAATCAGGAGATAAACAGTAACCAGTAATATACTTTAACTGAAATTAGTTACATGCTTTTCAAGTAATATGCTGAAACATTCCAGAAATGTTTAAAGAAATTATAAGTTGATGACTCGGTTAAAATAATGGTAATTTTCCCCTTTTCATGATTTTCAAAATTAAAAGGGATTACACTATAATCCCTAAATCAGAGTAAAACAGAAATCAAAATAAAATGGTAAACAAAGAGAAATAATACATCTGATCTGTCCATAGGAAAATTATAACACACCAACTGAATATGATCAGAAGGATATACATTCTTTAGTATTTTATACAGATTATAACAAACAAGGCGTTTACATACTGGTCGGCTCTCCTATAAACTCTCCTTCAAAGGGATTATAGCAGTGTGAAGAAACCAAAACCAAATGGAGTTAAATACTAATCATTAGCTTCTACTACATAATTAAGATAAAAATTACTCCGATTTTTTTTTCTGACTTGAAAAAAAAAATCCTCTTATTCATCACCATAAAAGCTATGAGACCTGTAAGGAAAACATATCATTCTTTGTTCATCTTTAATCAACAAAATGCAAGTTTACTTCATTTAAATTTATTTTTTATTTATTTATTTTAAGGTGCAGATCAACGATATAAAATTATAAAAGCCTTAAAGTACTTAATATTGTTGTATATATATTTTAAAAAAAAAAGTATAACATGAACTGAAGATATAAAAAAAAACACTATGGAATGTGGCACCATGAAATAATACTTCTAACTTAGCGCAAAAATAGATATTGACTTATACCACCAACTACTTTTTAAGCAAAACAAGCAGTCAAAACATAAATAATTTTGATATTACAAAACAACTTGTTTTTAGCCATCAAAATGAAATGTAATTAGTTAGAGCAATTAATATTTAAAATTACCTGTTCAGTTTTCACGGTTCTAGGGGACATAGATACTACACCATTTGTTACTATGTTACCAGCAGTTGAATTAGTAGGTATTACCTCTACTAACCCATCACAACTGTCTTCAGAATCCATGATTAATTATGAAAATAATGCCTGAAAGAAAAAGCAGCAGATTTGGCTCTTTACTAACTTTTATACTTAATGTTTATTAAGTAAATAAAATAAAATTTTGTAGCTGATACTTGACACAGTTTGATAGTCTAAAAGTTATACAAATTATTTAAAAAGAATTATAATAAGCATGATGAGATATCACTACAAACTATCCGGCTTTAAAACATTGATTTTAATATCTATCAAAGCAGGTTAAGATACTGAATAACAGAGAAAATACAAAATAAAATTCAAGCTCAGTAATTCATAAATATTCAATCATAGAATCATAAATGTTAGAGATCAAACACATCCTATCCACAAACAATTTAGTCAAGCTCTAAAGAGATAATTTGTGGTAATACAGATATTTTATAAATATTTGTACTATGAACAATGATCTTTAAAAGCTGAATTGTTGATTAGGAGAATATCAACTAAAACCAACTATATTTTGAAGCAGTAAATACTAAAAGTATTTGAGACTACTGTCATAATGCAGGACATTTAAGATAAAATTATTAAAGGAAATTTTTTAATCTTAAAACTTTAGCTTAGTAGAAGGATTCAACTGAAAAAAATAAATCAAAGTTTTGTCCCTAATATATGATTTATGCTTACAATGAAAACATACCATATATCACACAAAAAACAAGTATACTGAAAGAATTTTCTGCATTATAGATACATCTAACAATGAAATATTTATAGCAAAAACCTTAAATTATTCTTCTGGGTCTATAAAACTTAATTATATCTACATGAAATATATGGTATTTTACAACAATAACACTAAATACTGACTAAGGGACTGATAATTATGACCTAAGGATGACTTAGTAATTTGCAGAAATACTTCAAATATTTTCTTCCATACAGGGATTCAACAAAAAATATTTTACATTCATAAAGAGGAAAGCAGAGGTGAAATATAAACAAAACAAAGTCATTAAATCAGTATTTCAAATATCTTTATTTTGCTAATGTTTCTCCATCCGTAACTGAAATACACACAGAAATAAATACTACTAATTGAAGTAACCCATCATATAAGTATTTTTGATTCTAAACTCACAGTAATTATCCTTTAATTAAACCCAAAATTTATATATTTGTTATGACTGTTCTTTCTTTTTATGCCCCAAAAACAAGAATAAAGACATACATTTAGCTGAAGTATAACATTTAGTTTTTAGTCTTAAGGGCAGTATTATTAACATTATACCTATATGATCAATGTAGTAAGAGGTAAAGATGAAAATTATATACAATGCAAAATAACATAAGATTTACTGAAGAAATCCAAGCACAAGGTTGCAAAGAAGTCAAAAGATCCCCTAGCTAATTATTTAATTTCAGAACACATATAAAAAATATATACATTTATAAATAAGTGGTTAACATATAAGTGGGGTGGAGGCAGGGTACCAATTACTTGTAATAACATTTCTTTTTAAAAAATTAGAAGATCTGACTAAAAAAGCAGGGAATCAGCAGGCTGCAGAGCCTGTACTTGAGTCAAGGAACCAATGCATACTCAACCTAAAAATCCCCTTTTTAATTTATCACAGTCATTCATTTCAATTTAAAAAGACAAAAGTCAATTTTGAGGTGAAATCCATAAATGTAGTAGATATACTTCTCTTGCATATTTGTATACTAGTTAAACCAATTTCACTAAGAGGACTCATGTCAGTATGACATTGAAGATTAACAAGTGAGAAAAGTATTTACTTTGTGGAATTACTTCATACTTTCAAAAGTGGAAGAATGTTATTTTCCGGAACACAGTAGAGAAGAAAATTAAAATCACATGCAAATTGTGTTTTAAAATGCTAAAATATTAAATGTTACAAACTGCTTAGAAAGAGTTCATGAATGCATGGATCTCCATTATATTCAAAGAGCATTCACAGAAAGTTTCCTCACATCTATTTAATCAAAAGTAAGATGTAATATTCAGAGCAATTTACCTTAAAACCAATGCTTCAGGTAAAAACCAATATTTCAAATACTAGGAAAATGTAAGATTGCAGCGACTTATAATAGAAAATATCAAATTACTGAGAGAAAAAAAAAGTGTATGGTACATTCCCTTCCTAGCTCTTCAATGAGAGAAACTTCATGAATACTTTGAATTGATATATTATATTTGTGATACCTCAAAAGAATATGCAAGTAAATTATCAACATTTTCTTAAGAGAACAAGTAATATTGAACATTCTTTAAAGGTGTACTAATGTTTTTAGGTCCTATATCTATGTAAAGTATGCATTTCAGGTTTTCAGTGTGTAGGTATATAAGAAATACTATAATTTGGTTAAATCAAAGTGAGTGAAATTATTGTAACTTTCAGGACAGAAAAAGAGATATTTCTGGCAATTTTATCAGTGGATAAATTCTAGCTCCCATCTAAAAGCTTCATCATTATCCCTGTGACTTGAAATAAAACTGTAGAAATTAGTACAAGATAGCTCATGCCAGAAAAGACAGAAATGTATATCTGACGGAAGTTTTATTTACATTTTAGATTAAAAAAATTTACAATTTTGTTAATACACAGCACTTATCTCTTCTATGCACAAGTCTATTCATCAAATCAAAAACAAGAAGAATCAGAAGCAACATGAGTAATATTCGCAGTCATATATAAAATAATGCTAAGATTTGAAGATTCATGAGAAAAATAATGAAATTTCAACATAAGTTATTGCTTTTGGAACCATATTCACATATTAAACTTCACTGCTTCAGCTTCAGTCTAACAAAAGCATAACTACGTGGTCTAAATAAATAAACCCTGTTGAACAGAAATTATTATAGGTGTTTTGAAATAGATCAACTATGCTTAAAAGGGTAAATCATAAAAGCAAAAAGATGGGGTTATTTTTCTTTTTGGTGTGTGTGTTTGTGCTATAATCCTATTATAAAATATTAGGGACATAATTTTGATTTAAGACCCTAAGTTTAATTTTGTTATACGAACATAACAAAATTCAAACTTATGTTATCAAAAGTTTGAAAACATAACTTTTGATAACATAAGTTATCAAAAGTTATGTTGGAATCAAAATTAAACTTGGACATAAGTTTAATTTTGATTCCAACCAACTACTTATACCCATGTCAGCACTTTACCATTTAAACTTGCAGATTCAAAGTTTAAATGTAAGATGTCATGATGAATTATAAACGTTATAATTTAAGTTGTTATAGAGGGCATTTTAAATATTTAAATGTAGTGTATTACAACTGTTGACAATTTCAACTGGTTTTTTAAATGGTTATGTGGTTTCTAACTTCAGTTTGTTAAAACCTTCCTTTTCAATATTTTTTTCATATTTCTACAGTAAAGAATTATTTGAATAAAATATCATCCTTATTTCAAAATATGCATTTATAATTCATATATAAAGATATTTAAACTATTTAAAATGTTGCATTGAACTTCTATGGACATTAAAAATAACTAGTTAAATTATATAAAGCTGAAAGCATTGTACTAATTTCTTTCTTATTTACAATAAAAGTATAGTAAGCATAAAGAATAAACACAGAAAACTAAGAATAAGAAATGTTTTATTTACATATTATCCATTATTTAATAATGCACAACAGAACACTACACAGAAGTATTTGTGATCTTTCATTTTCTAAGTTATTTCTAAAGCTATTGTTAACAAAAAATTATGAGAAACAATCGCAAAGTAATAACTCATAATTTATAAATGCAGATAAAACAGATTACGCAAAGTAATATTCTAATACTTTATGAATTCAATAATTAATTTTATTAATTTATGCAGTTTCGAAAAATCTACAATAATATTGGGTCACTTATTAGTTAAATTCAAAACTCGGATACTACGGCTAAGTACCATTATTAAACAGTGAATTACGACGACCCATCGAAAAATTCGAAACTTGACCAAGAACTGTCTCTTTCGCGCGATTCGAAAATAACAAATCAAATGAAAACATATATAACAGGTATGATTTCATATGTTTTATTGAAAGCTGAATAGCAAAGATATTCAAATTTTATTTGTATACATATCACATGGCTTTTCAATCTACTAAAATTTGCATATGCAAATAAGTCTGTTTGTACCATCAACAGTGCATACAAAACAATAAATTATGCAAATAACGGGAACGTAAAAGCACATGTTATGATCGTCATGTTATAAACAACGCAACTACAAAGCAATCCGTTCAAATCCATAATGACATCAAATTATTAAAGAGCACTGCATCACTAATTACAATAATGTTATCTCAAGCCGACCGTCTTAGTACCTATCAACCTATCAGCAGGCAGCCGGCTTTAGCACCTTTCATATCATGCATATTACAACAATGAAACTACATTTCAGGTATAAATTATCCTTTAGATCGAAACTACGCACTTAACGGTTAGTATAAAATATTGAGGAGTAAAATATGCTTACATTATTTCGATGAAGATGAGGAATGACCGTTTATTTCCATATTAAGATGATCACCAATATAAGCTCCCTCAAGCTTCCATGGCTAAATGCTCAGTTGACGCAGTCCATGCCCACCGCACTATAAATTATGATAATATCATAAAGTCAAACAAAACCACGCGTTCTCTGTTGACTTCAACAAAGTGATGACAAAGATGTTTTTGATAATTTTGCATAGACTAGATTAAAAAATTTTCCAAACAGAGGTATCTAACGGACATAAACAAATTTTCTTCACACTGGCGCGTTACTTGCAGCTTTGTTGGGATGGTGTCCAGTTAAGGGGCTATACATACTTGCAAACGATAGCAAATTGATAAAAATGTAAGATCTTTTATCCCCCCCCCTCTTCAAGTACTAGTTTAAAATTTTAGAAATGTTAAAGGTTTTGTTGATAAAAGTTTACATTAATATGAAATATTTTGGTTTGTTATGCAACTATTCATTATTCAACGGTATTACGGTATTTTGGAAATAGTCCCCTGTAAAAATTTCTTTGTATACATCCGCTAACATGATAGAGTTCTAATAATAAATGTCGTTTTTCAAAAGGTAATTACGCTATTTATTGAAAGAAAAGTCTAATTTTTCACTACTATACCACCATATCATGTTCATTTGTTTATTATACGAAATGTACAGCTATAAAAGAAAAAATTATAATCATTATAGTCATGTTTTGATCCCGTGAATGCGTTTGAATAGTAATGTAAACATAAGGGGTGGTGTCATTCTCCAATGTGTTATGGAGGCAGTGGAAAGTGAGCAGAGAAATTCGGCTAATGAGGTAACATAAATTTATGCATTAATAGATTAATATTTCCGATGCGCATAACATTGAAAGTTTGGTAAAACTTAAAGTTTGCTACCTTGTTATGCAAAGATCTCTAAGAGAAAGTTTGCCCGTATAAATTTAAATATAATTATTTTCTCTATTCTTGTTTGTTACGAAATGAAATTTTCTTGATTCTCCGAGTTTATCTCATTTTGCTCTATCATATTTAAATGAACTTCTCATTTTAATAAAATTCTGAAAATGTGGAAAACGGTGGAAATTTTACTTTTCGTCTGACTTCTGTTTTACATTTCTATTAAATGTATACATATATTTCAAGAAATATCTTTAAAATATACATGTTTTGTGTTTCGTTTTCTTGAACAACTTAAAGCTTAATGTTTTTTTCTTATTGTAATATAGAATTTATTTGCATAATTTTTTTAATGTTTTGGTAGTTTTGACTCGTTAACTTCAAAATAACAAGTATTAAACACATGTTGATGTTACTAACATTTCTTCAATATTTTTAGGCTCACGAGTGACATAGTCGATTGAAGTGTCATTTATAAATATCTCTTTAATGCGCTTTAACAAATCGCCCGAATGTTAGACTATGCTAAATGCACTCATTTAAGGAGCTTGTGCTCAATTTCATCAGTTGTAAATCTTAAATTTATAAGTTGAAATTTCAATCTACAATTCATTATACAAAAGAAAATAAGAATTTTATCTGTTGGATACCGTTAAAAGTTTCAGTGAAAATCTTTGCTTTTTGTGTAAGAATTTTGTGTCTGTGTATCTTAATCTGTAGCTAATTCTCAGGAGATAAAAAGAGCAATATTATTAAACTGTATGAACCCCTCTTTTTTTTTCCTTTTCAGATGGAAGAATCTGAGGAAGAACTCAGTTCAGATGATACAGAGGAGGTATTTTATAATTACTGATTTTGTACCCTAAACTTATATTTTCTCAGTACGAAATTTATAATAACACATTTCAAAATGTTCAATATAGGATAATCATTACATTAAGTTAACTCATTGTTAATGGAAGACACAAATTCATGGATGTCATTTGTTTTTGAAGTATTGTACTTTACAGCATCTCTACTAGCACTTTACATCATCTCTACTTCAGCATCATGCAGCACACTTCATGCAGTAATTGCTATATTGTTATTCAGGGTTTATACATATAACAGTATACTGTCAACAATGTGTTAATTACTCCATGAAAATTTTAAAAATTTATCTACTTCAGGTTTCTGTGCCTAGATGAGAGTTGTTGAAGTAATCTGTTGTATATAACTAATTTTTCTAATCTGATATGAACTCCTTGATATATAGTTTTTTTAGAAGTTAAATAGTATATGTGTATCTAATTTTATTAAGATGTTATGTGAAAATGTTACTTTGATACATTAAGATGTGAAAGTAAATCCATGTAATAGCATCTACTTTTGTTGTTATGCTTTCACTATTACAATAATTGTAATAATAATTATATATATAAATATATTAAGGATTTATTTTTGGAAAAAAAGTTATTGATTATTATTTCATGGTAATGTATCAGCGTTATATTTGTAATTGATTATTCATACATATTAAAGTTAAGAACTCTTTTGATTAAAAAAAATTTTATCTGTATTATGTCTCTTACATACTTCTTTCGCATTTTAGGAGATAGAACCTAAATTGTGTTATGAACGGTTAACTAATGATGTTCCTAATATCTTAAAAAAAGATGCTGCTAGTTGTATTGCTGTTCATACCAAAGTAAGATATATTTTCTCTGTGTAAGTTATCCTTATCGTATGATTTTTATATACTTTTATTTATATAAAATCTATACATTTAGCAAGTTTTTTTTCTTTTTTTTCTCATCATCCAAAATTATTCATGTCTATATCTTATTTTAATATATTTGATTTTTATTACAGTTTTTGGCTTTAGGAACCCATCTAGGAGTAATACATATTCTTGATCACCAGGGAAATAATATTAGAAATAAAGAGCTACTTTTGGTATGTTAATTTTGATATGTGACTGAAGCTTTCTAGATAGCTTAATAATTTTGACCATTAAACTGACAATTTAAATCAGTATGTTAATGTAAAATCATAAATTAGTATGATTTATACAATGAGAGAAATTTTGAGAAATTTCTTTCAAAATTGAATTTTATAATTTCAATGAATTTATTTTGAAAAGTGCATATTTTCAAAAAAGTTAAAGGATTTTTAAGCCTACACGTAATATGTAATATACAAAATGAAATAGCAACATTAAATTTGCAGCTATTCAAACTCATTAATTCCAAAAGAGGTAATTAAATGTAGTTGTATCTTTTTTGCTAAACTTTCTGCTATGGAGAAATTTGCTGTGGAAGATAATTTTTATTGTCTTTTATTCATGCGTTGGTCATATGCCTATATGGTATAACAATCTCACAAGCATTATAGAGATAGGACTTAAAAACCCCACCATTTGTTCATTTTTAATAAAACCATAAAATTATGAAAATTGTATGTTTTTGTAAGTTATTTACATAGTTAACTAGGTAATGATATCTTAGAAGTTTCCATTTACATGTTATTATTGGCAGCATATTTTTTAGATAGTCAGCTGAAAAAAATATTGAACCCTTTACTATAATAAATACTTCTGTGGAAATTGCAGTTACTCTTGGAGAGGAATCTCTCCCAAGTTCAAATATTTACCAAAGAAAGGTCAGTATTAGAGAAAATGTACACCTTTACATTTATCTAAAAGTATGTCTTTACAATGATCTGATTTAATCTTTATGATGATAGGAATTATAAGCCTAATTCATTGCATATAATGAAAATACAGATTTTAGTAAGATTTGTATTGAAAAAAGAAAGTGATTTGAATCAAATGATTTAAAAAAATCCAGTTAATTGAATTAGATTGTTTTGTCTTCAGTTAGCTAGTTTTGATTGTGTGTGCAGTTAGTAATAATTTAGATAAGTTGGTGAAAGGTTCACTATGAGGAAGAATTAAATTGTTCAGATACTAACTGTAAAGCTGAAACATTTCCATATGTTTTTTTACTACAAAGTCTGATGTAGTTAGAGGAATTTAATAAGGCTGAAAAATTTAAGAGTGGGAGGGGTGATAGTTATTTTGGATTGTTTCTATGGTCTTTGTTACAAGAACAAAAAACTGATTTCCTTTAACAGTATGTTATAAGAACTAAAGAATTGCATGACTTTTTAGAGTGTTATAGAAATGTTTTAAATTCATTATACAAAGTGTTCTGAGCATATGGCAGTTACTGCATAGTTTCTAAATAGAAAATTTGCATGCACAATATAGATAAGGATCATATACTCTGAAAACATTTAACACTGAGTATTCTAAGTTAAAAAGAAGGATTTATTCTTTATCAAAAATCAGAATAAATTTTGAAGTCAAGCTTAAAATTCTTTTCATATTTTTAAAAGTTTAACTTATATATAACTGCTGTATCATAATATGATCTGCTGCATTGTAATTGTCTTTTAAATTATTTATTTTTAGCATGTAACTACAGTTAATCAAATAAGCATTGATGATAAAGGAGATTACCTAGCATCATGTTCTAATGATGGAAAGGCAAGATACATTTTATCTTTTTTTTTTTTTTTAAATATCAACCATTTTTTGTAATAGTATGTAATTTTTGTGTGTCTGAAACCCATACTTATAAAGTGCAGGACTGAATATTAATTTGTGTAAAATCCATTTGAAAAGAAACAAAAAAAGTAGCTGATGCTTCTACAATTTTGAAAAAGAAATTTAATTTTAAAGTGTTATGAGGAAATTGATTTTTTTGTTTTAAAACTTATTTAGTATCTGTATACATTGCAAAGTCAAACTCTTGATTTAACTGGCTTACAAGCTTAGGTTAAACTTTTTTTTTTAATATAATATAAATCATTACATATTGAGGAGAAACTTCCTTGTGATTGATTTTTTTAAATCTATGTACAGTAACTGCTTACAATAAAATTAAATCAGAGAAAAGTTACAGTATGTTGCTCCTTGTATTTGATGCTTATCATGTACCCTAGAAATTTACATGTTAACAATGAAGAAAAAAATCTCTTATATTATACATATAGATAATGAAGGTTTAAAATGAGGGATATTTCAGATTGGTTCTCCAGTGTTTTTCAAAATTTCATTCTGAATTCAAGAGAGAATTTTTTTCTCTGTCAACTTATGACATAAGGTCCATTAAAACCCAGTTACTGATGAGTATAAATTGCAAAGGGGGAAACTTTTGTGCCCCAAAATTTTAAATATGTACTTTTTCATTCATATGTATTGCTAAACAAACTTAAAATGCATTTGAATATAATCCAGACTAAACTAGTTACTCCCTTAAAATGCCATTACTTTTGAATTTAGTAACGTCTATTATACTACAATAACTCTTTTATATAAAAGGGGTATTAGAGGAGGTGACAAAACCTGGAAAAACTGCTAGAGTACTAATCGTGATTTATTTTATTACTTATTGATGGTACTTGCAGTTAATATTAACCTATAAATTAGACCTTTTTATATCATGAAAGCTTTTGATTTGCAGTTAAAATATATTTTAACTGAAGGCGTAAATAATATTTAAAGCAGTTTTTAAAATTTAAAAATTTATTTTCATCATAATACATTTTAATTTCCAGTCTTTTTTTTTTTCTAAATTCTTAAATATTTATAAAAATTTGAACATCTTAATTGAAGGAAACATTGTTTTACAGTCCATTTTCATGAAACAAATATTTTTAATCTTTAAATTTTTTTAGAATATTGATCATTTCTTTTATAGATTTCCTTACCATCTTTCAAAATGTACACAAGATAACAAATACAAATATTTACAAAATTTTTTTAGATATATTTTGTGAATTCTAATCATAATTGTTCATAATTTTCAAACTTTTAGGTTGCAATACATGGTTTATATTCTACTGATTTGAATACATCTGTTACAATTGAAAGGCCTGTTCGATCCGTTGCACTAGATCCCAATTTTTCTAAGTCCAGTGCTAACCGGAGATTCATTATAGGTGAAGACAAGGTATGTTGTATTTGTCAATTTGAAATCTGAGTGGTATGATATCTTTGAGGGGTTTTTTCTGTGCTTGTTTTACATAGTAGAATATCTTCCTGTCAGTGTTAAAAACTATATCTTCTAACTAAAAATCTTCCAAAATAAACTGACTCTTTCTTGTATGGTTTCATGTTAAAAGATGGCCATTATATGAAAGTTAATCATAAATGTGTAATTATGTTTTGTATATTGTACTCAATTTCAGACTAAACATTAATTTTTTCAATATTATATTTAGGTAGTAAGAAAAAAATTAATACATGCTTTCTTTTTTTTTTTTTTTTTTTTAATCAGGTTGTTTTGTATGAACGTCATATTTTAACTGGATATAAACCTAATGTCATCTATCAAGGTGAAGGAGCAATAAGAAATATAAAATGGAAGGAGCGCTTTGTTGTCTGGGCAAGTGATAAGGTTTGTACTGATATATATATATATATATATATATATATATATATATATATATATATATATATATATATATATATATATATATATATATGTGTGTGTGTGTGTGTTTGTTTTTTATCCTTGTCTCAAACTATTGCCAATTTTTTTTCTTTTATTTTTCCAGACTATTCGAGTTTATGACATCTTTTCTAGTAGGACTATAACTGTTATTCAGAGAGATCATGACCCAACGTAAGTATGATTTTTTTTTCTGCCTGCATAATGTTACATTTTATTAATAACTTGATTACTCAAAATTACTCTGTTACAATATAAATTTATCTTTAAATTTCTTAAATATTTAGAAAAAAGTATGTGATTTTTTAATGATCCTTTTCCTTTTGTAGATTTTTTTTCTTCTTTCTACTGTACAAGCTATAAACTGTGTATGTTTTCATGAGTTAGGAACTTGCTATAAAACTACCCGTAATATCAAAAAAGGTCTTCAAAATACTCTTCTTCAAAATGGCCTTCTTTGTCAATACTACAAAAAACGGTACTTACGTATTATAGCTGAAGCTTGGCAGCCTTTAACCCTTGACGTAATATCTGCTCGCCAACACCTAACTTCACAGTGGCAACCTATTTCCTGCCCGGAAATTATAAACATTTCGAGCAGAAGTATGTTAAAATAATACAAATGTGTGGAAAACGTGGTTACTCCCAAGCTCTATGTGCCCAATAAGATTTTTTTTTATTAAATACAAATTTTAAGGGGGTTAAAAAGGGCATAACCCCCTGCCCCCCTCTAAAAACACCCATTGTATCTTTGGAACCATAGGGCCTAGGAAGTTGAAATTTCGTATACTGGTTCCCCATAATCCCTAGGTGCATTCTAAGAAATCTTTTTTTGGAAACTGTATATTTTAAGGGGGTTAAAAAGAGCTTAACCCCCTGCCCCCTCTAAAAACACCCACTGTATCTCTGGAACCACAAGGCCTAGGAAGCTGAAATTTCCTATGGTGGTTCCTCTTAAGCTCTAGGTGCATACCAATAAATCATTTTGAACGCTCGAAATTTAAGGGGATTTGCCGCCTCTCCCCCCCCAAAAAAAATCCTACTGTATCTCTGGAACCATAAGACCTAGGAAGCTGAAATTTTGTATGGTGGTTCCTCTTAAGCCCTAGGGGCACACATATAAATATCTTTTTAAAGTTTGGATTTTAAGGTGTTTAGCCCCCTCCCCCTAAAAAACCCCACTGTATCTCTGGAACCATAAAGCCTAGGAAGCTGAAATTTTGAAAGGTGGTTCCTCTTAAGCCGTAGGGGCACAGCTATAAATATATTTTTAAAGTTCGGATTTTAAGAGGTTTAGCCCCCCTTCCCTCTAAAAAAAACCACTGTATCTCTGGAACCATAAGGCTTGGGAAGCTGAAATTTGTTTGTCTGGTTTCCCTTAAGCCCTAGGTGCACACTAATAATTTTTTTAGTTCAAATTTTAAGGGGTTTAGCCCCCCCCCCCCCCAAAAAAAATAATAAATAAACCCACTGTATCTCTGGAACCATACAGCCTGGGAAGCTGAAATTTGGTTGGTTGGTTTCCCTTAAGCCCTAGGTGCACACCAATAAATCTTTTTTTTTTTTTTAAGTTCAAATTTTAAGGGGTTTAGCCCCCCCCCCCCCCCCCCCCAAAAAAAAAAAAAAAAAAGAAAAGAAACCCACGGTATCTTCGGAACCATAAGGCCTGGGATGCTGAAATTTGGTTGGTTGGTTCGTTTTCCTTAAGCCCTAGGTGCACACCAATAATTTTTTCCTTTTTCAGTTCAAATTTTAAGGGGTTTAGCCCCCCCTCCAAAAAAAAAAAAAAAAGAAATAAACCCACTGTATCTCTGGAACCATAAGGCCTGGAAGCTGAAATTTTTGTTGGTTGGTTTTCCTTGAGCCCTAGGTGCACACCAATAAATCTTTTTTTACATTCAAATTTTTAGGGGTTTAGTCCCCCCCCCCCCCCCCAAAAAAAAAAACCCACTGTGCACTGTATCTCTGGAACAATAAGCCCGAAGAAGTTGAAATTTTGCATGGCGTTTCCTCTTAGGCTCTTGGTGCTGGCCAAGAAAGATGTTTAAAAAGCAACTTTTTAGGAGGTTGTAAAGTGGTTTTAAATCCCCAAAATAAAAATGAAATTTCCAAAACTTGTATTTAAATTCGGATCACTGTCGTTAAATTCTGTGATGAACTCCTTATGAGAAATGACCCCACCTTACTGCTAAAGTTAATTGAAATTAAATGAACCAAATGACATAATTCATGGCACTCGTGTAATCTGTGGCGAAGCGCATGTATGAAATATACGAAAGCAGTTATTAAACATGCATCAACATTTTGAGCAGCAGCATGTTTAAAAAAGTATTTGGAAAACACATGGAAAAGTTTAAAAAAAATAAGCAGCTGAAGAACATGATTTCGCTATATAGATAATTTTAGATCTAATTAAAAATTTCATATCAAAGACAAAATAGGAATACATTCTTAGACAAAAAAAAGAGACGCGCCAAGAAGGGGTAATGCAAATTAGACACAAATTGATATGCATACAGGTTTCGACGGAAAATGCAAATATTTAAAGTTTGGCAATCGGGATTTTAAAGTAATGGCAATCGGGAACCGTAGAACCAGTTTTCCTTCTGAATTCTGACTGTTTTGCCGCAATCTGTAATATTACATCTCCAGCTACATGTTGTGAAAGTTAGGGCATACACGCTGACTGGGCAAAATTCCACGAATCTGGAAAAAAGACACTGCATCTTCTTCCTTTTGGCCTATATCACACTATCAAAGTTCTTTGACAAAGATATTTTTAAAAAGTTATTTGTATCTTTTATAACAGTTATACATAAAAGAAATGCTATAACCTCAAAATACCCCTATTACACTATCAAAGTTCTTTGACAAAGATCTTTTATAAAAGTTATTTCTATCTAAGGGGGCTAAATCCCTTAAAATTCGAGCTCTTAAAAAAGATTTATTGGTGTGTACCTAGGGCTTAAGGGAAAGTACCATACAAAATTTCAGCTTCCTAGACCCTATGGTTCCAGAGATACAGTGGGATTTTTTAGGGGAGAGGGGGTTAAACCCCTTAAAATTCGAGCTCGTAAAAAATATTTATTGGTGTGTACCTAGGGCTTAAGGGGAATCACCATGCAAAATTTCAGCTTTCTAGGCCGTATGGTTCCAGAGATACTATGGGGGGGTTTTTAGAGGGGGGTAAGCCACTTTTAACCCCCTTAAAATTTGCATTTTTCAAAAAGATTTTTTAATAGGCACCTAGGGCTTAAGGGGAACCACCATACGAAATTTCAACTTCCTGGTCCTATGGTTTCAGAGATACAATGGGTTTTTTTTTCAGTGGGGAGGGGGTTAAGCCCCTTTTAAACCCCTTAATATTTGTACTTTTTAAAAATATTTCTTAGTGGGCATCTAGAGCTTAGGAGTAACCACCATGCAAAATTTCAGCATCCTAAGACTTTTCCTTTGAAAGATATGCGTCTTTAACATACTCATTTTGAATATTTTTCGTGTATTTCTGTTTTGTCATTAGTGCGCAATTTTTAATTGGAGCTAAAACTATTTCGAATCGAAATCTTGTTCTTTATCTGCCCCGTTTTCCACACATTTGTATTTTTTTAACATGCTGTTGCTCGAAATGATGTTTATAACATCTGGGCACCGAAATCTTTTATAAAACTTTGACGAAGAATCCAACTTTTATAAAAGTTATCTTTTATCAAAGTTGAGGTATTACACTGTCATATTTCTCGTCAAGCTTTTTTTATAAAAGATCTTTGTCAAATAACTTGCATAACCTAAAAAAATAAAGAAAATCTTCAAAACGAAACTTAGAACGGGAGCGAAAAGCAATGAATGGCGAAAACAATACTATCAACAAGGATGGGGCGCATAATTGGCGCTTTATTGCCGCTTTTTCACCAAACCGCAAAGCTTCAGCTATAATACGTAAGTACCCAAAAAACTTATATTTTGATTGAATTTTTAAGAGACTGTATTTTATGTTTCTTCATTCTTTCAAGGTTATTTTATTATTATTATTTAACCTTATGACTTATGAGTTTAAATATGCATTCTAAATTTTGGTATTAACTAATGATATAAATTGATTGATTGATTTAGTTTATTTTACTAATTAAATGCATGTTCTGACTATGTTTATCATGTTTAGACTACGATCAGATTTATATCGTTGCAATTTGTATTGGAAAGATGATAGAACATTGTTGGTTGGCTGGGCCAATAGTGTAAAAGTGTGTCAAGTAGTACCATCTGAAGGATCTAAAGCTGCTATAACTCCACTTAAAGATCAGCCTGGACCACCTCGTTTTTATGTCAAAATAAGTATGTATATAATCTATGTTTTCTGTCTGATTATAAGTTTATTCAGAGGAATTACTTATGAAACTGAACATTATTTAATTCTTCAATGATCCCTGTCTTTAAAACTAAAATTTTATTTATTATATACCAGGATAAGAAATTCTTCTGAAGTAACATCTTTTTATAAACATATTTGTATATATTTTTTCTTTATAATCATGTGTTGTCTAATTCTGTGGTTTTTTTCCCCCTTTTTAGCATCAATTTTTAACACTGATTTTTTTATATGTGGTATATCTTCCTTTGGTGCTGCTGTTGTTGTGCTCACAGTTGCAAAGAATCCAGAGGTATTTTTGTCAGGATGCATTATGTAAAATATCAGTTTTAAATAATTGGTACTTTTTTATAATGTTCTTATATCATAGTTATAGCTTTTATTGTCTGTCTATACAAATTTCAGTTTTAATGGATACCCTTAATAATTCAATTTGCTCACTACATGTAAAACTAGTATATATATATATATACACACAGTGGTACCTTGACTTACGAGTTTTTCGAGATATGAGCATTCTCTCGGTAGATTTTTTGCTTTGAGTTTGAGCTAAAATTCGGGTTATGAGCAAACTTCAGATATCCCGCCGCTAGTTTGAGCAGCGAATGTCATGTTACGTGCTCATCAAATGAGAACACAAGAAGCATATAATATTTACAACCTTTATGTACAATTATTATACAATTGTATGCATATTATTCTGAGACTACTATCCAGTCTTAAACAGAGAGATTAACACTCAATAATTACCACCCGGGGCAGCTTGTTCTGCCTAAGTTTGAGTCGCCCTCTAAAACTGAACAGCGCCCAACCTCTCTCACAGAGAGATAGCTTCAATTCCCTACCCCACATTGGAACTCCCCATGGGATCTAGGGGATGGAATGACCTTGGTCCTACGATCGCAAGCTCTCCCCCTTCTACAGATTCTGAGAAAATGTTCTTTGGATTCTCAGAAAGAAGAATCTGGACATTACAGCCACAAGGAACGATGTAACAATCGCCCAGCTTCCGTGTCTCACTCGTTCACTTTAATATTGCGATCACACATTCGTGAAACAGAGAGCGAAGTGTAGGGGAAAGCAGTGATTTATTGGTCCCGTCGCCGAGAGGAGGTTTTATGGTGTCCCTCGTGCCTTTGACCATTCGTACACAGACCGCCTCGGAGAGCGGTTTTAAGACTAATGATCAAAGTGACGAAATACTTCCCCCATGTTGGAGGGAAGACTAATAGACACCAAAATGTGTCAGGAGGCGATGGGGGGAGCTGATTCGCTTGTTTGTAGATGTTTAAGAGAGGTAGCTGGTAATAAAAGCAAAAGTGAGGAAAGCGGGGTGAAAAGGTCAAAAATCAACGAATATGATTTGATTTTTCAGTTCAGCCTTTCTCCTCCTCTTCCATCAGAGTCTTCAAGTCTGATCTCCAAGGTAAATGTTGTACATTACATTTAATAAAACAAATTTATTGCAGTACATTCTATTGTATTGCATTTTTATACAATGTTCATCGTTCATAAGCACATTTTTCTTATTTAAAAACATGTAACAAAAAATTGATGTTTTGGGGGAGCTCAGACCGAATTAATGACATTCCCATTCATTTCAATGGGGAAAATTGATTCGAGTTACGAGCTCCGTCATGGAACGAATTAAACTCGTAAGTCGAGGTACCACTGTATATATATATAATACACTAAGCAAAGCTCTTATTTTTTACATTGACATAAAGTAATTGTTAATTAATGTTAAAACTCTTAACTCATTAGCAGAGAAAAATGAACTTCACCATTTGTGAATCGTTGGACCAGTTATAGCGATAGTTATGTCTAATTCTTTATGACTTTATGTAGAACAGTATTAATTTGCTTGAGACCATTTGTTACAATTAATTTTAATTATGGAAATTAAAATAATCTTTATTTTCCTCTTATTACTGTTATTTGCTTCAGTTCAGCAAAAAAAAATAGTTCTCTATTATTCTATATTTGTACCATAAGAAATTAAAAAAGACGTTCATTTTCTTTTGAAAATTTTTATCACTAATCTGTTTAATTCTAGCCAGTATGAAGAAAATTTCATAAATTATAATTGTGAAATGTTGAGGCTTATTTACTTATTTTTTTAGGTCTCTTTGTTCAAAATTTTAGTGTAATTTCTCAGTTTTTAAATTATTTTGATAGTCCTCTTCATAATTCATATCATTACTGAGTCTCAAATTTTGATACAGGAAGCTGTTAGTATTGGTTCAAGGCCTCAACTTCGAGTTTTAGAAGCACATGGTGAAGATTATACATTAATTCTTAGTGACATCCTTACTTTGAGAGGCTACCAAGAATATAGGTGCAATGATTATCATTTAGGCAAGTATATAAGTATTTTTTTATCATCAAGACATTTAGCTGATTTCAACTAGTATTTATATTGTCTGTAAAACTCTCAACAGTATTAATAAGATTCATTTTCAAGTATAAAATCTAATGCATGCAGTGAAGCCAACAAATACATTTGCAATAAAAAAATACTTCTTGCTATTTTGGTCCTCATAAATTTGAATAGATAAATTTGATCATAATTCATTATGCAACCCATCATATTAGCATAATATTACATCCCTGGCTTTGGGCAGGGGCATAGCTAGGTATTTTTCTGGCCCCGGGGCAAGGACACAAACTGGGCCCCCTGGGTTAATAATGAAACATATATTTTTCTGGAGCCTCCCCTCCCACACTTCATAAATTTGTTTTCAATAAAACAGTAAGGTATTCGATTTATGCATTCTATTAACTGTAAACTAAAATTACCATTTATCCAAAGACGATATATTATATTTTTGACTTCTGGTCAAAACCTTTTTTCCAGTGTCAATTTTTTCACTTGCATTTTCTTTGCTATGTATAGATTTTTTCCCCCTCCATCAAACCAGACAGCTATTTAATGACATATAATTAATTGTTCAGGGTTGTTTAAACTTTTATTACATATATATTTATTTATTTCCTAGGTATAGAATTTTTTAATGTATATGTTTTGAAATTTGGAATTTATTTCTTAACTTTTAGACAGTTTAGCTGAGGAAGGATTGTATTTCATTTTAAGTTTAAAAGATTTTGTTGTTGCTAAACCAAGAAATGAAGATGATCACATTGGATGGCTTCTTGAACATGAAAGGTTTAAGGTATTCCTCTTTAATAATGTTATTACCTTTTTAAATTTTATTTTTGAAAAGCTGATACTTGTTTTAAAATTGATATGATAATTTTAATTAGACTCAAAAAATCCTATGCTTAACATGCTCTGACTAAGAAAACAGACTGTTAAGCAAGTATTAGTAATATTAGTTATAATATTCATTTAGCATTCACTTTTGATAGTACACTGGGACACCGGTAAAGTCAAATCATTTGATTCCCTTAATCAAAATCAAGGTATGCCTTAAGATAAGAATCCTGGTGCAATTTCAAAAACATTTTCTTAAATGGAAAATTTTAAGTTTATTTAATATAATATAATTACTATATTTTAAATTAAATTAATTTGTTCTTTAGCAATATTTTACATGGGAAAAAATTAAGACATGTAAAATTGCTTCTAAGACCTGTATAGTGTGGCCACAGGTCATGTAAGTCCTCCAAAAGTCAAGATATTGGGAAATAGGTCCCAAAAGTCCCAAAAAAGTTGTGAAATAAAGCAATATTAAGCCATTAACCTTTCTGAAGTAATCATTTTAACATTTTTTTTTTTTATGGTTGACTGTGAAAATTATTATGGTTGTTTTTATGTGCTAAAAAAATCTAATAGAGCATATGATTCTGTTGAAGTGGTTATTGGTGAAGTTATCATCACATTTAAATGGAGATTTATATTTTGAGAGTGTAGGGGAATCTAGATAAAATAACTGGTGAAGATACTTTCTCACAATTTTTGCAAGATTCCTGTTTGTAAAAATTTTACTCAGTATCAAAGTAAATTAGATTCGTCTGAAATTTTTTACTGACAATCTGTTTCAGTTCTTTAAAAAAATTTGATAATTTTTATCCATATTTGATCTAATGTTTAATTTTTTTATTATATAAAATGACAAAACCTTTTGTTAAACATTTCTTTAAATTATTTTCTTTTCTGTGGTATTTATTTTAAAAAAAAAATGTGATAATTTTGAAAAACACTGGAGAACCAATCTGAAATGTCCCTCATTTTTAGCCTTCATTATCTATATGTATAATATGAGAGATTTTTTTTCTTCATTAACATATAATAAAAATATTTCTGTGAAATATTTCAGAAAAATGAGTTTTTATTATCCTCTTCATATATTTTTAGTATTTTCAATCTTTTTGCATCCTGTCTCTGAATGGTTGTTTTTTTCATTTGTTGTACTTTGTTAAAATTTCAGTTTGCCAGTTAACTAAATAACTGCTTATTTATTATAAATTTTTCTTCAATATTCAATTAAAGAAAAACTTTGGTTTATAATTAATGATTTGTAACTAAGTCTTTAAATTTAATTTATGAGGAAACCGTAACCTGCTGAAAATGATCAGTAATAAAATTACTCTTATTTTTCGCCTGTTTGGTGTTTGTGGGTATCCGTAATCAGCAAATATGTATTGGTACCAGTACAGTCTTTTGGTTTTTGGTATTTGGATTTGCTGAAAAAGTTAACAATTGAATATCATTATTCTGGTTTTTGTCTATTATTATCTCTAGGAATCCATATAAACATCTAGCGTCTTACTAGATGGTTTTAGCTGATCACAAAATTGAAATCTTTTCTTCAGTTATTTATTTTTATTGTGTATATAGATGTTCAGCTGAAATTTAACATTTATAAGATATTATTTGAATTTTTCTGATGAGATATCAGAAAAGTTACCTATAATTATGTAAGGAAACTTTTTAGGTCATTCCCAAAAAGTCAAGAAAAAAAATCACAAAATTTCAGCATCTCAGAAATTAGCTTGAAGTGTCGTCGTCGTCCCCCCCCCCCCCCCCCCCCACAGACATGTGTATTATGATTTCAAAATTTTTTCTAACCTTCAGTTTTAACCATGTTGGCTTAGCTATTTAACCATGCCTTATACATCAGGTAATAAAGTTTATTTCAGTTTATTAGATAGAGATGTAAGATCTTGAAAGCTGTCTCCATGCCAAATTAATATTTAATACTAAAATAGTTTTGAAACATTCTAGTATATATTTAAAATTCTGTGTTTGTATGCCAAGTTCAAAAATATAGTCAAGGATACTTTATGTGTATCTGTGTAGAGGGTTACATGAATTAATTTTGTGTTTCTGAGAAATAAAGATTAAATTAAATAGAAATTTGTGAATTACTTTTTAATGTTCTAGAAAAGCAAAAATTTACAGTAGTTTTAATTTATGTAAGTGTGGTTTTAAAAAAATCTGTCATTAAATTCTCAAATGTAGGGAAAAGTATCAAACTGCTTACTTTATCTTTCTAATACTTCATATTGGATTATTTCAATTTTGGCTGTGTAACTTTTTAAAATTCCACAATCATTAATTGAGAAATATATGCTGTCTTCTATGTAATGTGTAAATACTTAAATGGGTAGCTATGAGTTTTTCAATTTAACATTAGTTAATTATTTTTTGTTTATAGCAAATATATTTATTTGGTATTTCATGTAAAATTATTTATTTTTTAGGAAGCTGTTGAAGCTGTTTGTGAAAGTAAAAATCTTAGAAAATACACTCTCTTGGTATGTGTGATTACTTTTTGTGTAAAATATTTTTATTTACTGCAGCTTATGAATTTAATATTTATTAGAACTTGCAGACAACTTTTGTTGCTATAACTATGGTTTCTCTCTCTAAAATTGATTCCTTCACTATTAATTTTTCCATTTGTTTCAGAATGTAGGCAATCTGTATTTGGATCACCTTCTCGAGCTTAAACAGTACAATGAAGCTGCTGCACTTTGTTCAACTATATTTGGAAAAAATAAAGATGTATGGGAAACTGGTGTTTACAGATTTGCTGAAATTGGACAGTTACGTGCCATAGCTCCATATGTTCCAACTGATGAAGTTTTAGTGCCTGCTATTTATGAAATGATATTAAATGAATTTCTGCAGTGTGACCAAAAAGTATGTTGTTTGATGTAATGAGAAATGTCATTTTAATGTGTTCATTCTTATAAACTGTTACTTAAAAAATATTAAAAAATATAAAAAGAAATTAATGCAACTTCAATAAAGTTTGAGATGTTTATAAAAAAATTATTTAAAGAATAAAATCCAATTTTCATTTCTTTTAACAGAGCTCCTGAATGACTTCCATTATGGTTACACTAGCTGAATACCCATGCTTCACTACGGAGTACATTAAAATTAAATTAAGATTTCATTTTAAAGGAATTTTTATGATATTTCTTGTGATATAAATTTTATAAACCTCAAATTATTATTTTAAATGCAAACTTTAAAGAATGTTACAAAAACAGCTTAAAAATTTAATTTTAAAAAGTCCAAGAAGAATTTTTCAAAAAAATTTCTTAGTGCACCCCGACACTATGAGAAGAATCGCCATGCAAAATTTCAGCCCTTTAGGTCCAGCAGTTTGGTCTGTGCATTATCTGTCAGTCAGTCAGTTACAGAACTGTTTTATATATGTATAGATTAATCTATCTGTCTCTATATATCAGTCTATATATATATAACTATAACTAATCTATATATATAGCAAAGAAAGTCCGTTCAATCGTAAATGTGTCATGGTATTTCTCAAATAACATGGTATATTTTAATTGAACTTGAATGTTACATGAATTCAATTCTTTTTATTTCACCTGGAGACTGAGCGTTGGTGTCTCTTGTTGCTAATCTTGAAAATGCCTAGCAAAAGCATGCACTTAAATGTTTATTCATGCTAAATGTTGCTGAATTATTTTAAATTTAATGTAAATCTGGAATGAGGAATTTTATACTTATTCAAATAGATAGACTAATAAATGTTATCTATTCATATTTTTATCTAATTTTACATCTGAAAATCTAAGCAAGTTTTCAGTAGCATTTATTTTAGATAAGCATTCTCCTATTTGTAATCATAGAATATTGTGAGAAAAAAGTGCTTTATAAAGGTTTAGAATCTGGTAGTTAAGATAAACTAATTGTGTAATTTATGTATATAATTTGTGTGTGACATTCTTATGTTTTACCATATATTATAGGGTTTCCTTCATCTTGTTCGTTCTTGGCCTAGTCATGTTTACGCTGTCCCTACAGTCATAAGTGTGGTATTAGAACAACTGGCTCTATTTCCACAATCAGAATTATTGTTGGAAAGTCTCAGTGAACTCTACATTTATGACAAGAAATATGACAAAGCATTTAATGTTTTAATGGAGTAAGTTCTTTAAAAAATATATTAAGGTATATAATTGTTATACCTTGTTTGTAAAATTGCTTTATACTAGGGGTACTCAACTATAAAGACTTTTGTTCCAATACGCACAAGAAACAGTAGAAGGAAATATGCAATTTGTATCACGTTAAGACATATTATATCCTGTCATTCTGCTCTTTTGCAACAGGACTAATATGTCAGAGCAAGAGGTTAGGGATGCGATGTCGATGTTTTCAAAACATCGATTTATTGAAGCCAATTTTTTTTAAACATTGATGTTTTGTGCTTGATATTTTACATTGTCTTGATTTATTTTTAATGAAAAAGTATCATAATAAAAAAATTAATCACGCACCATAATTTTCACACTCAGTAAATGTAAGTTTGAATTCTGAAAAAGGACGAATACAAAAGGAGGAAGATTCCCTAGCACCGAGACAAATAGCAATCAACACAACCAACAACCTTCACAACAACCAATGAACCAATCAGAGAGCTTAGAATGCTCTTGACACTCCAGAACTTTGCCATTTATAAATAGTATAAATACGAGAGCAGGCTTTAAGTTTTTGTTTTGTTCTGGTCACGGACATACTGGATTTTTCTTTACGGCTTTGGTACTATTAATTGTTTTTATAGCAATAATTTCTTCCTCAATTATCTGGTAAAAGTAATAAAATGTATCATGGAAATTCTGTGATATGTGCGGACTCTAGCAACAAAATTTTTGTCATTTGTGTTAGCCCAATCAGAGAGTAAAACCCATGACTAACCAAAGTAGCATTAATGTTAGAGGTTACAAAACCAGTTTTAAAAAAGGAATGTTTAAAAACATCGATAGTTTTTGGGGTGATATTTTATTAGCATTGATGTCTTAATATTGAATATCGATGTTTTGTTGTCGATGACACATCCCTACATGAGGTATTTGTTGTCTGGTGGTGTGTAGCTCATTATTAAAAAAATTTTAGTTTTTAAAAAAAAGTTTTGTTGAAATTTACGTTGAGCTTGAAGCACAAGTCTGATATTAATGTTTATTGAGGGCAAACAATTTTTAGTTAGATGAAAATGGGTCAAGAAGGAAAGAACCATGTGGAAAATAAACTGTTTGTGTAATGCTTTAGGCCATGGGAAGGTTATGGACAATTTTTTCTTGGATTTTAATGGTATGATGTACATAGACATCCCAATAGCAAAATAACAAAAATATGCTCAAACACTAAAAATCCTTCAGATCATTATTACAAGGACATTATATTAGAAGAAATAAACGCACTCATTGGAATAATGATTCTTTGTGCAATTTTTAAATTGTCTCGAGAATCAATGACCTCGTTATTCTCTTTACAAAATTTGTTTGTAAAGTTTTGTTACCAATGTTATTTTTCTAATTGTAAGATATATACAGACTAAATTTTTGTTGAATAATCTATTTTTTATTTACTCTTTTCAAGAATGAGAGGTGGCAATAGTTTTCCATTAATGACTTATATCTGCGAAAAATATCCTAATTTTATAGCATGGCGGTCTGTGAGACTGATGAGCTGGGGACCAGTATAAAGAGTGATGAGCTGATGTAAGGGTTCCATGAAGAAAAGCTCTTTTATCATGGAAATCAAGATGTAAGGGGGCGTCCATTAATTACGTGAGGCTTTTAGTGGGGGAGGGAATCGAGCCGAATCTCACCCAGTCTCACGTGGAGGAGAGGGAGGGGTCTCGGCAAATATCATGTAATTTTTTTTCCGCAAGAAACAGTGTAAAATTGTGAGAAACTGGGTTATATTAAGTAAAACACGTTTCTACACTAAAATATGGCTAAATCCTACACAATAGTTCCAGTAGTCACTCTTGAGACCATACATGAGTCCTCGTGGACTGAATTAGAATGAATATTCTTTTACGAATTTTAGTAATTCCTATTTAAGTATTTTATTGTTCGATTTTCTCACTGTGATTCGAGACTACGTTCTTAGTATTCTTAAATACTAGTCTTAAATAAAAAATAATTAAGCAAATTAAGTTTTTTTAAATAAATCCAACGCAGTCAAGTACAGATTAACATATTTACACTAAAAATATGCATTTTGAAAAATGTCACGTGATATTAGGGGGTGGGGTCGAGCCAAATCTCACGACATCTCACCAGGGGGGGAGGGGGTCGAAAAATCACCAAAATCGTCTCACGTAATTAATGGACACCCTCTAATTTGATAGTTCAACAACACGGCTATCAGATCAAACATATTAGAAAACAAAATTCTTATTTTTTGTTTATATATTTCTTTTTCCAAAATCGTTACAAAAATGTGTGGACTCTCTGTTTTACAAAAAAAGATTTTCCTGTTGCATTTGAATAACGTTTTTAAGAACAATTTTGTAATTACCTATATCTCTTGAGATTGTGGAAAATATACAATAAGTTTGTACAAATATACCCACACACACTCTCTTGGTGTTTTTAGTAATTCAAAACAATTATCTTTAGCTCAGTGCTCAAAAGGAAGGAAAATATATTCAAATTTTCAAATATATTAGAGAGAAAATATTTAAGCAGTAAAGCAAATAATGACTTAGTACTTAGGAGTAATGGCACTGTAAGAAATAAAATATTTTTAAATCTCAAAGTTAATGTCAGTATAGATAACATTCAGTTGAAAAAAAAGGGTTCCACTTAATTGACTATCATAATTTTATCTTAATCCACTCTTCAATGCTATTTTTTTTTTAAATAAGTGAAATGTGTTTAAAAATATCTTGTGGGAAATGTATTTAGACTCATATTAAAAGAAAGTAAAGTTACTGTGTTTTCAATTTAAGTACCATTGTGTCTTAATCCTTTTAAAATGTGTTAGCTTTCAAGGACAAAATTCATAATCCCAATTACATAATATATTGTCATAATAATGGCTAATTTATCTATTTGTTATTCTGGGGGGAAATTTGGAAAAAGCAAAAATACTAATTATTTTAAAATGCATTATAAATAGAGGAAAATAAACAAAAGAAAAACAATAAATGTGTGGAAGATATAAGTTATTGTTATTGTAAGTAATGCTGAATTTTTGTGCTAGAAGATATGAAAATTACAGACATTAAAGAACACAAATATTGCATTTATTGTCATTTACAGGAAAAATCCTTATTAAAATCATGGTGTATATTTTTAGTTAGAATATTTATTTATCTCTGAAAAATGTGTTAGGTTAGTAGGCCAGTCAAATGTCTTATACTAAGTAATACAGTGGAATCTCGATTGATCGTTCCTCGAATCATCGTTTTCCTGCATGTGTCGTTTATTTCACCCAGTCCTGACGATCATATTGCTTTGTTAAGTTCCCACATCTATCGCTTTCCCGCATTTATCATTTACTTCAGACAGTCCCTTGGAAAATGATAGATCGAGATTCCACTGTATCAGTACATTTTTATTCCATTTTATCAGTACATTTAATATATATACATATATATTAAATGTACTGATAAAATACTTTGTCTTTTATTTAAATCCATTTCTTAAACACTATGAAAATTTGAACATTTTTTCACCTTAGATAGTATTTGACATAACTGTTGTTTTTTAGAAGTATTTTTCATTGTCAATAACATACCTCTTCTAGGATTGGAAGCAAAGACAGGGTGTTTGAATTGATCCAGAATCATAATTTGTTTGGTAGCATCCATGATAAACTTGAAACACTTATGGTTCTTAATCCTGTTCGTGCAACAACCATGTTACTGAATAATGTTGAAAAGATTCCTGTAAATCTTGTTGTTTCCAAATTAAAGCATAAGAAACATTTATTATATGAAGTAAGTTTGTTATACAGTTGCAATGAATTTTCTTTCATATTCTTAATTATTGTGCTTTGTCACTTGACATTTTGTGCATTAAAAGTAATTTAAAAAATTCATGTTTCTACCATATCTTTTCACAGTGATTGATATTTTTAAAAATGTCATGCTAAAGTAAAAGGTATTAAATGATCATTAAATAATTTCATAGGGACAACATTTCTTATTTGTAACTGTGTTTTTTGCTTTAAATGGTAGGTAGTTGCATAAGTTTACATTTATCTTTTAACGTAGGATTACATTCCTCAATAACGGTTGTTCGGAGCGAGAGAAAATTGTCCTGTGTCACAAGTTACAATTTTGGCAGCATGCCAAACCCAGCAGTAGTAAACAGTTAAATAAAAAAAGTACTAAAATGTTTTTTTTTTTTTTTTTTTTTTTTTTAATTATAAAGGTAAGCAAACGATAAGTAATCCTACGTTAATAACCTGCGGTAGTTTCGTTAAAAGAGACTACCTGAAATATTTTATTTTCTTGGATTAAAACCTACTATAGAACTTTAAGACTAAAATAACACAAACAAAAAATGTTTCTGAAAAAATGATTAATTTGCTGGATTAAATTTGCCAGATTCAACATTTTCATGATGTTCTGAGTAAATCTCTGCACGCACACACTCACATATATATATGTGTGTGTGTGTGTGTGTGTATCCGGCAAATTAATCTGGCAAATTTTGTGTGTGTGTACTATATATATATATATATATATATATATATATATATATATATATATATATATATATATATATATATATATATATATATATATATAAACTTCTCAAAATGGCCATATTTTGTTCAAGACAAGCCAATGTTATGGAAGAAACTTCTTTTTCTAAGAGGTTTATCAAATCTAGGAAAGATTTGCTCTAGGTTCTTAATTTAAATTTTATTAATATACCATTGATGGTTTAATCTTTTTAAGGGGGGAATGGGATGTAATGAAGGTGGTATTGTTACTTGCGTTCATAGTAATCTTTAAGCTACATTTGCCCCCAGGGTAGGGCTAAATGAGTATCAGCTTTTTCAAAGTTGGAGCTATGGGCTTTTCATATTCATTCAAGTTGTCAGATGACATTTTGTGTGTGTTACATTGGAATACTGATGATTTACCAAGCAAAGAAGTTGAGAGTAGGAAAAAAAAATTGCAACTTACTCGGAGATGACATTTTCTCCATTTGAAGTTAGTATCTCAGTTGAAGAGATGGATCAATATTAATGTCACAAATTTAATATGTACTGCGTGGGAAAGGAAAGATAAGTTGCAAATGGATTTCTTGCAGACATCAGATCTACATTTGCTTCAAAGTTTTCAGTTAAAAAGAGATTTTGAGATACAAAGGATGGGACTGAAATAGTGAAGAGGAATGTATGGAAGAAAGATGAGCACTGTAGAATTTTTGTATATACATTATAATGGTGCTCTTACTAACTCTGATATTGTGATGGTATCTTATGATTTAGATCAGGGTCCAGGTGAACCCCTTGGGGGTCGATGGAAGTTTAAAAAGGGTCTATTGGGGGTTGATGATAAATTTTTCTGTTTTAAAGTTTAATTTTTTTAGGAATGTAATTATTAGATAATAAAATCTGTTTTAATATGTATAAATATAGGACAAAGGGATCCACCCATCTAAAGTCGAATGTCATGACACTTTTGTATATGTATCAAATGAAATTATATAATAATTACATATAAGTCAATAAAATTGTTTAGTAATATATATATTTATATTTGTTATGTTAGTTATTGTGATTTTACAATAATAAGCAATTTCAGGCCAAACATTAAAAAAATTGTATCAATGCATCAAGCACGACCACCACATTAATTGAAATCGATTTTTTGTGCAATTACAATCTGTATTTCTGAAATCTTGTTTATATTTGTGAAATTAAAAATGAAAATTGTACAAAAATAATAAAACTTAAACCTAATGAACCACTTTTTCTAATTTTTTGTTCATATTCTTAGTCACATTGTTATCTTTAAGTTTTTTATATGCAATTATTAGTATTATAATTATGTTGTATGCTGCATATTATAGAGAAAAATGTAAGGGGGTCGATGAAGAAAATCATTCTTTTAAAAGGGGTTGATGTAGAAAAAAGTTTGGGAACCCCTGATTTAGATTAATTTATAGATTGGTTTAGGAGAGCTGCAGTTTCAGTCATTGAATGGTTTTTAATTCCATGAAGATCCAGAGACAGAAATATTGTTATGATTGAATGATTTGGGGCTGTCTTGAAATTTCAGGAGGGTTAATTAGAAACATATTAAAAAAATTTTAGAAAACAAGTTTAGAAATGAAGTTATCTTCAAAAAATGTAAAATTCTTATGTTCCTATGGTTTTTACCCACTGCTAGTGGTAGCAGCATTCTAAAGCTATGACATACTGAAAATTTGTTAACAAGGTTTAATCTTAATAATTTCGTGTGGTGTTTTCAAAGTATGATTTGGAATTTATAATGTGTTATCTAAGTATTGTATGATTAACTGATGTTTCTGTCAGTTATCTTTTCTGCATCTTGGTGATTATTAATTTTTAAATTTAGATGCATGTAATTGTTTAAAATAATGTTTAGTAACGATGTTTCATCAATATGAGAGTCAAAAAATATTCATTTTCCTTCTCTGTAAGACGTAAAATTAATGTCAATTATAAACAAAATATAAAATTTACTATCATGTACTTTCAGTATTTGCACAGAGCATTTTTAAAAGACCCTACATTTGGTGAAGAACATCATGGCTTATTAGTGGAATTGTATGCTGAATATGCACCTGAGCATTTATTACCTTTCTTGAGGACTTCTAATAATTATTCCTTAGAAAAAGCTCTTGATGTATGCCAGCAGAGATGTTTGATTCATGAAGTTGTTTTTTTGTTAGGTAAGTCAATTGTTTTAATATTGTTCCTGAATCTAACTACCTTAATTAAGATCTGTTAATTTTTTATAGTGTAGGCAGGATGACCTTTCATTCTTTAACTTTTTAAGCTTTTTATATTATTATTATTTTCTATTAGGTCGAATGGGTAACACTAAGCAAGCTTTAGAACAAATAACAGAACAACTTCAGGATATAAACCAAGCTATTGAATTCTGTAAGGAACATGATGATAAAGAACTCTGGGAAGATTTGATTCAATGCTCTTTAGATAAACCCAGTAAGTAATTTATGTTTATTTGAAATGTATATCTATTTTGGAAATGTATTTTTTTAGACTGGTTATGATGCTAATAAGTTCTCCTCTTTTTCTAAAAATTTGAATATGATTAAGCAAGATATAAATGGGTGCAAATTTATTAAAGAAATGCCTTTTTAGAACATATAAAGTTCAAGTAAAATATTTTACATTTCCAAGCAAAGAAATTATTAGCTTGTTGTTGTTTTCAAATATCATTTCTTTATGTTTTAGGGGGATTCTGATTCTAATTATACACTGTCTAAATTTAAATAAGTCTGTTTCTGAAACTTTAATTTATTTTCAGATTTTATAACTGTGTTACTGCAGAATATAGGCACTCATGTAGATCCAATTATGCTTATTCAAAAAATACCTGATGGAATGGAAATTCCTGGATTACGAGATTCTCTAGTTAAAATTCTCCATGATTATACTTTACAGGTAAATGATTTTTCTTTTCTTATTTTTATTAAACTGATTGTGACTATTTAGAAAGATCTCTCATATATTACATCATATTCTTTTAAAATACATTAATACTCTTGCAATATGCAAGTAATTAGTGGAATTGAACTTTTGAAGTCTTTATGACCTACAAATTAATGGTAATATCGGCCAAAAAAAATTAATGTTCATACTAACTTGCACATCTAATTATATTTAACAACCTCATTGAATAGTTTCTACAATCATAGCTTTCTCTTATAACATAAAGGTGTCACAAACTCCTCCATATGATCAATTATTATTGTACAAGAGTTTTTTGTTGGAATGTTTTCTGTCGTTGAAAACTTATGAGTATTATGTTAACTAACAGATAGAGAGAGAAAGTTTATTTTTCTGCTTTCATGCTTTTTAAAGATGGGGCTCTTTTTGAACCTCCAGAATGAAAATATCACTGAAGTTTGAGTTTAGAGCAATAATTGACTTTACTAGCAAAAGTATACCTTTTGCAGACCTTAAAAGTCCTTATATCAAATACAGTGAAGTCCCAATAATCCAAAATGATTAGGACCAGATCCTTTTTGGATTAACGAATTTTTTGAATTAAGAGAAATCATTCTTAAAATAAACTTAAATTACATAATAACATGTGATTACATAAATATTACATATTACGTGTGATTACACATTTTATTTTATAAGGTCTGTCTAAACATAACCATATCTCGGGATGAAATGGGTGATGAGAGAGAACGCTGCCTAGTACAGTACGGTAGAGTGAAGTTGTTCTAACAATATGTCTCAATGCTTGACAGTTCAAGAGGTGCGGCCGAGTAGAGGAGGAGGTTTGATATAGCACTATGCTACGTAGAGTAACACTCTGCTGCGACCCTGTGGACACCATTTTTCTGACACATTGGCATAATTTAGCTTCAAGGGAGAGGTATTCTTGTCTTCGACAAAAAAATTTAACAGATTTTTTCAAACCAATGTAGTTCAGTATATTGTCTAACTTTGAATTTTCTTGTAATTTTCAGATATATATACTTTATAGTATTTAGTATCACTGTGGTTTTATTGTAACCTTAGTTCTTTTTGACTTTTGGTTTCGGATTACCAAAGTTTGGATTATCGGGGCTCCACTGTACAAAGAAATGCAAAGGTCATAAAATTGTTACTTTATGAAATTTGGGGGAAATGCATAATGGAACAAAACTTAATATCCTTAAAAAAATGAGGATGGCAACTAGTTCCAAATTAATTAATAGTTCTTCATCAGGTCAAAGAACATTAGGTATAGACAACTCACAAATGCATGATAAAGCGAGATTATGTTTGGTAGCATATGTGAATTGTCCACAGAGGGAATCATACTTGGCTCCTTGACTTAAGGAGAAACCTTTAATTAGTTCAAAACTTGTCACCACCTATTTTTTTTATTATGGATATTCACAAAGTTGTGTGTTTGAAGGTAACATGGAACCTGAACAGATTACCCTAGTATTGTGTCACCCCCCCCCCCCCTACTTCTTTTTATTCCATGACCATTTTCCAAGTCTTCCATGACTGTGCTCCTATCCGAAACAAACTTTGAAGCGCAATTATATCCTAGTACATGCATATAACTTTTGCTTACAATCTGTAATTTTTAGTACATCTGTATCAAATCAAAAACTATTTATTTTAAATATTTTTAAGAGAAAAAAAAAGTATGTATTGTCAGAATAAAAATTTGAAGTTTTTTTTTTTAACCGAAAAGTATATATTTAATGATTTAAAGTAGGTCTCAGAGCTGAGAAATTTGAATCTTTTTGTCATCTTTCTGAAAATATGAATATGATTCAATGTGCTGTTTGAATTTTCATTATTTTTCTAATCCACAGTTTATAGGACAAGACTGAGAAATTTGTTTTTTGAGTTTATGGTTATAATGATATTGCAAGAATGCAAAACTGCATTCAACAGTATTCTGTATTGCAATGTAGCTCAACATTTTTGTGATTAGATAATTAGATGCTGCGATGCCAGTAGAAAGGTAGAAGTTTTCGCTTGTGAGTTCGCTCCTTGCCCTCGCAAAAAGGGGTCATGTAACCCCATTGGAATCCCTATCTGGGGAAGCATTTCTATATATGTTATACTTATGTTATGTTATAAATAAACCAAAAAGTTCAATCATCGTTGTCGTCCATTTGTCATTGTAAGTCAAAATTCGTTAATGAATGTTTCAAGGTGGAAAACATAATCTTTCTTAAAATAATATCATTTGCTGAAATTATAGACTTTTTTGTTGCTGCCAGGTTTCTATTTCTACAATATTTTGTTTTAGATATGAAATATTTTGTAATATTTCAATAATTCTCAGGAATAATCATTCATTTCAAAAAGTAATATGGTTAGTTTATAGTAAATGTTTATATATTTTATTTTTCTTACAGATTTCCCTTAGAGAGGGATGTAAAAAAATTCTAGTGTCAGATTGCTACAGTTTGCTAGAAAAATTGCACAAGCTACAAAAACGAGGAATTTTAGTCTGTGGTATGGTTGTCACTCACTCTTTTTCTAATATCACTGTAAAGTATTATCTTGTTTGCCTCTATCAGAACATTCTCTTCTAAAATGTAACCCTACCAGGGACACAATCTGAAGTCCTGGCTTAAAGTGAGATAATTAATTTTTCTCCTTTTCTGACCTTAAGTTTTCCCCATGCATGAATTAACTGACTTTGGTTTTTGCTTCTTACACTGCCATACATAGATCATTGAAACTCTCAGTATAGTAAGAGGTTTTATTGGAATTTAATGTTATGATGAATCCCGTGTGTTTTATCTTTTGATGGAACTGAAAAAAAAAATTTTTTGAGCTTATAAGACCATTTATATCCTTACCTTAATTTGAATGGTTGTGTATTATGAATCATAAATGTCTATAAAATGTATGAATCACAGATGACTGGGATTACCCTGACTTCCTAAATTTGGAAAACTGACAAAAATTCGGTAATCTGCTTTATGAGACTTTGGAATGTCTTTAGTACAGCATAAGAATGTACTTTTGTTGGAAAAAAAGTTATATGGATTTCTGTATTTTTTTACCTGTAACTATTGTGAAATATTTTAACCCAAAAATCTGATGTAACTAGAATTTCCATAATATTAGGCATTATTTCAAGTTTTCAGTAATTAAATCTGCTAAAATTATGGGTAAAGAAATTTTTGTGATCAATAAGTTAGTAAAATGTCTAAGGAAGCTTAATTGAATACATGAACAGTTACATTGTCTAAGTAGAAATGCAGGTGATAAATATGGTTTAAAAGAGGCTTGGAAAAGGGTTCTTTTAGGTCTTAAGACTTTGAAAAGAAGTGGCTAAATTATTGTTCATCAGTGCTATCCCAGATCTAATATATAAAAATGAATGTTTGTCTGTCTGTCTGTCGTGAATTGTGTAAAAAATCCACAGTTTAGAAGCGACAATCATTAAATTTTACATACAGGCATCATTAAAAACAGCTGATACAACTAAGAATTTCCTGAATCAAAATTAATTACTGTTAGTTTTTAATTAATAAAAAACAAATAATTTTTGAAGGGTGAATCCAGAAAATATAAGCTGTTACATTTTCTGGATTCACAGCCCAAAGTGGCCATGTTAGGCTTACCGAGCAGATAGTGAGCAAAAATTATAAAAAAATAAATCAAATCAAAAAGTTTTAAGCCATTTATCAAACCAGAGTAATAAATGGAAATAATAATCTTTCAAGTCAGATTTTATACTCTAAAATAGATCAGATCCAATGGCATATTAACACTCTTGACATGCAATGGAAAATTCAAATCAACCCTGCTAAGGGTCACGCTACCTTCTTTTATAATCACTACTGCAATCCCGCTTGCCTATATCTTTGTGTCTATTGAAGAGCTAACAACTTCTCTTCCATCCTGCTAACTTATTTCTAACTTAAAACTCCTCCCACACATATATTTACCAACCCACAAGAACTTTCCAATAATCTCAGTGCGAATATGTTTTACTTTGCTCTTCATAATACTGTTATCGTAGCCTATTTAGTAGAGTTCATGCTTCCTAAACTTTTGGCCCCAGTCAGATTCCCGGCGGTACCAAAATTCTGCTAAACCTGTAATTTCAGCTTTTTTATGAAGGCTTTTATTTTATTATTTTAATTTTTATTTATTATTTTATTTTTTTATTTCAGCTTTTTTATGATTGAAGGCTAAATCTAGCTGAATTCTGAGGAGTTTATTGTAAATTTATATATTTTAAAATTGGGTTTTCATAATATTGATGTGTATAACATTTTGCATGCTTTTTTTCTTTGTTATTTATATTGTGTTTAGTTTTTAAATTGATTTTGGTAAACAAACATTCTTAAAATCCCAGGCAATGCCGGGTACTTCAGCTAGTTGGATATAAATTTTCATCTGATTTAGGAAGTTGCTATTTTTTACCATGTTTTTATTAACTTGCTTTCTTGTTTGTTTGTGTGTGTGTTTGTCCAGTACAAATCTTGCAATCGATTTTTAACTAACTTCCCGACTAGCTAGACATTTGAAACTTTTAGAATAGCTCAGAACATGATGGCAATGCATTATTTTAATACTTTTAGTCATCTTTAAGCAGAATTAAATTCATTTTCAGTTAATTTTGTTTTGTAGAATGGTGCAGCCATCTATCGGCTGGGACAGGATATTGGCCTATGCAGCCATGACCCGTTATCAGTTGATTAAGTTTAAAATTTCCACTAATACGTTCTTCATTGACTTCTTTGTATATTTCAAATACTCTCCTGCCTTTATCATTGCTGTTCCATTTATCTTGCCATAATTTTAGGCCATATTTTTCTAATTTATTTTTAATCATCCTTTTAGAATTCTTATGGTAAGTATCTACTGTTGGTAACTCTGTAGCCTATTTTGTTGTGGCGTCCACTTCTTCATTTTTATTACCATGTTTTTATTAACTTGCTTTCTTGTTTGTTTGTGTGTGTGTTTGTCCCTTACAAATCTTGCAATCGATTTTTAACTAACTTCCCGACTAGCTAGACATTTGAAACTTTTAGAATAGTACAGAACACGATGACAATGCATTTTTTAAATACTTTTAGCCATCTTTAAGCAGAATTAAATTAATTTTCAGTTATTTTCAGTTAATTTTGTTTTGTAGACTTGTGCAGCCATTTATCGGCCGGGATGGGAACAAAAAGTTAAACGCAAGTTAACTTCCAATTAACTTCATTTTCTTTCAAGTTGATCGGATAATTCATCAAAAAAAAAAATTTTAAATGTATTTATTAATACATAGAATTGTCAAGTTTATATGATTCAACAGAAAATTTAAAAACATGGTACATAAAAAGTTCTTTTTATCTTGTAATTATGTTAGATTAGGCATACTCAAACTGTGGCCCACCAAGCTTTAACGTGTAGCCTGAAACACTCCCTCTCATTATCATCCAAGTACTTTTGTAAACATACTTTTGGAAATGGGTGCCTTAAAAATACAAAACAGTACAAAAATATGCTACCTGCTCATGTTGTTCGCATCCACGTATCTTTGTGAATCATCCAATTCCAAAATGAAATATGCAAAGAACAGATATAGAAATCGGCGTACTGATTCTTACCTTGATGATATATTGAAAGTAGCATGTAGAAAGTATAAACCTGATTTTTCTAAGATAGTCAAAAGTTTGTCTTAACATAAAAAAAATCACACTCATTTTTATATAAACTTTTGAATACATTTAGTTTATAAGTTTTATTTTTTACATTATTATATTATGAAGTATAGTGTACTATATGGTATGGCTTGCGTAACATATCAAATGTGTGCATGCGGCCCAAGAGAAGAAAAGGTTGAGTACAGCTGTGTTAGATGGTCATGACAGTTCTTTTAAACTTGAGGCAGACTTCTTTATGTAATTTTCTTTTATATTTAAATGCTATTGATTTCTTTAATATCATTTTTTTCTTCATTTCATTTCAGAGGATCAAATTTGCCCATTGTGTGAAAGAAAATTATTTACCAATGGTAAGAGAAATTGTTACAATGTGATATCTGTGTAGTTTTACAAAAAATTTTGTAACTTTATTTTTATAATTTTCTTTTTTACATTGGAATTCGATTACTTTCTGTTGCTATATCTACTCATTATGTCATATTAATTCCTACTCCAGTTGGAAGAATTTAAACTTCATGTGTAATTAATTTTATTGCTTTTATTGGTCTATGACTACATTGTTAAATTTTTTTTTCTGTTTATTTATTTATTTATTTATTTTAGATTCCAGAGTTGGTGGTGATATCATGATTTTTAACTGCAGGCATGCTTTTCATGAAGATTGTGTTCCAGTGCAAAAATTGGTATGAATCACAATACATTAAATTTTTTTTATTAAGAAATTCTTAAATTTGTATCTCTTACATACAATTTATAGTATTACCACTTTGTACAAAAATATGTATTAATTTTCAAGTCTAAACATAAGTCTGTAATTATGTGAAGTAACTTAATAAGTTGTTTATATCTTGCATCTAAAAATGGAATGGGAAATTTAACTATGAGGAAGTGGTTAGTGGATGAAGATGTTATGAGACAAACAAGTGAACTGAATCGAGAAAATCAGCTTTAAAGTTTTTAGTTTGCTCTTTTTTTCTACTTCACACAATCAGCGGTTTTTCTGCTTGTTGTTATAGCTTGATTATTCAAAATGTTTGGGTCTTGTCGACTTGGCTGTAGCTTGTCAGATAACAGGGAATTTCCAAAAGACACATGACACCTTATGCACATGACATCTTTCATCCACATGTTTCCACTACATGTTTTCACATTTGTTGAAAAACATGTTATGTGCATGTTCAACATCAACATCAAATTAAATTTACTCTTAAGGAATAGGAATAAATTTATTGAAATCGAGCAGATACAAGAAAAATATTTATTGCACAGGTATAAAATTACATGTTTGAAAAATTAATGTAAAAATTATGAAAAAGATCAGGATAAGAAATTTCTTTCCATTTTCCTTCTCAATCACAGATTCATAAAAATATTTATATTCAATTTCAGCGTAAGGTAGTTGCTGTTGTAAGTTCTGAATTTTTTGCTCCGTTAAGTTTGCTCTGGTGTCAGTGGTTCTATCCAGCTCAACTTCTTGGACAGTTCTTGCTGCTCCATGATTCTGTTTGAACAAGTTGACTTTCTTAAAAGGTGTACAAGGATCGTAACAATCCTTGTACAGGTAAGAGCCAAATTCTTCAACCCTTATCCATTTTACTCCATTCCTGAAAGCCACTTTTTCATTGAGGGTGTTCTTCTTTCAATTGATAAGCTTTAGTTTTTTGGGGAGGTCTTTAAAATTTCTAAAGTGAAGAAGTCATATTGGTAACACGATTGTTTTTGCCACTGCTCTGTATTATTTCCCAATACTGGTTTGGAAGGTATATGATTTCATGTTTCCTCAAATTTTTCTCAATCCTTCCAAAATTTTGATCGCTATCCAGGTAAGAATGACTCACTTTGAGAAATTTATGCGTTATTACTTTGAAATATCCTTTAGGGATGAGATATTGGTACAGGAATAACATTGTTACATTCTTGTTCTGGCCTGAAAGCACGATTCTTATTGTTCCTAATGCCTCCCAGCCGGAGACCATATAGGATTCGAGCTGAGGCTCCGGCACTACAAGGGTGACACCACAATTTTGACCAATCGTACCACCCACTGACCTCATAGAAGGATTTTCCGTTCCAGCAAAACGCAATTCTCCTTGCCAGATAATTAGATGATTAGATAATGTGGCGTAGTGGTTAAAAGCTTCAAGCTGCCACAACATATGTCCAGGGTTTGATCTTGTGACTGGGCAAGGTCGACTCAGCTTTCATCCCCTGAGTGGGTCGATAAAATGAGGACCAAGCATGCTTGGGAACTAACCCTGAGGGTCCCGTGTCAGGTTGACCACCTGACCAAAACATATGCTGTATGGCACCTCAAGCCCACGGTCAAGAAAGCTAAGATAGGCACCACCAGCCTTGGTCCACATTTGGACTGTTGTGCCATGAGTTTAGTTTTTTAGTTCTAATAACAAATAAGATAATGTTAAATAAATTAGTTGTTTTGTTTACAAATTAAAGACTTTTCATGACAACTTCATTTGTTATTAAATTTTAATTTACGTTCCAGGTAACCTGGCAGTAAGCTGAATTGTTTATTGTTATTATTTTTGGAATAGAGAGGCTCTACTGTATTATTAACAAATAAACACAAAGTATAAACTGATGCATACAATAAATTGATTAAATTTGTACTTACCGCTTGAGTTATTGTTGCCCCTCTTGTTGACAGATGAATGATTCTTTTAAGAGCAAGGCTGGCCATACATTTACCTCTTGATTCCATTGTAAATATAAAACAACAACTATTTCACCAATATTATTTTGTTGGGTGAGAAACTGTCAAATTAAAACGTTGATGAATTTGAACATGCTCATCCATAAAGTTGTTTTTACACTACCTAACGGTTCTCCATGGGACTAATACCCATGCTCATTAGTGGAAGAAGATATCTTGTGCCTATAACACGATCTTCCGTTAACAATATAGCATCAACCTGTGCATATAACAACTTCATCCACTGAAAATAGCCTTAATTTGAAGGGCTAGTGAAAAGGAGAAACAAGCTATGTTTAAAGGAGAGAATAACATGTTCATTCATACGAATATCTCATTTTCTTCACTAATGTCACTTAACATGTTCATCCACTAAGCTCTTCATGTATTTTAAGAAATATGTTCTATTCTTTAAAAATTCTTTTTCTTTTCAGGAAACTTGCTCAATATGCAGTGCTCAGAAGCATGGCACCACTGGAAATACAGAGTTGATCTAGTGTATAATATCTCTATTGAATCTGCTTTTGTATTATACTGTAATATAAGTAATATATTTATCACATTATGAATCATTTTTTAAAATTACTTGAAATAAAGTCTTTTTTTCTACCACTAACATAATCTGCTTTTTCATTCAGGAATTGCATAAAATTTTTGTGGTTAATTTAGTTGTTTTTGAAGGAAATATATTAAGATGAGATAAAAGTGTAATTGGTACTTTTGTTGTGATGATAATTAATAGTTTTGGAAGTAATTAAAGTTAATATTAATATCGGGTATTTAGATAATTAAATTAGTAAAGTAAGTGAATAAGTAAGTAAATTTTAGTAACGATTGTGCTTTGTTTTAATCAATTTATTAAGCCTCTGCTAAATATATGTAAGGGTTATACTTGTGGTGATCAGATATTAATTGATTTGATTAATGTCATCGCATTTGGAGAAGGTGCGCAAGTTTCTCTAAATGTTTTGACATTGAGAAGAATTAAGTTTGAAATAGATCATCACAGGTTATACCTTATTGTTAATATTGATAAATTAATAAGCCTTATTTTGAAATAATTGTGAGGTGTCTGGTACGCTGGTATATTGTTTTTTATTAGTTTTTTTTTGGTGGCTGTATGTATTCAACATAGTTAATTATTAATTTTAGAGTGTTTTATTTTTGTTTTTTCAATTAATAGTAAATTTTGTATTATGAACCCAAACCCTTGTGTAAGCTGGGCTGGTAGGCAATGTAATGAGATCTCCTCCATTTTCACAGTATTTTCACAGCACATACCCAGGACTACACCGGATAAAGGGATTAACAGAAGTATCCATTTCAAGAAACAACCCCTTTTTTGCAGCTGGCCAAGAGATAAGCGAAACCACCGTTTTGATGAGGGGTAGGCGCATGGATACGCCTGAGATCGCCAAACGCCGAGTTAGTTCCAGAGTTTAAAATAGAAGAAAATAAATCCTGAATTGATGCAAAATCAAAGTTGAAAATAAAATACTATACTACCTATCAAATTATAATTCAAGCCCCTCAAATTCTGTTGGTCCGAATTTCCCTGTTAAAATCAAGGAGCGAAGACGCACTCATTTTCACCCACGAGTAGCCATACAAAGGGGTGAGAAGGTCGTCGAATGGAGATTTGGAGACAGAGAGGGGGAGGCGAGCAAGAGGCTGGGAGCTGACCCGCAACCCACGATGGAGAGAGATGACTGGATTTTTGGCGGCCAGCTCGCTATAGAAATGGCGCTGGTCTGGGGTTCCCCTCATGATTTTTTAAAATAATAGTTTTTTTTTTGTGCTGCAGCATTTTAATTGGGTAATATAGTTTTAATTTCCTTTTTTTGGTTTACTGAATTTTTCTATAGTTTTACTTTTGTTTTTTTTTCTCATCACTTTTTCATTTAGAAGTTTTTTTTTGATTCGCCAGCCACTTCACTTATTTGTATTGTTTTTATTGATAATTATTTGTATTATGGAGAGTAGAACTCATTTAAACGAAATTGTATTTATTCAATTGAATTTGGTTGTCAGAATAATGTTAAGAAGATCTGGAGTTAATGAGTTTGTTTGTTATAATGTCAGGGAAATTCTTAAATAAATTGTTATGTTAGTTTGTAAAGTGGTGTCATGTCGGTCCTTGCCTTTTTAGTAAATTTTCTGATTTTCAGCTTTAGGTTTTATTTTTGTTTCAGCAGATATGAAGCTTTTTCTTTTAGGTGAAATAATTTTATTTTCTAGGTGCTCTCCAAGGTTAAGTAATTTTATTAGATTTAATTTCATTTTTCTTTTGGCTCATTATTCACCACAGTGAAGCATTCAGTTCGAACCAGTGTTAATTATAATTATTAATTGTTTATGGGTTATTGCATTTAAAAATAACACAACGCAACTTACCATCTATCTTAAAATGTACTAACCACTAACGGCCAAATGGCAAATATTGTTGTATTTAAATTTAACTGAAGCCCCACTTTAATTAGTAGGATTTATTCCTACCTTAATTTCATTAATTATTAATTAATATATATATATATTAAGTTTTAAAACACCCTAACACAATCTTTCAACGCCACAAATGGCGCCTGTGACCTACCCACGCTGTGCCATTTTTTTTTTCTTCAAATGGTACAAGTCGTGAAGACTGTTTGCAAATGAGCCATTTTTTTTTCCCATTATCCTTTCGGTGAGACGGCATGACATATTAAATTTTGGTATAGTGGAGGCTTAATCTTATTTTGGCACAGATTTTTCTGGTTCATATGATTTTTATGTGGTTATGGTTATTATTATTTTTGATATTTTAAACGATGTACATTTTAAGTTGAAATTTTTCTTACATTCCTATATTTTGTGCAATTATTTTGAATATTGATTTTTTTTTTCATTTTGAATTATTGAACGATATAAATGTTTTTTTTTGGTGTTTTACTTAAGAGTATTGTTCTGTTAGTGCATTTAAGGATACATCTTGATTTGGAAGTTATTTTTACATTCCTATATATTTTGCTTTTATATTGAATATTGAATATTTTTTAACATCTTTAAACATTGATAGATATTTTTATTGGTATTTTGTTGTTTTAACGTTTTCGATTACTATGCTAGTGATTTTAAGTATAATATTTGATTTGAGGTGTTAAATTGTGTTTCTTTTACAATGTTTCCATAGTATATTTGCATACTAAGTATTGATAAATTTTTAATTGCAATTCTACAGGTCAGATTGTTTTTTTGGTTATTTTGGGCTTCATATCACGAGTTTTTTTTGTCTTGCCAGGTGCTAAGTTTTTTCTGCTTTCCTCTTGCCATTTAGAGCTGGTCTCATGGTAAAACGGGAAGTAGTTTTAGTTGGGTTCTTGGACAGATTGAAAATTACATTAAATTTTTTCATATAATAGTTAATGATTTTTTTTCACACGAATTTAGTTACAATTGGGTTTAAGTTTCAAACTACAATGTCACAGACTGGGAAATTTGAATGCTGCGGTCATTTCAGTACCTAATAAATTCAGTTTCTTATGTCGGGTATATGTTTGGACTTAATACCAGTTGGGTTTGGTTAGAAATTTAATTAAGATTGGGGTTAATATTCAACTTCAATGTCACAGGCTGCGAAATTTTGAATGTTGTGGTCTTTCAGTACCTAATAAGTTCAGTTCTCATGTCAGAGATTTGTTGGATTCAATACCAGTTTAGTTTTTTTTGCAGACTTTTAGCTTAATTTAATATTGTTTAATTTCTTTTGTAATGCATACTAAAGCGTCCGAAAATTTTGTTTATGTGTAGGGTTGATGTTAAATTTTTTTTTGGTGCTCTTGTCTACAATGTTTCATGTGCATATTCTGTTTTGAACGGATCAGCATGACTTTTGGGGATCGACTGTGATTCGATTCGACCGGTTTTTGTTTATTTAAGTAGGGCATACGGTTTTTTGAATAAGTTTGGTTATGTTATTTTAGTAGGTATGCTTGCGTTGGTCTGTTCAGTTCGGTTTATGCAATTAAACGTTAGACAGGGCTTCTTGTGTTAATCATTATTTTTACTAAGCATATTAGAATTTCATTGCCGCGAGGGACGAAGAGTCTCTCTTCGCAGGCTGGAATTACTTTTGGTTTGGTAGGAGTAAATGGTGGAGTAGTTAAATATTGGTTTCAAAATTTTATCATTTACTTAGTTTTGTAATGTGTACTAAGGTGTCCAGGAGGTTAATGAACGTTAGACATGGCCTCAGATTTTAATCATTAATTTTTACTAAGCTTATTAGAATTTCATTGCCGCGAGGGACGAAGAGTCTATCTTCGCAGGCTGGAATTGAATTTGGATTAGTAGGAGTAAATAGTGGTGTAGTTAACGATAGGTCTCAAATTTCTATCAATTACCTGGTTTTGTAATGTATACTAGGGTGTACGGGAGGTTAAAATTTTTATTTGTTATATGTACGGTTAAAGTTGTAATTTTTGTACACCTGTCTCACATGTTTCATATACATTTTTTTTTGAGGTTGAACAGTAAACATGTTAATTTTGTTTGAACAGTGATAATGAATTTCATAAGAGAGAATTTTGTATTGAATTTTGTTGGAAGAGGTTTTGGTTATTGGTGTTAAGCATACGTTTTTATTTATAAATTTTTTTTCGGATTGTATGCTATGGTCGCACTGTCAATTTCAAATTATAGAAGTAAACTGTGGACAGGATGTAATGTTTTTGAAATGATTGTTTAACCGAGGATGATTATTTTACTATGCAGTTTTTAGTGTATATGGTTTAATTGTAAGTTGAGCATACAGTTGTGGTAATGAAATGTTTTAGATATATGTTAGGTGTTCAATGTTTCATTTTTGCTTGTTTTATATACAATTGTGGTAATGAAATTTTTTTTCGGGTAGTATGCTACATGTTCCATGGTTTATATTTTTGTTTATAAGTATCTCTCATGTATATGTGTGTTGTTATGTGACCCGGGTCGAATGGGAACAATATATCACATTGTGTAATGTAATTCTATACTTTAATCAATTCTTTTAATTTGTGAAATTTTTCCACGGTGATCTGTGTTTTTTTTTTTTTTTAAAAATTTGTGCCAAATTTTTTTCTCGCGGAAAAGGAGGTATTTGTTGTGATGATAATTAATAGTTTTGGAAGTAATTAAAGTTAATATTAATATCGGGTATTTAGATAATTAAATTAGTAAAGTAAGTGAATAAGTAAGTAAATTTTAGTAACGATTGTGCTTTGTTTTAATCAATTTATTAAGCCTCTGCTAAATATATGTAAGGGTTATACTTGTGGTGATCAGATATTAATTGATTTGATTAATGTCATCGCATTTGGAGAAGGTGCGCAAGTTTCTCTAAATGTTTTGACATTGAGAAGAATTAAGTTTGAAATAGATCATCACAGGTTATACCTTATTGTTAATATTGATAAATTAATAAGCCTTATTTTGAAATAATTGTGAGGTGTCTGGTACGCTGGTATATTGTTTTTATTAGTTTTTTTTTGGTGGCTGTATGTATTCAACATAGTTAATTATTAATTTTAGAGTGTTTTATTTTTGTTTTTTCAATTAATAGTAAATTTTGTATTATGAACCCAAACCCTTGTGTAAGCTGGGCTGGTAGGCAATGTAATGAGATCTCCTCCATTTTCACAGTATTTTCACAGCACATACCCAGGACTACACCGGATAAAGGGATTAACAGAAGTATCCATTTCAAGAAACAACCCCTTTTTTGCAGCTGGCCAAGAGATAAGCGAAACCACCGTTTTGATGAGGGGTAGGCGCATGGATACGCCTGAGATCGCCAAACGCCGAGTTAGTTCCAGAGTTTAAAATAGAAGAAAATAAATCCTGAATTGATGCAAAATCAAAGTTGAAAATAAAATACTATACTACCTATCAAATTATAATTCAAGCCCCTCAAATTCTGTTGGTCCGAATTTCCCTGTTAAAATCAAGGAGCGAAGACGCACTCATTTTCACCCACGAGTAGCCATACAAAGGGGTGAGAAGGTCGTCGAATGGAGATTTGGAGACAGAGAGGGGGAGGCGAGCAAGAGGCTGGGAGCTGACCCGCAACCCACGATGGAGAGAGATGACTGGATTTTTGGCGGCCAGCTCGCTATAGAAATGGCGCTGGTCTGGGGTTCCCCTCATGATTTTTTAAAATAATAGTTTTTTTTTTGTGCTGCAGCATTTTAATTTGGTAATATAGTTTTAATTTCCTTTTTTTGGTTTACTGAATTTTTCTATAGTTTTACTTTTGTTTTTTTTCTCATCACTTTTTCATTTAGAAGTTTTTTTTGATTCGCCAGCCACTTCACTTATTTGTATTGTTTTTATTGATAATTATTTGTATTATGGAGAGTAGAACTCATTTAAACGAAATTGTATTTATTCAATTGAATTTGGTTGTCAGAATAATGTTAAGAAGATCTGGAGTTAATGAGTTTGTTTGTTATAATGTCAGGGAAATTCTTAAATAAATTGTTATGTTAGTTTGTAAAGTGGTGTCATGTCGGTCCTTGCCTTTTTAGTAAATTTTCTGATTTTCAGCTTTAGGTTTTATTTTTGTTTCAGCAGATATGAAGCTTTTTCTTTTAGGTGAAATAATTTTATTTTCTAGGTGCTCTCCAAGGTTAAGTAATTTTATTAGATTTAATTTCATTTTTCTTTTGGCTCATTATTCACCACAGTGAAGCATTCAGTTCGAACCAGTGTTAATTATAATTATTAATTGTTTATGGGTTATTGCATTTAAAAATAACACAACGCAACTTACCATCTATCTTAAAATGTACTAACCACTAACGGCCAAATGGCAAATATTGTTGTATTTAAATTTAACTGAAGCCCCACTTTAATTAGTAGGATTTATTCCTACCTTAATTTCATTAATTATTAATTAATATATATATATATTAAGTTTTAAAACACCCTAACACAATCTTTCAACGCCACACTTTACTTAGAATTCGTAGATTTAAATACTGCTTCACTCAAAACTTGTCGGTTACATAGGTAATTTTTATTTATAAGACTGCAAGGAATTTGAATTAATTCATCACTCTAGAATTCTTTTTCTAGTGTTATTTTTAAGATTTATTTTTCACTTTTTTGATCAACTAAAATCTTACATCTCAATCCAATAATTGACTATCTAATAAGTGATTAATTAACTGAAATAAACAAGTTCTCTTCCAGATAATTGTCATTAAAAAATAAATTACCTAAGATTCAACATTTAACTTATATATATGTTAGAAAACTCTGTCTTTCAGAAGAATGTAATGCATATCTATAGGTACAAAGTGTGTATTAGAATTAGGATAATTTATTTTTCTTTAATCTCTATGTATTTTTTCCCAACCTAATAAATACAGTCACTTAGAAACCTATATCAATTTCAGAACAAATGCCTTTGCACTTTTCTAAAAGGTAACTAGATTTACCCTCATAGCATTTGAGGAGCATTTTTCTGACACATACTTTCAACTTGATAAGTGTTTGTGACAGATTCCATTCTTAATTTTGTGTTTGAAAGTGTCTGAGATGGTACAATTTTCATGCTTTTGAATTCTGAACAAGATGATGAAATAATTTGTCAGAAATGCTTTTAATAGTAGCTGAAAGCAAGAGACAGAAAAAAATCTCGAAATCGTTAAAGGGTTTAAAAAAATTAAATCATCTTGAAAACTTCCATGATAAAACTTGATTTTATTGTTGTTATGTACAAATAAGTGAAGATAAGGTGTTAAAAGTTTTATAAAAATTTCAAATTTCAGAAATTTTTTTAATATGTGATCTTGGAGATTAAATAAGTATTAATAAGTGATTTTAGAAAATTGCTTTGAATATCATATTCTGTTAATAAAAAAAAAATATTTTCATTTGAAAAACAATGTTTTTCAAATTTCATCTTAAATTCTATTTAGTTTCCTGTGTACTTTGCTTTAGTGGGAATTGAAGGGATAACCTTAGGGCGAGATGACCCCCTATGGGAATGTGGTTAGCAAAAAATATGTGTAAAATGTATTTTACTAGAGTTATACATTTTAGGCGGGTTAGGGAGAGGGGGGTCTGAAGTTCATAAAAATGAGAAGATTAGACGAAAAAAGTTGAGAATCACTGTTATAGATGATACAAAGTGCACACACATAGGATAAAAAGAATTTCTGGAAATTAATTTCATTGGGATTCGTATTGATGAAATGGATTAAATTGGACAAAATAACAATTATTTTAATAAAGTAATTTCAAGTAATCTGAGAAAATGTGTTATGATTTACCTTGTGTTTTATCCTTTTTAGTAAAAACTTAAATATTTCCTTTTTTAAAATATAAAATGGGTTTATAACATTTTTCTAGCTGGGAGTGCAGCAACAAACCCTAAGTTAGATATCCTATCACCTAAAATATTTCCTGATAATCCAATTCTTCAAGGTTCTATTTCTGCTTCACTGCATCTCTAATGATATCATTTGTAAAAACAGCTACATTTAATGAAATAAGAGAATTCAGTGTAAATAATGCTGATAAACATGAACCCTGTGAAAAATTATTGAAACTTAAGTCTAGAAACTTCAATGATGGCAGTACATTGCTTTTAAACATTTGACTATTAACATAATCTGTTATTTTTTCCAGACTTAGCGAAGTTAAAGAGCAACAACTTAAGTTTAGTGAGGTAAGATTTGAAAAGCATGGGAAACAAGAAATTAGTTTATTTATACTATTATGAGTAAAAGATATACTGCTAACATTCAAATGCTGAAGACTTTTGTAATTTGAGAGAGTATAAAAAATAACCTTTAAATGTGAAGAAGGTATACTACAGTTAGAGAAATTTAATTCTGATGATGTTTCAGAGCTCTGAAACTGCTTCTTAACTGATGGTAACACGACTACATTAGATTTATTAGAAAGTTGAGTATATTTATCTCCTAAAGATTGTTCATCCCACATCTCCACTGAAGTAAAAACTTCTTCATTATATGAAAAAATACTTTTAACTAAATCAGAACTAGATATTAAGGCACCATCTTTTGTCAAAATCAGATATGGTTTACTACCATCTAAACTTTGAAACTGCTGAGCAGCTTCTTTTGATAACCAACTGATAGTACGGGTATCATCAGGCACTGGACGAAAATCAGTTTTGTTTGCAATATGTATAAACAAAATGCAAGGCTTGAAATGTCACTTCCAGATGACTGGAAAAGACTGTTTTTTCTAACATTCTCATCAACCAAGTTTGAAGATGAAATGGAAGTATTACTATCCTCTTCAATTGAAGAAATATCTTTATTTTCTACATTTTCTTTGGTGGAATATTTCTGTACTAAATAGTTATTAATACACTTACTTGTTCTGACTTTTAATTTTGCTTTTATTCTTTTTTTTTCTATTGGTTCTAGGCACCTCATTTGTTTCTTTTATTAACCATTCATTAACAATTTCATTTTCATTCAAAAGAAGAGGGCCTTTATCAATTTTAGGAACTTGGCTAAGCCCTTTAGTGGGTGATATAACAGCAGCACTACGTCGTAAACTTTCCTTGACAGACTTATATTCAGTCTTGGCATCATCCTGATTTTTACCATTATTTATGTTTAAATATGGAGGTGTACAATCATTCTCATCAGAAGAATCAATATCAGAACTCAAACTTGGAGATCTACAACGTTTATCACCTGACATGATATTCTGCCTTTTTACATCAGGCAATGGATTAAGTACACATATACTTTCAGAAAATGTACTATCTTCAATAGACAGCCCAGCATCTTTCATTTTTGATCATAACTCATCCTCAACAGATTTACACTGTTTTAAAGAAATATCATCTAACTTGCCAAAACTCCTTTTTTTCCACTGTAATAAAGCCTCTAAAGGAGTTTCTCCAATTTTATCCACAACAGTAACTGAGGCACCTTTATTAATTAACAAACATATAACATCAAAGTTACCACATGATGCAGCATCATGTAAAGCAGTTATTCCTCCACATGTAGGGCCACCAGGATCATAGATATCAACCCCTTTTTCAAGCAAATTCTCTACAATATCATAAAATCGATAGTTACAGGCTTCATGTATAGGAGTCCAACCACAATAATCTCTCACATTCACAGAATGACCATTTTCAACTAATCGTTTCACTACAATAAGATTTCCATTTATATAAGCTTGGTGTAAAGGAGTTTCTCCTTTCTCATTCACTTTAGTCTCAACTATTTTTAGTTTTCTTTCTTCAAGAAATTATTTCTTCATTAGTATCTGAATCTGATAATTCACTGAGGCAAATATCACCAAATGGATCTTGGCTTTCTTCTTCATTCTCGTACTCATCTTCAGACAAACATTCATATTTAATATTATCCAGTTTCTGTTTTACATCTTGTGCATCACTAACTCTATTTATACCATTATAAAATAACAGCAGTTTACTTAATGAACTATGAATAAATGTTTGATTTCCTGTCTCTTCATAAAGTGAAACAGCTTTCAAATATAATTTCCTTCTCTCATGTATGTCTATGATTTTCCACAGAGTTGTAAGTTGTTCTAGTGGTTTTCCTTCATGACAACTGTACTCTTTCTCAAAGAATTCAAGTGACTTAGAAATATTGCCATCATCTACACTGCTCAAAACAATTAGGGGAGCACATGGTTTTAACGAAATTACGCAAATACTTACACCGATAAGTAACATAAAATAAATCATCCATAATTTAAAGCCTAGCAGGAAACAGAAGAAGAAAACTTTATATGCAAATCAAAGTTCATGACGTCAAAAACCAGAAAAAGAACATAAGGGCGGAAATCGGGATGTTGCAGAAACGTCTGTTTCACTGCCTTAACTGTGAAATTCGATTGCTCAGTTATTCTTTTTGAGAAAAGGTGACTTGAATCCGGGCAAACACAACGTAGTGTCGCGGACGCTGTTGGAGTCGCCAGAAGTGTCGTTGCAAGGTTGTGGAATCGATTCCAAGAAACGGGGAATGTTAGACGTCGACCAGAGCAAGGTCGGCCACGCTCCACTACAGCAACTCATGACCGGTATATACTGTTAACAGCTCGTCGAAACAGAACAGTCAATGCTACTCAGCTGCAAAGACAGTTGCTCTTGGCAACAGGACGAAGGGTGTCCAGCCAAACAGTACGTAATAGGCTTCATCAGGGAGGTCTCTATGCACGTAGGCCAATGGTCCACATTCAGTTGACCTCACGCCACCGTGCGGCCCGAAGAAGATGGGCTGCTGAACATCGAGATTGGCAGCAACATGATTGGAGCCAAGTGCTTTTTACAGACGAGTCCCGATTCAGTCTGGAGTGCGACACCCGACGTGTTTTGGTATGGAGGGAAAGGGACACTCGAAATAACCCCACATTCGTTCGTGAAAGGTCACAATACAGACGAGCTGGTTTTGTGGTATGGGGTGGAATCAGCATAGGTGGACGTACGGACCTGCATATCATTCGGAATGGTACTTTGATGGCCCGAAGGTATGCAGACGGATACTGAGATCTCATGTCATACCTTACGCTGCAGCCATTGGAGATTCCTTTGTTTTCCAGCATGATAATGCCAGACCGCATACAGCTCGTTTTGTGGAGAACATGCTTGAAGCTGAAACAATACAGCGTATGGAATGGCCAGCGTGCTCTCCTGACCTGAATCCAATCGCGCATGTTTGGGACATGCTCGGACGACGCATTGCTGCGAGACCAAGGCCTCCTTTTACTCTCCGAGACTTGGAGATTGCACTTCTTGAGGAGTGGAACAGTATTACAAGTCTTATCAATAACATCATCGCATCCATGGAAAACAGGTGTGCAGCAGTCTTAGCTGCCCACACAACCACACAGAGCTAATGGTCATCTATTAGAGCTCGAAATTCATCCATGACATCCAGGACGTAATATAGAGCTCTATAAGATGAAAAAATAGATGTCTAATAGTCGTACTTCACTTCGACGTCTATTAGAGATCTAAGACGTATTATATACATCTATAAGTCATCTAAGTTTCGATCTCTAATAGATGAAGTCTCTATTGTCGACGTCTATAAAAGATACTGATATAGACATCTTATGGAGCTCTTTTAGACCAGCACCGTCACAAAGCGCCATGATGAACAAACTACACCGCTGCTGTGTTCTTTGTTACCGAGTGCACCTGAATGCTTCATTTGGATCTATAATCACATCGGAATATTGCGGATATCCTTGCTCAACAAGTTTATATCGACTTCCTTTATTTGTTTTAAGGTAAGTGTTAATTCTTAAATAATTTATGCTTAAGGTATAATGACACCTTTGAAACGTCAATTTCTGTCAAAATATTGATTTTTATTTTGCTATTTTATGAATGATCTTTTACTTTCAAATCTGTTTGAATATTGTTTCTAGCTTGTCTAGAACCCAAGTTTTAGGTATTTTAAAATTGCTTGGCTGTGAAAATTTACAACTGAAAGTACGTTTCTGCAAACCAGAAGTAAGCAAAAATGTTTGTTTACATTGCTGTTTTTCATGATTTTGTTAGGAAAACTGATTATATACGCACATAAAAACACAAAAATAGTTTTTTAAGCATCTTAATAATATTACGAATTACATCTGCCAACGTTATTTACGGAATTTTGTTTTAGAAATTGGCATTAAACTGTGCATTCCAAATCATTGTTTACGTACGAGTTTGCCTTTTGATAATCATTTAAAAGTCACTAAATCCATTTATTTTTTTCGATATTTTTAGTTTTTTTTCAACGAAAATGCCAAAAAGTACTTCTAGAAAACGCAAACGTAAGTTTTATGGTAATAAATTTACAAATAAATAATAGTCCTGTTGAAAGTGAAATGCATAATTCTGCATATGTTGGTGATTACCAAAGTTTTTCTGCCAGTTTTTCAAAGCTACAGACGGCTAGTTCTATATCAACAAATGAAAACTGTGGTTCAATGAGTGGTTTTAGAATTTTGGATAATGGAATTCTTTTAAATATAACTCTGCTGTCCAAGCTGTTTTTCAGATAAACAAACATTATGTGAGGAATCAAGATATAGGCTGTGCTCTCATTTTTATATTCAGTGTAAAAACTGAGACTTCCATAAAGGTTTGGCATCTTCAAAAAAAAAAATGTAAATTCTGAAATAAATACCAGACTAGTGTATGGCATGCACCAGATTGGTAAAGGTTTTGCTGTAGCATATAAATTATGTTCAACGTTGAATTTACATACACTGACTAAAACAGCTTACAAAGCTTTGGAATGCAACAAAATGTCATAGCTGCACTTTTTCACTGTGCTTCAAGCACGGATAACCCGAAAGAATAGCATAAATAATATAATTTGAAAACCTATAAAATTTTGGATAGTCTTAGAATTCATAACTCAATACTTCAGAGTCAAATGAAATCAAAGACACGCAGGAAATTCCTGAGAGCAGCTAGAAAGACAAAAAATTACTGCTTTGGAAAGTAAAGAAGGGGAATTTTACAAAACGGGAGCATTTTAATGCACAATTTGTTGTTTATAATGCAAAAAAGTAAGGTAAAAGTTATTTTTGCAGTTTTCTCAAAATATAAATTCCTCTTATTTTACCATACCCGAAACACTATATAACAAAATATGTTAAATTAAGAAATTGTTAAGAAAAGCTGATAAATCTTTACCACAGCTAGTAAATAGAGTATTTGAATTGAGAAATAGAGTATTTGATCAGTGAAATTGTATATCAGTAATATTTTCCTCCTATTAGAGTTCATAGAAAAATTTTATGGTATAGAAGTAACATTAATTGTTCATTTAAATAGACAAGTGTTTGAATGTTACAAAATATATTCTAGTAAATATATTGTGTTGTTAGTGGCAGGTCCATGTTGTATAATTTATATTTTAGTTTACTTATTATCATTATATTTTCAATTATATTAATGCATTATTCATGATTTGTTTGCTTTGATTTAGACTCTACAAACTGTTTTATCTCTGGAAGAAGCTCTAAAAATTGTTCCAAGACTTTTCCGTTACTAAGCCACCTTATTTCACAATGTACATTAAAGTATTAATTGAAGCGGAAGAATAATTTTTGTAATATGATTTTTAATAGCTTGGTATATATCGTACCCACGTGTATTCCCTTTTAATGGCAAAACTGACGGTATATCTTCCTTTGCTGAGCAATCTTTGAAAACCATCCTTATAAAAATATTTATTTGTGCTACATTACAGATATCTGTTGATTCATCACACTGTAAACTTAGAAAAACACATTTTTGTAAATCCTCTTTTAATTGTTCTCTGATATTCACAGATATTTCTTCTATTCTACGAGTTACTGAATTTCTGGATAATTGAACTTCCTGGATAGCTAACATAATTTCATTCTTATTTTTAAATTCATGAAATAATATCTCTGATGCAGCAAGCATTAATTCTTTAATTATGTTACCATCCATTAAAGGTTTTTTGTGCATTGCAAGTATATGTGCAATCTTAAACGATGCAATAGTAGCAGCTTTTGATTTATTCACGGGCCTGGTAAACAAAGATTGTTGGGCAATTAATGCGGTTTTCATTTCTTTCAATTTCCATTTTCTTAAATTGCTGTTAGGAGGATATTCAGTATCATATTTTTTATGAACTGTTGTGAAATGTTGTTCTATGTTGCATTTTTTCCCAACAGTAACTGTTGAACCACAGGAAAACTATAATAACTGTACTACTATAATAACTGTAATAACTGTACTACTATATTAACTGTACTATATTGTGTAGCTCCTTGAGCAGGAGCTACACAATAATGACACCAAAGAACTGTTGGATAGTATATAATTTTATTATTACTCTTTAGTAAGATAAATATTTTAGAGCAGACTTAATATGGAATATACACTCACAAAATTAAAAGATTGCCTGAAGAGAAATTTACTGAAATAACAGTGAAATTGTAGATCAGCAATATTTTCCCATTCGAGTTCATAGAAAAAGTTTATGGTATAGAATTAACATCAATTGTTCATTTTAATAGTCAAGATTTTGAATGTTATGAAATATATTCTAGTAAATATATTGTGTATGTTTTATGAATTCATATTTATATTCTAAGTTTAAATTATTTTTTTTTAGTATGAAGTAATTACTCAGACTAGTGGCATATTACTCTGACTAGTGGCACAAAAGAAAAAGCTTTCTGCAACTTAAAAATTTCTCATCTTATATTTAGTAAGCCATTATTCAAATTTTTTCTTTATTATTTCATTAATATGTCTATTTAGAATTTAAATCGTTTTCATCCTTTGAGTTTGCTATATTTATTTATACCTAAAATTATGTTTCATTTTTAGATTAATATTATATATATATATATGTGTGTGTGTGTGTATGTAATATTTTAGTTATATTAAATGTGTGCATATTACGAGTATGCATTAAGTTAAAACCCATCTCACAAAATGTGAATGATATTAAGGTAAACCTAGTGATATTTTCTAACGAATTAAAAATTTATTTATTGTACTTCTAGGTGCAGCTAGAAATCCATTGTACAAGCAGGTGACTGACTCAAAATTGAAACCGTCGTCAAAGACTGGTTAAGGCATGCAAATGCTAGGAGTTCAAAACAAAAAGAAAATTGTGTTGGGGAAATTTATGATTTTGTATTCAATAAAGCCTTTTATTAAAACATTTTTTCTTTCTTTCTTTGTTGCAGTATTAAAAATATATTTATGTTAAAGAATGTGAACACAAACAATTCTGGATTAATTATTGAAGAAGATATTTTTAATGAAAATCCAACTGAAGCAGAAAAGTTTTTATAAAAATAAATTATGATTTTCATAGATATACTTTTTGAAACTTAATTTATTATGTCCTACTAAGTTACTTTTATAAGTAATGATGGCTGAAAAAAGAAAGAGATATGAGATATCTATATATTCAACCAGTATACTGTTGCAGGATTGGGTTTTTGACATTACAAGCATCAAAAACTGGTTTAAACTGTCAAAAACCTATGACGAATAAATAAGTCTTAATCACAATAGCTATTAAAAAGGAAGAAACTTGTTTTCAAGCAAATTTAAAAGGTAATTCAGTGTTCAATTTATGTTTTAATTGTGAAATGTATATTTATTAATTAGAAAAATTGCATTAAAAAAAATTATATATGCACTTATAATAGTTTAGTTTTTCAATTGAAAAATTAGCATTTTGGTTAATTTTCTTTTTTTCTTAAATTTCAGAATGCATTATTACCAAGTTTTAATGTAAAATATTAGTTTTATTATTATAATATTTAATATTATAATTATTTTTAAATATTTTTACATTAAACATTAGTAATACTGTTATTATTTAAGTAATATATATCACTATTTTTGGCAGTTATAATGTATGACAATTGTCATCGTAATAACATCAAAAGTAGTGGTAAATATTAATATTTACATTGTATTTTGGACCTAAATTTCTTAATAAATTTAGAAAATGAATTGAGCTTAATATATTTCGAACAATTTGCATTCTAATAGGACATTTTCATGCAAAAATAATTGCTACAGAGATTCTAAAACTAAAAGTAAATTTATGGAAGTATAACAAAAGTGTATAAAAATAATAGTTGTAAATGTATTATTATTTATTAAGTAATAATAATAAGTAATAATACATTAAGCTTATTTTATTTTAAACAATTTGCATTCTAATAGGACATTCTTATGCAAAAATAATTGCTACAGAGATTCTAAAACTAAAAGTAAATTTATGGAAGTATAATAAAGAGTATCAAAATAATAGACACACTATTATTTTTATACTCTACTTCCATAAATTTACTTTTAGTTTTAGAACCTCTGTAGCAATTATTTTGCATAAGAATGTCCTATTAGAATGCAAATTGTTCAAAATAAATTAAGCTTAATGTATTATTATTATTAATTATTGTTACTTAATAAATAATAATACATTTACAACTATTATTTTTATACTCTTTTGTTATACTTCCATAAATTTACTTTTAGTTTTAGAATCTCTGTAGCAATTATTTTTGCATAAAAATTTCCTATTAGAATGCAAATTGTTCGAAATAAATTAAGCTTAATTTATTTTTAAGAAATTAAGATCCAAAATACAATATTTTGGAGGGGAATAGTACGTCCTTTAGAGGTCTAAAATATCTAAATCGCGTACCCTCCACATCGAAATTTTCGCTCTTATAGACGTCCTATAGAGCGCCGCTTAGATATCGTAGACGTCTTATGGATCTCAAAGAGAGCACACCTCGGAGCTCCTATAGAGCTCCATTCCACGTGATGTAGATATTTTTCGACGTCTTATAGAGGTACGCGTTTTTATGAGGTGAGGTATTATAGACGTCTAATAGAGATCGGTGTGTTGTGTGGGTGGTCAAGGAGACCACACGCCATATTAAAAATCTTGCATCATTTCTAAACAATACTTTTTTTTATCGTTTACATGTGACCAAATTGTTGCCCTAAATCATCTTTTCATGTTTTTTCCATATTTTCAAAGAATTAAAGCTTAATTACAAATTTTTTTTACGTCTTTTTTCTGTATTGCGCATTGATACGCGTGTACTATCCATTTTATGCCAATACGTGGCTGTCTCGCACGGTTTTCTTAACTTCTTTGCTTACTCCCCTAATTTTTTTGAGCAGTGTAAATATGTCTGAGCGAGGTAATAGTATATTGGCACTTTATCTGATGGTAATGAATGCATCTCTTCCATACAATCAAGAGTTAGAATATATTTTTTAATAGCTAGCTTATAACAAGATATAGATGATAATCCATCAGCAATTTTTTCAAGCAACAACTTCTTTTCTTTTAAATCTTTGCTCACTTTCAGTCTTTCCTGTGTATTGTAGAGTTCAATACAAACTTTTAAAGTCTTGGCAATTTCCTCTTGATCCTCATCATCTGTAAGATGCAGTTTATAAGAAGATTTTAAACACAGTTTTGCCTCATCATATCTTTCAAGAGAAATGAGGCTAAGACCTTTAGAAAATAGAACTTCACTTGTAAAATTCTTATTGTGTAGCTTATTTGTAGCAGATAAAGCTATATCTAAAACTTCTATTGCTTCTTTGTGCTTTTCATCTTTTTGATACAATGTGCCGAGGGTATATCCACATCTATGTATGTCCTCATACAGATGATATTCTGTAGCTATATCTAATCCCTGCTTAACATACTTAACACTCCCTTTACGATCATCCCGTGTTTCACACACAAGACCCAAATTCAATAACAAACGACACTTCATTTCTGCAAGCTCTTCTGGTTTTATTTCGGAACCAAGAGTATACAAAAGCTTTAATGCTTTATAATATGCAAGTTCAGCTTGATCTAATGTTTTAGAGTTACAATTATCATCACTTGATGCACACTCATGCAAATATTTCAAATAGTAAGTTCGGCCAAAAGTTTCCGAAAGGGAGGAGCAAAGCTAACTGATCACCTGTCATTTCGCAAAATTCAAGCTCCTCTAAATGTTGCTGTAAGGCTTCATCATACTTTCCTAAATGAAAAAACTCGCTTCCAATCGCATTGCAAAATGATGCAGCATCTTGATATTGCTTTGGCCTTTTCTTTAATTTCTTTATTTCACTCATTTTCACAAATAGCATGCGCAATAGATATTTCAATGATAAGTCTAAATAGTAGTTGGCACGGAACAGAAGTTTCTTTACAGTCACTTAAGAAATCGATTGGAAATTTTTTGAAATTATCAACAAATCCCTTTACATATAGCATTTATAGCAATCAGCAATTAACTAGTAAATTTTATACAAAAATGTAGTGATATTTCACTCCATACAGTTCGCACCCGCGATATACCTTCATGTTCGCGCCATAATTAAAAGGCTGAAAATCGACCAATTACTCGATTCTAAAGGGATAAAAACATTCACTTCAATTATGATTTAATCGAACTGTGTGTAATGCTTGTATTTGATTTTCTTCGAAAATAACTTACCTTGTTTAACCGAAACGTCCTAAACAGATTTTTTAAAATTAGTAAAGAAATTTCTAAACGCTCCTCTAGATACAGTGGCGCACCCAGGATTTAATCTTGGAGGGGGCCGAGTTGAACGGATAAAAATATTTATAATGCAATTTCTATTTCTTTGGGCAGGGCCCCTTGGCCCATCCCCTGGGTGCGCCACTGTCTAGATATATGTATAAACAGTGTACTTTCGTTTATCCATGTGTATCTTCCGTGCAGAAAAAATCCGAAACCTTTATCAAAACTAATACAAGCATAATTTATTAAAATCTGCCTTCAAATTTTTTTTGATATGAATATATGAAAAAAAACAAGATATTTAAAATAACAGTTTTCTATGAATTGAGATTTTTATTTCTAGCAGAAAATCTTCTAGACTAGTGATTCTCAACATTTTTCTGAGAACCACTGTTTTAGATTGATTAGAAAGTAAATAAAAGTCATGTAGTTGACAGAGTATCTAGCGGGGGCTCGAAGACCCCCACTTTACCTCAGACCGTACGATGTTATGATTGAAGTATGATTCTTCTAGTGGACAATTTGCTTTCCATGTTGAAGAGCAGGCACACCAGCTTAACTCCTCCACATAACAACAGCGAGGTGAAGATGGCCGCGGCATGCTTCCATCGGGGGGAGGGGGGTATCGATGCTCGCACAGGGCGACGGACAATGACAATGACAGCTCCATAAGCCAGGCATGCAGGACAGCGTCCGAGCGAGCCAGATAACAAGGAGTAGTTTGGGGGGAGCACAGAAGCGATCCTGCAAAGGGGACAGAGAAACGTCACAGTAATAGCAGGAAACTAAAAAACTTGACTCGTTTCCAACAATACGGCTGCAAACAAAGCTGACAAGTTCTCATCGAATGGGAGGAAGTTGGGTAGCCAAGTAACCATCCGAAAAGATAAGAGGAAAACTTCACGAACCGAAAAGGGTAGACGATAAAAGTTATCAATAACGAAGAAGGAGCGAAATCCGGAATAACCAAGAACCCTAACGAAAGTTATCTCTTTCTCCCTCTTTTTGGACGGGGGCAGGAGCATTATCCGGCTGGTAAAGCAGAAACCTGAGTCGCTTTGCCGACGACGGGATACTCGGGTCGTACGCCGGTATCGAATGAAGTATGGGGTTCGCAATAAAATTAATACCTCTATGAAACTTCCTAGCAAGTTTCTTAATTTCGGGTAGAAAGGACCTAATCTTAAGATCATTATGAAGGGTAGCGTTACTCGCGTATCACTCCTCAGAGATTCAGTTGCGTAGGATTCTGTTTTGAATTACTTGTAATTTTTTGCGATGAGTGATTGCAGCTATGCCCAAACAATAGACCCATAAGACATAACCGGTCTAACGAAGGATTTGTAAAGCAACTTGGTTTTTATCGACTGGTGACTTTTCCATGTCAATAGATAGCTATGGGAACCCTGTGCAGCCTTAGATTTCCGAACCAGATCATCCATCAGTAGGCGCCAGGTTAGTTTCGAGTCTAGGATGACACCTAGGTACTACTTGTAAAAGTCAGCCCATGGAATCCGCTCTTGATTAAGAAAGAGGTTATTATCTGGTGGGATAGAACTACCCGTGAAATACACGGCGGCACATTTGTCAGCATTCACTTTAATTCTCCACGTAAGATGTCATTCATGATACGCATTTAAGTAATTTTGGAGCCTCTGGAACACAATGTGACGGTGCCTTTGAGAAGTGATAATGACGGTATCATCGGCATATAACGCGAAATCAACGTTAAGATGATTAGGCATATCGTTCACGTAAATGTTAAATAATTTAGGTCCGAGTAGGTTGCCTTGGGGAACTCCACTTTTAATGGGCCTAGGAGAGGAGATACTATTCTCCAACACGAACCGGAAATGATTAGACGGAAAGATAGTCACGGAGGAATTTTATTACTTGGTAGGGAAACTGGAAAAGATCCCACTTCGAGCTCTAGCATTACCGGGGGGTGATCAGAGGAAAAGTCGTTTATTATCTCGACATTATAGGAGAAAGGAATATTGCGGACTATACCAAAATCGATGGTTGAAGGATTAGGGCCAACATAACAAGTAGGGGAGGGAGGGGCGATCACCTGAACCATATTATGATCAATCCAACTCCTGAAGTACATACAGGGCCCGATTTAGAAAATTCTTGACTATAGGCACAACTCGGGATGGGGCCCCCCTAACACTAATGTAGGCGTAAAATTTCCAAAATTGACACACAAAAAATAATCATGAATCATTGTGAAAGTACCATTTTACCAAGAATTGGCTATTTGAAGCGTAGAAGCCTAGAACATTATCAAATAACAAAAAGCAATACAACATATTAACTTCATCATTAAAACACCAGTACAATGCAACCAGAAAAACTTATTAATCCCTTATATGCACTATAACATACATATGATGAACTATACATATAACTATACATATGATGAACCAATGAATCAAATTTGAAAGCATGTATGTATATAAAAAATTGCTATTAAAAAAGGTAAAAAAAATTGAATTGTGAATTTTCTTTTTTTTAAATTGGGGAGAGGGCAACATTTCGGGGCCCCTTGGCCCGGGCCTACTGGGCCTAATGGAAAATCAGGGCCTGGGTACATACCACGCTCCTGTAACCCCAGGAGTGATGGTGTGCATTGAAATCACTTGCAATAAGGCTACGGTCACACGAGCGTTTTTTTCACGCAGGTTGAAAACAAGCAGCAAAATATAGATAAGCTGCTGTAACATACGCGTGGCCAGACGCAGCTTTTTTTCACCCTGGTGGGGGCTATCTGTCGCATTCTCAAGGTCGCCTGCTGGAGGATAGAATCAGACCTATTTTTCAAGCTGGTTTTCAAGTTCAATAGGTGGCCACATGTACGTGAAAACACTTCGCTGGTAGTATTGAAGACGTGTTTACGTGAAGATAGGAAGATAACTGTTTCTGTTGTTGGTATATTCGCGTGTTCTCGTAATTTTTTATATTTAAAATATAATGGAATACTACTTGGATAGTGAACTTACGATTACTGAAAACGAAAAATATCCATGTCTTTACGATACACTGAATAACAATTTCAAAAACCGGGAACTCAAAAGAGATACTTGGATGACTGTAAGCCTGTCCACACACCGAATGCAGCAAAACATTGCGCAACGTTTCTGTTTCTGGTTTTCTGTATCCGACGCCTCGTCTGCAATGTAATCAAAGGAGAGTGCTGCACACCGGATGCAACATTGTTTTGAAACACGTCGCGTCATTTCGGAAACGTTGCTGCAACAAAAGTGCATGCTTATTTGACTGATGTTTCTCGACACAAAGATGGTGAAACATTTCATCTGCGCATGTGCAGGAACACGCACATTTTATTTTCATTAATGCTCCATGTTGAGGATTTTTGCATTATTATAATAAAAAGAGATGGAGGTTGATGCTGGCAAGTTGATATTTCTTGTCCACGCAAGAATAGAAATTTATGATTTTAGAGCGAAGGACCACCACAACCAAGATGTTATAAATAAAATTTGGCAAGATATAGCTGAAGAATTGAATATTCCAGGTATGAACCACACCAATTTATCACATTTAATCGTATAAACCTTGCCCTCAAGTAATCCAGACACCACCATTTTTTTAAGATATTGTTAAGAAAGAAAAATAGGGTTGCGTCACTCAGGGCGGCAAAATTGGTAAAAGGAGAAAAAAAATTTGCGGTTACATTTTTTAATTTGGTTTTTTTAATATTTTATAAGTTATGTTTTTCTTAGATTTAAAAGCAGATACTTAGCTATATATATATATATATTTTTTTTTGTTTACTGCTTTTTATAGTAACACGTTTACAAAACAAAAAATTTTTGTTATTCAACAATGTTATTAAAAGTTATTCCGTAATGTTACTAAAATCCTTTCTTCTGAAGGTATACTCTTCCGGTAGTTGGTGTTCTTTTTCCGAATCTTGTCTTCAACAAGTCCCAAGAGATAATCAAACGTAGGTATGCTTAACCTACTATAATTGTAAAACTTATCTGGGTCCTTTCTAAGTTCTTTAATAAAACTGTCAATGTCTCTTTTTTTATTGATTAGATGAATCCAACAGCTTCTTTCTGGTTTTTCATCCAAAAATTGTATAAATTGCCACAAAAGAATAGCTACTTCCTCACTTGCCATATCGCACCCACAATTATGACCAAACTACTTTCCCGAAATTGAACACTTCCCTCAACAAACAACAAAATACTGCAGACCTCTTCAACTCCCGTGTTCTTACTTACTAATGGTGAAATATCAAATCAACCTAGCGTTGCGAGTCAAAATGTATCACCATTTTCCACGATAAAACACTTTGGTTGCGCAATGTCTAGCAACAGAAACGTTGCGCAATGTTTTGTTGCATTCGGTGTGTGGCCGGGCTAACAAAGAATGTTATTGGTGAAAAATGGGACCAGATGAACGAAAACAGAAGGAGTAATGTTGGTAAGTAGTAATATACGAATTAAATTTTACTCTTTAAGTTATGAGTTATAACCTAAGTTGTAAGTAAGTGATAGTTATAACTAGACCGCGGATTACATACAATTGCATGCAATATTTACTGATTTGCATGCGACTTTCTATTAAAAATATTATAAATAAAAATTGCATTCGCTGCAGAAAAAATATCATCTGTAATAGTTATAGCCCCGCTTTAAACATTTAACAGCAACAGAAACCTTATTTTAAATATGTTCTTTTGTTCAGGTAAGTAATATTTAGATCAAAAATATTAATGCATATTTCTATTTTAAGTGCATATTTATATTTTTAAGTGCATATTTGCATGCATATTTTGCCATTATTTGAGTGCATGTCGTATTTGTTAAGTGCATAAACGCTGTCTCGTTGTAACCTACAAGAGGGCTTTATACAAAACTCGCTAGTACACAATTTAAACAATTTGATTCAAAATTATTGCTGTTACTAGTTAGTAGCTTGTACTGTGTACTCGTAACAATAAGTTCCTATTCTGCAATGTTGCAAGAACGATTTTGCCAGGGCACTGAACCTGCAGGAGAACAGAAGTAACTTTTGAAACTGTCTCTGGTCTCAACTCCAATGTTGTTTCCTCTCGTTCCAATTGCAGGAATACTTTCTAGTGGGCATGACAGGGTGTCTTCAAAATTGTAGCCATCGCGGTATCTTACGAAATTGTGAAGCACACAGCATGCTTGGATAATGATGTCGGCAATATCAATACTAACATCCATTGGTCGATGAAGAATGCGCTATTTACTATTTGCTAATATGCCAAATCCACATTCAACGTAACGCCGAGCTTTGGACAGCCTATAGTTAAAAACTCTTTGCTGCCATCAGTGGCGTAGCGAGCATAACTGGCGCCCGGGGCACGATACCTTTTTGGCGCCCCCCCCCCGAAAAATATATAATAATACAATATATAGAATTGGTTAAAAAGATAGACCATTTGGCGCCCCTCTGTGAGTGGCGCCCGGGGCATGATAGACCCCCTTCCACCCCCCTCGCTACGCCACTGGCTGCCATGTCAATTTCCTTGCAGATACCGTCTCATGACATTTTCACACATAGTAAAAGCCTCATCAGCTACAAAAACGTAGGGCATTGGTTGTCCAGACAGATCGTTTGGCAAAGGTACAGGCAAGTTTAAGGCTTGTTGGTAAATTTGTTTGCCTAGCTTAGTTGTTTTCAATATATTTGAGTCTCCTTCGTGGCCAAAATATCCTACATCAATATATCGGAAATAATAGTTAGAGAATCGACTACAGCCATTAATACAATAGAAAAAAAACTTCTTGTAGTTAAACTATTCACTCCCTGATTCCCACGGTTTTATAATTCTTATATATTTGCCATCAATTGCCACCAAGCAATGAGGGAAATTTGCCCTTATTTCGTATTCATCACTGTATTGCAAATCTTCACTGACTTCGGTCATTACAGTAAATAAACAGGGTGTTCTTACCTCATATGTAGACAGCTCTCGATCTGCCTCTGGAATCTATTCTCGGGAGGGTGGAAAATATTCTGGAATCTGGAATCGTCCTATCCATTGTGCTGTTCGCTAAGTAACTCACACCAGAGATAAAAAACTACTCGATACTTTTCTAATTGCTATATTTAACACACGACATAACATATATTACATAAACAATTAAACTTAACATCTATTTGATCATTACAGCACAACGAATATCAGTGTTTACTCTATCATCACAGAGTTCGTTCTGGTTAGTCCCTGCTGGGTGGCGCTAGAGGTCAGGGTTGGCTGTTGCAACACACTGATTGCCTTCCACTCTTCTACAGTTGGTTGTCTCCGGAACTCTCCTTTTATCACTTCGCAAATAGCTGTACATGTACTATCTCGAATAATAGAAGAAATCGTTGAGCGACCGAGAAGGAATTCGAAGTGTAGTGAGCGAATCGAATTTCGATTCCAGTCGCCAAGTACCTGAAAAAAGTTACCATTATTTAATCATTTTAATCGTTATAAAATATACTTGGTTACGCTTTGCGTCCTGAGTAAAGTGTACCCATTATTGAAAGAAAGTTTTTTTCTTCTTTTAAACCCAATGCGGAGGCATTTTGTCGTACAGACATTCGCCTGTGTTCATCGCAGTTCTTTTGCTGGCCATTTTATTATGGGAACTCCATATAGGCGGACCAGCATTACCCCTATGAAAGGACGACACGAAAGGAGGTATTTTAGTGGCGCTTCGCCGGGATTCGATCCGAGCACCCTCAGCACCAAAAAACAGCGCGCTGTAACCCAAGGCCACCACGGCCAGCCCTATTGAAAGAAAGTGTGACATTCACGTCAATGTTATAGTCGAAACATCGATGTTTTTCCTAGCTAATGTTTTTTTGATTATTGATGTTTATCTGTGATTTTTTTTTCTTTCAAACCAGTTTTGAAATATCAATGTTTAACTTTTGATGTCGATTGCCTAAAAGAAATTTTAGGAGTAGTGAGACTCTCGTAATTAATACCTTAAATGTTGCAGGAAAAGAAGTACAAAAGAGATGAAAAAGTATGAAAGACAGCTTCTTGAAAAGTATTAAAAATGATGTAGGAAGTGGTGATGCAAGAAAGGCAAAGAAACCTAATCTAGTATACCATAAGCAAATGGCCTTTCTTCAAACAGTTTATGAGCAAAGAGAGTAACTGACAGGGGACTGGTCTGAGATCGTGCGGGGTCTGGGATCTGCGGTCTATACTCACGGACGGGAACAGTGACGTAGCGAGCATAATTGGCGCCCGGGGCACGATACCTTTTTGGCGCCCCCTTTCAGAAAAACATATAGTAATGTAATATATAGAATTAGTGAAAAGGACCATTTTGGTGCCCCTTTACGAGTGACGCCCGGGGCATGACAGACCCCCTTGCCCACCCCTCGCTACACCACTGGACGGGAATCCAAACCCGGATAGCCACAATGTAGCCGCGACGAGTCCCGTCTCGTGCATTAGGGGAGCAAAGACAGTATGGGCCTGTTCACATAGGAGTCCGTTGCGTTGCGTTGCGTTAAGGAAAAGATGACGTTGAGACGAAAATAAACCAATCATAGGCGTTAAAAATTTCATTTCTAATCGTTTGGAGGCATATGATTGGTTTATTTTCGTCTCATCGTTATCTTTTCCTTAACGCAACGCAACGCAACGGACTCCTATGTGAACAGGCCCTTAGTACAATAACACATTCAACCTCTGCTTTAACACCAAAATTATTAACTGATCGTTTTGTCTCCTTATTTTGTATAGGACAAGACCTGTCTCTTTGATTTTTCATGACCTTTTTTCTTTGATTAAATTCTAACCATTTTGATATTAAATTTTTATGGAATCAATTCGCGTTAAACAGTTTTTTAAGTTCAGTTCAGAGCATATATATTCAATGTATGTCATGTTCCCTTTTAAAACCATAATAAAATTTAAAAACTTATAAGTTTCTATTTATTTTGTGAAAGTTTTCACATAAGCCATTTCCAAACCTCTTTCTGAAGTTTTGGGATGTATTTTAATCCTTTTAAGTTTTTTTTTTTTTTTTTTTTTTTGGGGGGGGGGGGGAAGGTCCAGGACTTTGGAAAACATGAATACAAAAGAAGTAATGAATAATGCAGGAAGTGAAGCACCAGTAGTAATGAGAACAGAAGAACCAGCTATTTTTGTTGGGCCATATTCACGCATGCCAAAGAAGCGTGCGGCTCGTTTATGTGGTGAAATGAGACATTTAGTTATCTTTTAATATTTACTTATAACATACACATAACTTAGCCGTAACATGAAATGTGAGTACACAGATGTCTCGGCGAGCCGTCAGAATTCTAGCATCGATCTCTAGAGTGCGAGGAAGGAAAAGTCCTGTAGACCAGGCCTGGCCAACACGCGGCCCGTCACGTTAAATTGTGCGGCCCGCCGGACGATTTCATATTTTTATTGAAACTTTTGTATCTCGTTGTATGTATTCAAAATTTTTTAAATAAATGAAAATTTACACGTGTCATTGTTATAATGTCAGAGCCTGACTAAGGCAGGGGCATACGGGGCAGTTGCCCCGGGCCCCCACATCAGAGGGGGGCCCCCAAATCGAATAGAAAGTTTAGTATTAAGAATTAAGTTCTTCATTACTGAAGTAGTGAAGCAGAGGGGGGGGGGAGCCCAAAGAAGTTTTTGCCCCGGGCCCCAATTAGGCTAAGTCGGGCCCTGTATAATGTGCAAGTGCAACTACGAACTCCAGTTCTGTATTTGATATCCGCCGCCCATATAGTGTAGTGCAGGGGTGTCAAACTCTCGGCCCGGCCAATATATTGGCACACGATAATATATAATACTAGCCGGGCTTTGCCCGGCTATGCTCGGGCCCCACAAAAGAAAAAAAAAGGCCCTTTTCGGGGCCATACAAATGTTCCCGTCAATTCCCCGTTAAATTCCCGTCGCTGTCGACAGATGGCTGCACCATACGGGGGATAGATATGTCGGTCATGTTTTCTCAGGCTTCCAAACTAATCTTAGAATTATCTCCAGGCTTCAAAACATAAGTGTACGAAGTTTCAACCAGATTCGTCAAGAAATGTAGATTTGTATACGTTACATACATACATAGAGACACTCTGCTTTATTTATATAGAAAACAACCGTCGCAGAATTATAAAATAGGAAGAATTCGCTAAATGTTTTTTTAATTATACTCTTTTTTTGCTATTATTAAACAAAATGCGTATATTTATGTTGAATATACTGTAATTAGGTAAATAAACCTACGTTTCTATTAATATTGATTTTTTTGCGGCCCACCTTTAGTTAAACCTTGTTTGTTTGGCCCAAGTTAGCCTTTGAGTTTGACGCCCCTGGTGTAGTGGTTAGCGTTCTGAACTGTCACGCAGTGGGCTTGGGTTAAAATCTCGAATAAGGCTTTGTCGTTTCCGTGTCATCTCCCTCACAGGGAGCAATGCTGGCTCACCTAAATGGGGATCCCATAATAAAGAAGCAAGCAAACCAGCAATGAATAACAAAACGCAAATGTTTCCGCATTAGAAAAATATTTTATATCCACGAATGCCAAATGTCACGGAAAGAATCGGTTTCGTTATACAACTATCGTTGACGTTCATCTGTAATTTGAAGACAGTTAGGGCCTGTTCACATAGGAGTCCGTTGCGTAGCGTTAAGGGAAAGATGACGTTGAGGCGAAAATAAACCAATCATAGGCGTTAAAAATTTCATTGCTAATCGTTTGCTACTCCTATGTGAACAGGCCCTTATGCAATAAAGAACCAATCCAGTCATTTTTGCTCTTAGTAATGTAGAAGAGTGGAATGATGACGTCGAGTGGCGGGCAGGGTGTTGTCCACTACGTACATGCTTGAATCCGTTATCGGTTCGTTATTCGTCGCATGAACGAAGTTATTTTTATTTCAAGTGAATCTCCTTTTACGTTTTAGGTTTGTTTTTGACTTACTGGCGTGTTTACTAAGTTTTTTTTTGTGTGGTGCTAATAGTTGAATAAAAGTGACATCTGAAGACATCATATGGTATTTTTACATAATTATAATACATCATTAAAAAAAAAAAGAATACTAAATTTACTTAAAGTAAATTTTGTTGCTCTGTGTAATTGCTAGTATACCAATATTTCCAACTAACATTTATTTAAATTTTTTTTCAAACTCTTCAGGATGAATTCAAAGAAAAGAAAAGTTGTTGATGAAAACAGGAAACCGTTGGTAAAAAGATTATTTTTTCACAATGCAGAACTCAAAATTAACGTTTTATTTGTGGAGAGACAGTCGCTGTATTTAAGGACACAACGTTAATGACACAAAGCATATTAAATATGTAAATTTCAATCAAGAAGTAAAAAGTTTTAAGTTAACTGCGCTTAAAGGCCAGGAAAATAGTAGCGCGGGCATAATTCGCCTCGAATCCTAACCCCGCATTTACACAGCCGCGAACGAGCCACCCCTCGTCCCCCGGAAGGCATTCGCGAGACATTAGTCACGCTCCTGCATCGACGCGAATGACCATTCTCACATTCCCGCCTCTTGCTGTCAAGAAAACTTCCCGACGCCATTCACCCCTTTGACCCCCCCCCCCCCCCCCTCGCCATTCGTTCCTTTGCGAAAAGCGATCCGGTCACCATTCCCCCTTTGACCCCAGACGTGCCCACGTCCCTTTGACTCGGGCCAGAAAACCGCTCCCGAAGTGAGCGCCACGATTGGGGAGGAGAATAGCAGGGTTATCGGCGAGGGCTCCGTTTACACATCCATCTTTCTCTCTTCCCCGCTATTCGACTCTCCTTGTTCGCGACTGTGTAAATGCGGGGCAAGAGATTTTGGATAAACTCGGCATCCGAAATAACTTCAGCCGGAGTCGAACTTTTAGGAATTTTGAAGAAACACTCTTGACAACAAACTCCTCCTGTATCATAGTTTAGCAATTGAAAAACTGTGGTGAATGTATGGCCGTTACTAGATTACCATGCTCTGTAACATCTTGTTGAATTCATGATGTGCATCAGTGTTGTTTTAGGAATTTTGAAGAAACACTCTTGACAACAAACTCCTCCTGTATCATAGTTTAGCAATTGAAAAACTGTGGTGAATGTATGGCCGTTACTAGATTACCATGCTCTGTAACACCTTGTTGAATTCATGATGTGCATCAGTGTTGTAATTTGGGTACAAGGAGCTCCAACTCTTTGTTATAAAATTAGAAGCTTCTAATTTTATTGCAAAGGATTCACCATCAAAGAATGAAAAATTTATTTCATCTGAGAATTAACTTTTAAGGCTGTTCTAATAAGCATTTTGCTTTCTGTAGATATAAGATACAATTACTTTAACAACAGTCACTGTAATTGTTGACTGCCTATTACAATAATATTAAGAGTTAATGATATTTATATGAATAAATATTTGTCTACGATTTTTAGTTTAAGGATCTATCCACTTTTCATATTTTCTATTTTAACTCATTTGAGTTTTATTGGTTGCACTTTTTAAAGCAAATACAATAATGAAAATTTCTAATAAAAATTTCATTTACTTTTATTTCATCATATCCATTCATCTGGATTTTATTACAGTCAATCACAACTCAAATAGAAGTTATATTAAAAAACTTTTATAGCAGCTAAAAAAGTAAATCTTAATTATATTAAAATTTATATTAGCATCAATTAATCTAACAAGCTATAAAACTCTACATCACCTTAAAGAAATATTAAAACACAAATTTAGTAATTGAGATATATACAAATTTTCTTTCAGTGTAAAGTATTTTCAAAACAATAAACAATGGTACTCTTTTAAAAAATAACCAGTAATATATAAGTTTGACTTGAATAGAAATTAATACTTATGAAAGAATATAATATTATAATATTTTGTCCTTCATATAAATTAGAACTTTATTACTGGAAAATTATATCAGTTTAGCAATTCATAATATGAATATCATATAAAATATTAGATTTTTAAACAATCCTTTACCAGTTTCATAGTTAAAGATTAGGCCAGCGGTTTCCAACCTTTTTCAGCTGGCGACCCACCTTTCTTTATCGGAATACCTCCACGGTCCATGGTGGAGTAAAATACCTTATTTGTATCGTATCCCTTCCTTATGTATAGATAATTTACCATCAAATATTGCACATATATATATATATATATGGGGGAGCACGTTGCCAGAATGTGCACTACCTGTGTGACTGTGTGAGTCATCTGGGAGGGATGTAGTGGTTCTGTTGTCTGCCCCAGATGCCAAAAATCAAGAACCAAGAAAACAATCAAAACACAATTCGATTTTTCTTATTTTTTCTGATGCTTTATTCGATGGTTTCTGATATTTTTAGGATCGAGTCGCGACCCACCGGTTGGGAACCACTGGATTAGGCCTTTATGAATTTAGTGATGGAGTTTTGTTCCAAGGTTATTAAAGATTTCACAAAAACAGAATTATATAACTGGTTTGATTGTGCTTCTGAATTACATGAATAAAGAAATTAATCTCTCCAATAATTTTTTTTTCAGATTTTCAGGTTTATGCTCATTTTTTTCTAGCCTCATTTACTTCGCTTTATAATCAGACTGTCATGAACTTTTAATAACTGTTTGGCATAAAATTTTAAATTAGTGTAATTAACTAATTTAAATTACAGTGAAAAATTTAATTTTTTTCATAAATTCCTCCAGAACATTTTGTTGGATTTATTTATTAACTGTAGTTTGTTGCAGAACAATAGCAAGAACAATAGCAATAAGTACATAAGACTGTTGGCAGCACAATGCTAGAGTGATTTGCTCTAGAAAGTATTTTGTTAAAGGTATAATATTTTTATTGATTATAAGAATGTAATAAACAACTAATTCCCTTGTCTATATTTGTATAAATTTTTTAAAAAAAATTAACAAAATAAGTTGTTAAATAAATTGAATTAGATAAATTAGATCCCATTCATTGTGTATAGAGGAAGAGAGATCTACATAATCTAGCAAATCTTATCTTGAGGAAGATATTAAAAATTATGCTGATAGAATGCTCTATGTGAATTCATACTAGGTTTTTAAAACAGTTTACAAAGTCTCTAGGAAAACTATTATTTAAGCGATTTAATTTCATTTGATAGGATTACTAAAAAAATTTGTTTTGAAGAATCCAATAGAATAATCATATTTTTTCTTTTACATTTTATGCAATTAAATTTAATATTGAGCTGGTAACTGGAGAATATTATTCAATCTACTAAATTAAATAATTCATGTGATAAAAATTCCAATTTGGATTATTTTATAACACTATGGCAATTAACATCGACATGAGAGTAGATACATCAAATCAAAAGTGGAATAGTACTGATATGTATTTTTATCAACATTGCTATGCAAATATATTGTTTAGGGATATTTTGATGTGATGTTTAACTAATACTAAAGAATCTGAAAATTATTATATTAGAAATCAGCTAATATTTCTCCTTTTCATAAATTTAAGGCTTTAGCTACCAAACATGAGAAAACATGAGTTAAAATCAAGATAACTTGCAGCTTACATTTTTGCAACCTTAAAGAGATGTGGCATTTTAGTTTTGCCATCTTAAAACTGAGTAATATAAAACCAATAAATTCTAGTGTTAATCAAAGTGCAGTTTTGAAGGCTATCTTTGACATTTCTATTGCTGATTCAATGATTATTCATAAGCCTAGTTATTTACTCCATTCCCACTAATCCATCATATTCTTATACCTTGTTGTTTAAAAACTGATATTCAGTAAGAATGGTATATTAAATTTTGAAAAATATTTTTGATACAATTGAAATTCGAAGAAAAGAAAGTAATCATTTATAAATGAATGAAGGATTTATATTTTAACAATATGAGTAAGCACAACACAACAGAATTGCTAGAATAAATGAATAAAAAATATAGCAATGTTTGATATAATCATAAAAAAGGAGTTAACAGGCATATATTTCGAATAATTGATACTTTCTGTTACTGACATTGTCATAAGTCAATATATGAGAGTCCCAAACACCTCTGCCAGAGGACTGGCCACATAATACATCATATAAATATACAAAATAAGGTACCTATTTTAATGTGCTTTTGATTTAAGATCAATTATAAATAATGTTTTTTTAATGATTAGATAGCAAGTTAATACAAATTTTGTCTCAATCTTTTTTGCTAATTCAGCAGAGGATAGCAGCTATATCACAGATAAATTTGTTTATAAAAACTCAACAAATCATATAACAGTTAAATTATATTATATGTGTGTTTGTTGCTGTATTTTACCAGAATCTTGCATGTCTAAGTGAGGAATTCAATATATTTCTGGTAATTTGAGTACATAACTGTTGAAAAATTCCATATTATCATTTGATATTTCAAAAAGATATGTCTTATTGAGGCTAGATATGGGCACGTTAAATCAAGACTGGTCCAAACAGGGACATGCTGGTTCACCTGAAAAAATTGATGCTTCCATAATAAAGTGGCCAGCAAAAACAGCAATGAATAACAATAGGTGAAGTCTCATGACAAATGCCTCCCCACTGGACCAAAAAAAAAAAAAAAATGCATTTTACACAGAAATTTGCTGATTTAGTTTAAAAATAAATATGTTTTGGGAACTCTCATCAGGGTTTCTAAATCTCTGAATCACTTTTTCATTGTTCTGAAATAAGTATGCTAAACTTGATTATATTCTTCAATGCTTTCCCTGAGTACAGACCTTAGTTGTTCAAATTTTATTTGTTATATGAATATTTTTATACTTCCCCAATGATTAATTTTAAGAGTAGAAGTATCAAAGAATCTACACAATTTAAATACCTACAAGAAATATGAAACTAACTCCAAAACTAACTAATACATAATATTATAGGTTACTCAAGCTTGATGACAATATTAAGTACAAAAAATTTGCTTTTACAAACCCCTCAGTTATCATAAATATGACTTTGTGATTTGTACATTATATACTTATATTTGATAATGTATATAATTGACAAAAGAAAAGTAGGCAAATTTGTATAATATAAAAGAGGTACAGAATGTATCTGCAAAATCTTATATTTAACCTTAAATACTAGATGCACAGTAAAAAAAGAGAAGAAAAAAAACTTTTGGATAAGGGGTTGATATAAAAAAGATAAAATTAAATATTACTGGTCGATATTAAAGATCCTTTCTTTCAACATATTGACTACAAGTAAATTTGAACAGACATTTGAATATTATAAAAGAGGACTTATAAAAAATACAAGCATACTGACAACAGGAGGTTATTCAGAACCAGAGCATAAGTAAACTCCATAAAGTAAGGAAACATGATGTTTGCCAAAAGCTCCAGGTCCACCCTAGCATATTTAATTTTAAGATTCTACTAAATAGTAGAAGGCACCTTCTCGTTCTGAAAGGTTGAACTCCCTAAGTAAATTACTATAAATAAAAACAAATACATTACAGATGCTTGATAACATTTATTTTAATAATTTTGTTTCTCATATTGGTATACACTTTACCTATATACTGTCGAGAACTATTTAATATAAGCTCCAAGCTTGAATACCATATATTTTAAAAAATCCAACTATAATTAATCTAAAAGCAAAATTATGAATTTATGACCCAAAATGTGTTGATTTAACAGTGATAGAAAAAAAAATACAGAGCCTTAAATATACCACGCTTTATGGTTTAAAGAAGTCAGTAATTTTTCTCTGTTTCATCTGATCTCTTAAGTCATGGTCTATAAAGTTACTAACAGAATTCATCGATTTCAGAATATCAGATGGAACATCATGTCCTTTTAAAAATGATGTTAATTTTTCTGCTAAAGTGACAGCTTCATGTAAACTAATGGTAGGTTCATAGTCAGTAAGTTCAATTTCTGGAACCAAGTAATTTTCTGGTATATCAGGTTTCAAAGTATGGAGAGTTTTACTATCAGCATTATCACTTTTGTTATTGTCCTTAATATCACAGAAATTTAGAGAATGGACAGTATTCTGGCATACACTAGTGACAATCTCATCATCTGTCATACCTACACCAGTATAGTTGAAAGCACTGGTGTCATCATTTACTCTCATAGTTTTTACAGACAAACCATGTCTTTCTCTGAACCTGAACAGCCAACCACTACTACCCTCGAAATTTTGATGGCCTAACTGGATAGCAAATTCTCGAGCTTTTTGTTGTAGCATTGGGCCATTTATAGGAATATTTTTCATTCGCATTTGTCGAAACCAAAGGTGCACAGCTTCATCAACATCCCTATATATACCAAGTCTCATTCGTTTTCTTTCAGGGTCAATGTTATAATGATCAGACAGCAACTTTATTTTGTATCGCTCTTTTACTATTGTACTAGCAGTAGAGGACGATATTCCAAACTCTCGAGCAACAGCTGACAGTTTATGACCACTATCAACCATGTTTAATATATCTAATTTTTCTTTCACAGTAATAGACCTTCTCTTACGAATATTTTCTGGCATAATGATCTCTGGAGTCTCTGATTTTTTAGAACTATCAGCAGCAAATAAGTGTGGTTTATCGCACATTTTAAATACTCAAGTATCTTAAAATATTAATTAAATTAATGTGTGCATCCCCTTTAACTGAAATTTACCGATGGTTTACGAAGAAATATTCCTCTATTGGGGAATGAAACGATATTGGGTTCATCCTAATTTACAGGAGTTAATAATGCTTCTTAAGAGAAATATATATATATATATATATATATATCTATAATCCAGCGACTGCCATCACACTTCTGGACATAACAATTGTTTGCTTTCGTTTCATTACCACCGTGAAAGTTACAAACAAAAATTTCCACGCTTTAAAAAAGATAGTAAAAATTCTTTCAAAAACTTTGGTTGAGTAAACAATTAATATTTGTCCCAAAAATTAGAATAAACTAGGATTTTCACAATATTTAGTGAATTTTTAAAAATTTTTAAATTGTCTATTATCTTCCGGATTGTCAGATCTGGCAATCGTGCTTAGCTTCTCAAGAAGTCGAAGTTAGTGATTCAGTTTGACTTCTCTCCTCTCGCAGAGCATCAGTTTAATGTCGTGCGAAGTATTTAAAAATTGTTTGTTAGAACGGAATTATATTCCTCCTTCAAGTTTTCTTGTATGCTATCATAACTTCAACGTTGTATTAACTGAAATATTTCGTAGATTTCTGTACTTACAACTGTAAAATAGCTTTCTCCTTTCGTATTGTAAATAAGTAACTGTCAGTTTATGTTCGACCCCAGGCGTCATACCAATATGAGCGAATTTTACAAAAAAAGTAAGTATTTATGATATTTTTTTTTTTTTTTAGATGAGGATGGGGTGATTTGAAATTGATTTTATGTGTAGGATTTGTGAATGCATTTGCTCAAAACTTGTTATGTTAAATTTCGAGGAGCTTGATTTATTATTCTTATGTTTCGATTATTCTCAATTTTTATAGTTACCATAAAAATTTAGTTATCGACCTTCTCCATTTTTTAATAGTTATATAAGTTTTGTAGCTATTTATATCGTAGTTTTAAAAAATATATTCATTCTGCTAGCTGCGTTATTTTTTTTTTAACAACTCTTCCTTTAAGATCTGTTCAGTTTAATTAAGCAATATTTTCTACTTTAATGCGTTTTACGGTATGTTCGTTGCACCTCAGATCAGATTCTTCATAAATATTTCAGTAGATTGTATTATATATGTTTAAAAATTCTGTTTACCGTCTACTGTTTGTTGTGCTATAAACTTTTTCATTTGTAACAAATAACGCGAAAGCTGATACCTAATGAATTCTTTATATGTAAGAGAACTTGAGGATAATTAATTTACTAATCGTGATAAATTCTATATTCTAAATTTTCAACGATCAATCTTCCTTTTGACGTCCGTTGTAATTCAATAAGTGCTGATTTTAGATTTACGAAGTCGGTAGCCATCTTGCAAGTTACATTATTTGTGATGGTTTGGGTAATTATTTACGGCAAACATGAAATCGCGATCGTGTAAATGATCGAATGGGTCAAATAAATTACAATATATAATAGTTTACTCAATTTTTGTACAGGTTAGGTAAAAGTTTTAATATATTAATGAAAGTTAGTTGATTTGATGTAAATTTTCTTAATTTTGAGTATAAAATGGAAGGTTTAAAAGATTCAGATTAGTAGTAAAGTCTCTCTAAATGCCTTGAAATATGCCATTTATGTTAATAGAACAGTAATTGATGTATTTTGAAAAGAGGAATTCAAACTTAAATTTATGTTATGGCAAAAATTATTTGAAGTAGTTCACAGTGTAAAATTTTCATCTGTCTTGCAGATATATACACTGCAATGCATATTTTTCATTCTACATTTGAATTCATTGTCAATTAGAATTCAAAAGTAACAGTACTAAAAGTTTATTGCATTAAAAGTGCACTGTATTGGTTTCAAAATTAGTTAATTTTGCTGTGAATATAATTTTACAACAATGCATATTACGCAAATAGTAAGTTAAAATATAAAGTAAAATTTGGTATAATTTTTCAGATTCTTAATTTATAAATTTTTTTGTTGAAATCGAGTTTCTAATATGATAGTTTAAAAAACTTTCTATAAATATTTTTATTTTGAACTTTTTTGTTTTCAAATAAACTGATACTATTTAGCTTCAAAAATATCTGCTGATTTATATTAAAGCTGATATCAGATAAATATCAGAGTAATTCAACAAAAAGCATTTAGCTTTGAAAGTTTTTATACATTCAGAAAGTATCTATTAAAAGAGTATCTTATAAAATTTCTGGTTTTGAGCAAAATAATGGTTCTGAAATATGTGGCATCTTTGAAAGCTTATAATGAGCTATTATTTATTAAAAGATTAATTAAGATTAATTTTTTTTTCTTCTGGCATGAAGCGAATAGAAGATTCTGCATAATCCTCTGAATGTTTTTTTTTTCTAATTTTCAAGCAGCCATTAATTTCAGTTCAGTTTGTTTTTTTACATGTATGCCAAATATCTTTAGATAAATTACTTTGGTATATATTTATTTTTTTCTTAAATAATTTGAAGGTATATATATGGTGATTCTTATGTTATTTGTCACCTAAATTGATAACGACAGTAATACAAAATGCTAAGAAATGCTCTTTTAATACCATTTAAGCCCACATGTACTTAATAATTTGGCAAACAGCTGTGGAAGCATGTTACAGTTAATTTGTCAGTCACAACTGTTAGCACATTTGTTTCTAAGGAATTTATTGCTAAATGAGCTTTTTGTATCATTTAACAAGATTGTTTGCTTGTGTACTTTTTATTAGCTTATTATAAACTTGTTCGTATAATTTTTTTCTCCCCGGTTCATTTCCCTCTAGCCATAATACTGTCATGAAAATATTTTTTGTATAACCTAATAAATTGTTTTCCTAGTTTAAATTGATCTAATCATTTTTATGTTTGATTACATTTGTATGGTGTTAAATAATTAAACAGAATCATACAAAATCACTTTTTTCTCCTTAAACTAAATTATTAAAGCAATCTATTTTTTACAGTAGTTTTTGACCTTATTATTTAAACAGTCAAGACTCGGTTGTCAAGTTTAATTTTCAAGTATGATAATATAAAAGGTAATACCAACACAATAACTGTAAAAAAAATTATGGTCTGACACTTTAACACCAGAAATAAACTATTTAGGTAGTTTCTCTGAAGGGCTATAGTCATCTCTGTTTATTAAAATCAACATTAAAGATAGCTAAATTAATGTTTGAAGCCAATTCTGAAATTCTTGAAATAACTATTTACAGGGTTGAGTTTCTTCCAGGACAGTGAAAGAAATGGAAATACCGAACAGATACTCAAAATTAAAATATATCAACTATATAAAAGAATTAAACTCAAAGCATAATATATCAAATCTAAAGTACATAACTTAATATTAAAGATATTAATATTTTCTTAGAATGCAATCCTTTGTTTGAGCTGGTACTGACAAGTTTATCTCCCTCTCCCCCATTTCATTTGCACTTTACCTTACACACCTGCAATGTTTTATTCTCTCCTATTGTTCAAGTCTGGCCCCATAAGACTAGAAAGAATGTAGTGAGTCATAGGCACCCATTGATTGTGTCTTTGACTATGGCACAACTGTGAGCCATATTATGTGCTGGACATGTGAAGAAGAGTAAGAACAGGTCATTTTTTGCCTGTTCATAGTTTGCATTACCAATACAACAGGAAATGAGGTAGACATACCAAATAAATTTTAAAATATTTGCAAGTGCTGTGACATACCCAATGAGATCTAAGAGTATGTCGAAATGCTTTTAAACTCTCCAAGTTCTGCAGGACTTGAAAGAATTTTTTTTCTTTTGCATTCATTGATTCTAAGTTAAGATTGCAGCATCCTACTGCTAAAAAACTTTTGTTATACCATGTTGCACTGTAGTATGGAAAATAAGGATGTTGATGACATTTTTTCTATAATAATTATAGTATCTTAGTTTAAATAATAAAAAATTATGCTGGTTAAATTAAATAGGATAACTTTTAATTGATTTTGTGTATTTTGGGTAAAATTTCTTTTGTTCGGGTGTGTGATCTGATGTTGGCTAAAATACTGATGTAATTTTTAATTTATCATATATAATTAAATTTTTATAGGTCTAATTAAATTTACTAAGGTTATCTATAAGGAAAGTGATTTTATTGTATCTTCAAAGTTGTAACTTATATAGTAAATTCTTAAAGAAAAACAGTTTCTTCTATTTCTTCCATTAGTGGAAGAAACCTATTTCTTCCATCTGGTTTCCCTGCATATTTACCACTGTACTCAAACCTAAAGATCCTGTCATTTAATGCCAGTGTCTTAGTTATTCTAGTGTAACTTTTTTTACATTGATGGGACTTATTGTGCTTCTAAAGTAAGTTAACAATTAGTATCTGAGCTATAGAAAAGATTTATCTGTACTGTGTTACATGATAATTCTTCTCTTATTATAGATTCCTTATATGAGTTACCCAGGTGATGGCCGAATGGCTAGAGCACTGGCATTTGATTCACATCCTGTGGGTTCGAATCCCACAGTTGGCATGGATGTTTGTAGCCATTCGGAATCTGCTTTAAACTGTAGGTCCCGGTCTAATTAGCCCTTGTATAGCAAAAAGTTGACCGTAACACTCCAAATCAAACCTACACCCTTATATGAGTTAACTATTAGGTTTTAAACATTTCTTTACCTTGTTTATATTACATATTTCATAGTTAGTTTTTATTAGTACATTTTTTTAGTGTGCATATTGTTATATTTTTGTCTTTTTCTATTTTAGACCGAAAAACCAAATGGGAGGATAATCATGTAAGTAGTACTTCTGTTGAAAATATTTATTACACTTATACCATAATTTTGTTGTGTTTCTAATTTGAAATTGTTCTTTGAATTTTATAGGATGAACCATCCTCAAAAAGAGAACAAAGAACAACAAATCAGCTGTTGCTCTTTTGTGATTTGATTTTAACATATGAAAAATATAAACCATACAAAGAGGTAACCATTTACTAATTTTATAAAAGCTGTATTTAAATTTATAATTGTAAAGTATGCATTTATATTTTATAAAGCTTATTATAGTATATTTAAACTCATGATTAATCATGCATGTTTTGTGATATTATAAAGTGTTTGATTTTTGTCGACCTTGAAATTTTAGTTTAGTCAGAAGCAAATTCTGTTACAGCAGCTGTATTACATTCTAAAAATTTGACTCTTATTATTTCTTCTAATTTTGTTGTTTCTCTAATAAAATTCAGATCTACATTAATGAAATGTTATTCTTCAATATCACATAAAACTTACTTCTTTTAATACTTAGATTGTAAATGTAACTAATTAGTTAGAAAGAACATGAACTTCATATTTTGATTCAAGTGTAGAAACAAATTATGTATCCAGATTTTGAACATTGCAGCCCATTTATACCATGGTGGGAAGTATCCCATTTTTAATTTATAATATCTTTAGAAACTTCTTAAGTTCAGTAAAGTTCATGGGTAACATACTGATATGTTGCATCTGCTGTAGTTCATGAATGAGTGTGTCTTTATAAACTACTGTGTCACCAATCTGTTAGTTTTTTTTTTATTCTTGATATTTTTGTTGAACTGATATAATTTGATGCCTGTATTTTATTTTTAACTGATTACTGCACATATACTAACATATTGGTAATCATTCTATTACATTTACTTTTAAATTTATAAAATTATACAAATAAGACATCAGCATTTAAATACATTTTTCTTTGATGTGGAAACTGAATAATAACTTTTAAATTGTATTGAACAGCAGCTTTTCTGATTCCATGGAGCCCTGACTGCCCTCAGAGCTTTTCATGGTAGCTTCTTGTGGAATACGTAGCCATCACCTTTCAGTATTAGTAAATAATCTTGTCCTTTTAGAAAAATTTCCTTACTCTTATTCCTTTGCTGCAATTCTGAAGGAAAAAAGGGTAATATCAGTAATACCTTTTCTCTGTAATTATATTAGTATAATATGGATTTAGATAAGAATATTTTTCAATGTACCTCAAGCACATAAACTGTGAGTGTAGAAAATGTTTGTACAGTGTGTAGGCTAATATTCAAAGAATACCTATATTTGTTTATATTAAATGCTGAAAACTCATATGCCATGGGGAAATGATGAAATGTTCTTTTACAAATCAGTATTCCTCCTCCCTTGAACAGTGTCAGGTAGTAGTTTCCTATATAGCAATAGAAGAAAAAATCAAAGAACAAGGGCTTTTAAATTGAACATATACAATTTACAATAAAATTGAAAGACAAAGAAATAGCTGTATTAAGTCCAACTCAAAGTGCATGCAAAAAGGAAAGTTTTTGTGATCATGTGTGAAGGAAATATTTTGTAAGTGAGAGTAAAAACTTGTTGATCTTCCTAATGAAAAAACACAAGAATAGATACTTCTCAGTTCTGTGTGGTGGTGGTGGGGGATTTTCCTCATCCAAACTGGACTTTATTTAGTAGTATGGAGTCGAGCAGTAGATTTATTGCATGAGACAGGAGGGGGGGGGGGAAACATATTTGTATCAAACAAGTTTCCTCCCTACAGTAAAAATGGAGAATGCCTGTTTGATTAGGACCTCCTGATTTTTACAATTTAATATTTCAAATATGTTGAATGTGACAAAAATGGACCACCTTTATAGTTTTAGTTTGTAAATACATAGCTAAAGATAATATATATTTTCTAATTTTATGAAATTTCTTTTGTCCTGAGATAAGTCAAATTGAATATTTGTAGGAAGTTGGAACAGATGTGCCTGACACACCTCCCTTGACGACAAAAATTTTTTGGTGCCAACTTGTCGCCAAAACAGGTCTACGCGGACATGTTAGGCTTAAAATAACAAATATACACAAAATATCAATTACAAACCAAAAATAAAAATAAATTCAAAACGAACTTACCAATGGCAGTAATAAACTTCCAAAATCAGGACACAAATCCACAACAGCTACTTTATAAACATACACGAATATATCTAAAAACGGCTGTATTAAACTTCAAAACCTTAACATACATGCTCAATCGCTACTTTAAAACATACACAAAAATATCTAAAAAACGGCTGTATTAAGCTTCAAAACTTTAACAGAAATGCTCAACCGCTACTTTAAAACATACGCAAATATATCTAAAAACGGCTGTATTAAATACAAAATAACACATAAATACCAAAATTAAAAGCTTAAAATTAATAAGAAATTTGTTAGGTGGGGGGGAGCTTCCTTCCCTCCCCCCCACCCACCGCTAAAAAAGTCAATATAATGCAACTAATAACTCATTTAAATAAACAAAAAAAACACATTGGTTAAATATATATTTCTTCATTAAACATAAATTACAGCACAAATTCAATTGAAAAAACATAAGTGTTCATAATAAAATATAAAAAACGATCTTTTTGCATTATATCACCTCTATTTTAGACACTAATATCCCCTGATATTTCAAAATTACTCTAAATACTGCAGGAATAATAAATAAATGAACAAAAATAAATTGAAATATACAACCAGAATAATTATTATATCCAAGCTGCTTGCTAGCTGAAACTTAAATGGCAGAATTCAAACTTAGAACGTAAAATTCAAAAACTGTTGCCACAACATATTACTACACTAAAGAACGTTAAAAAAAAACATTCACGGCACCTATAAATGACGCAATACACAAGACAAAACCGAATCTGGCAACAACAAAATCCTAAAAGCAACCAAAAACACAAATTGGCAACACCAAATATTATATCGCATAAACAAACACACAACTAGCCATTCAAACGGGGTTGCCACAAAATCGCATGGTTACCACACCAAACTCAAAATCGCCAAACTTGGCAGTGAGGTGCGTCTAACACATCTGTACCAATATGGGGAAAACAGTAATAATCTTATGTAGTGTTCAGATTTTTTTTTATACCTGGATATTTGTCATTAAATGCCAGTGTTAATTATTTAATGCAAATCTTATATAAAGTAATAAAGAGATTACATTATAAATATTTTATTGATTTTCATACATTAAATTTGTAGATTTTTAAGTTTACTGTAAATATTAGTATAAATACTTTCTACTCTCGCACTGTTTATATAGTATGCTGTATGGGGCAAAAAAGGTGTTACTGGGAATATAACTTTTCTAATACTATGTTTTTACTTTGCTTGCTTTTGTTGAAAAATATTTCATTTAGTGTTTTATTGCATGTCATACCTCTTTAAAACTATTTTAGAGTATAGTTTAACTGCAATTTACATGCGTCATGTAGAAATTATGGAGGATTTCATTAAAAAAGACTAATTTTTCATATTCTAAGATCGAAACACTATGTATATGTGACCATTTATCTGGCTATCCTTAGGCTTGTTTAAAATTTTTTTAAAAATCTTATCTCCTTCCCTTTATATTTCCGTTCCCCTTTTATTTAACATTGTTGAAAATCATTGGATAATTTTATATGTGTGGGGTCAGGTAGGGTATAGTGAATATAAAATTCTCTGTAGATTCTGGGATAAAATTTTGTAGCAAAATGTTTAATTCAAAACTTTTTGATTTTTTTTTATATTACATGTCATAAAGATAAAAACCCAATTTTTAATTCTCAGAGCACTTAAATATCTTTGGAAGGAAAAATTTTAGTTGTTTGCTATACTAATGTTATCTCATACTAATGAAATTTAGTGGGAAATGTGTAAAATATGTTGGCTTAAAAAAGATTATACAATGAAATTGCATGAAAATAATGTAGTAAAATTGGGGAATTCAAAAATCCTTTTGTTTATATTAAAAATTAGCTTATATATATATATATATATATATATATATAAAACACGTAGGTATGCGGCACAAAAATCGACCGATATTTCTACCCTCCGAATGGCAACGGCTGCAACTACCGGATGTAAAAATTAGCGGCCATCCGCAATTGAAAACCGCGTGTATGTAGTGGCGACATATGTTACAACCGCTGATCTTTTTACAAAATATTTTTAGACATATCGAATCCATTGTTTAGTCACGGACAGTTTTATGTAGATTTATCTAGAGTCCATTCTTTTGATTCTGTCACTGTAGTATCCCCTTCTTCTGAAATACTCAACTGTGTATATCAAGAAGTTTTATGAATATCATATTTGTAATCCACACTATATTTTAGTACTTGCTGAATTTTTACTCCATTTTAAAAGTGAAGATATTTTCCAATATTTTATTATTTGATATGATTAAGTGTAGATATCTGAATTGTGACCAATAGTACATACAGAGAGTGATGTAATCCACACTATATTTTAGTACTTGCTGAATTTTTAATCCATTTTTTATGTGAAAAAAATTTTTCCCAACACTTTCTTATTTGATGTAATGATAAAGTGTAGATATCTTAATTTTGAAAAATTGTACATACAGAGAGGGATATCATTTTTAAAATCATTGGTGTTGGCTTTCTCAGTCTTATCCTTAACTTTGTTCTGATTTAATGGAAATTCACATTTTTTAATCACTGTTTTAGAATCACCCTTATGGTGAATTTAGCAATGATTATAATTTTTTTGGCTGAGCTCCCACTACCCCTTAACAATGTATATTTATGATGACAGGTAATGGTAACATTCCGTACATAGGTTACTTTCAGTTGAGTTGTTTTGCAAAAGAAAATATAAGACTAAAAGCGACCATGCTGGTCGCGCAGCGGCTAGTTGTAATATAATACAGTGGAATCTCGACCTATCGTTTTTCAAGGGACCGACTGAACTTAACAATAAGTGCAGGAAAACGATAGAGGCAGGAAGATAACAAAGCAATATGATCGTTGGAACTGGATGAAATAACTGACACATACGGAAAAACGATGATTCGGGTGAACGATCGATCGAGATTCCACTGTACATAATTATAAAATCTGAACTCTTTACAAATATTTTTCCCTTAAAGATATTAAGTTTGAGTTATCAACTCAATCTTTTGTAATAAGGGTGGTTAGTTTTAGATAATGTTATTAATTTTAGATAGTGCATTGAAATTCAAATATATTGATTTTCTGTAGAGTAGTTTCTGAAATACATACCATTTCTCTTCTAACAATTTAAGATAGCATTAACAGCTACGTATAAAAGCTGCAAATCTACACTACAAATCATGTCTAATGCTTTTAACTTCAGATAATGCTTTATTATTATTGAAAGTAGATAATTTTCAGTTGAAAATATTGAGATTAGTTTAATTAGGAAACTTCTCAGTAAATTAGCTTATACAGTGTAGAGCTTTAGGAAGTGATCAGTTAATCCAATAATTTGTATTTTTATATAATATTTTATAGCTTATTAAGTATGTACTCAAATTATAACTGAAATCAGTTATTTACATGAAAATTTTCTGATAGAAAGGCTTTTTTTAAACATGTATTTAAGTGAATTGTTCTGAGTTTCACTAGCTGTATAGCTTTAAAAATCTGAAATTATGCCTTTGAAAGCTTATGGGGCTTTTATTTTTTGTTCAGATTCAGAGAGGAAATTTTGTTGGTAACACTTGATCTAACATGTTGTACAGCGGTATGTGTAAATAAAATTGAAACAATGTTGTTCCTTTAATCTCAATTACTAGTGTTTCGTACTAAAATTTCATTTTGATTTTTACATGAAAATAAAAATATTAGATATAGTCTTTAGTAACATTAAATTTTGATTACATTTAATGTTATTACATAATCTTATACTAGCCACCATTATAACTTATTTCATGTCTATGAGTAAGCAATTTACTTGTGAAAAAATATTAATTTTATTGTAAATGTTGTAATGCTATATTTTTCAATTTATGATAAATATTTATATTTAAGAACATATCCTGTGTTTCTGTTATATAAGTACTATGGTTTATAGCAAATCTTGGTCTCTCACTGCCAAGTGGGTTTAGGGCCATTACATGTTTCAAAACTTGGTGAATTTTTGTAATAATATTCAGTCTAAATAACCCCCTTAATGTCTAAGAATATTTGTATTTTTTTATGCATGATTTTGTTAATGAATTTTCTAAGAGAAGTGGCATACAATTTTATTTACAAACGGAAGTTTGACAAAAATTTTTACGTTTTGTTGGTTGAAGTACAGTAGTAATATTCCCAAATTTATGTTGAATAAATTAATGTTATATTCATTTCTGTGGTTCATTTTTTTCCCCTGCTTTGTTTAACTCTGTATATTTATTTATTTATTTTATTTATTTATTTATTTTTTTTTTTTTTTTGTATACTAGAGCTTTTATTTTAAAAATCAAGCATAAAATTGTTGAAATATTCTGTCCAGCAAAATGTTAATTTGTAAGATGGCAGGTTTTAGCTCTTTTAACCATTTTAAAAGGAGATTTGACATTTTTGTTGATTTTATTTTTTGAATAGTCAAATTTCGTTTCTTATAAGTTTGTGATTGATCTTTTAAAAAATGCCAGATCTTGAGTTTTTGTATTGATATCTTGTTTTATCAAAATAGATCAGGGGCCTGCATTCTTCTAAGGCCCTTTTTGTACTCAGGTATTGTAAATATTCATCTCTTAACTTAGTTGTATTCAGTCATCTTATTTGGTTATCAAGGTGAAAGTATAAATTTCCTTTTATCACATTTGTAGTTGTAGTAATCCAACTTGGAATTAAATACTGATTTTTTTCTCCGGAAATTTAACTTGAGTGTTTCTTAGCAAGGATTCCTTGTAAATTGAGAATGTTCTCTAGAGAGAACTATGTCATTGGCTTTTTATACCCGGGCTCAAAACCTACTGAATATGCAATAATGTTCATTCCTATAAATATTTCTGACTAGGAAAAATTCCTTTTCATTTATTATTATTATTATTTTATGGAAACAAATGGTATGTAAGGCTTATGTTGTACTTTTTGCAAACAAAAGCTGAAAGGGTTTTATTATTTAAAACTGTGTACCATTGTGTTGTTATAAAATTATTGACAGAATGCTAAAAGAGGAGTGATCTGATTCTTAATATGAAATAAATATATATATATATATATATATTTAATTGGCTAAAATCTAATAAATATTTGAAATTGTTTGTACTTTATTAAAGTGTATTAACTTGTGATTGCTTGATCTGTGGCTGTGTTTTAAAAGCATTTTGATGAACAATGCTAAATGAGAATCTTAAACTAATTGCATTGAAAATTTAAGTAACCAAGAATTGACTTTTAATGATTTATACTGCAAGAAATACAGTGCTAAAGATTGAATTGGGCGAATAATAATAATAAACTGGTTGTTTTATATAGAACCTGGGTATTCAGTTCTGTAAGAGAATTATTATATAAGTGGTGTGCACAATTCTAGAGGTATAATTTAGAAAAACTAGTATTCGTATGTGCTTTATCATCCTTATTGAAGGAAAATTCATTTTACTTGGAATATTCTGAATTTTTATCAGATATGTTTGCTATATATAAAATGATTATGGTGAAAATCATCAGCAAGGTTTTCAAATATTAACAATATGTTTCTAAGTGAATGGTTAGAATATCTCATCAGCAAATTAGTTAAAATATTCAATTTAGAGGTGCTGAAATGCTTTTATTTGTTGCAAAATTTAAATATATATATTTTCCTCTTAAAATATTACTTAAATATCTCTTTTCTCTGTATTTATTACTTAGTGATTTTTTCTACTTTGATGCACATTTCTTACTCTCTTGAGTTGTATTATATAAGAGTATTTCTTTAAAACGTAATGTAAGGAGGATTCTTCCAGTAACTTCTTAATTTCTGTTTAGTCAGTAGCTTCTTAATTACACTATTCTAAGAAAATTCTGTTTGTTTTAGGAAATGAATGAGAGTGTGTACTCTCCTGGTAGTTCTGAAAGGACATCAGACAGTTTCTCATCTGAGAGTAATAGTAGCTTTAATAATGAGAGTATCAGTGAGGATACAAAAAATAGTGATACTGATACAGGTATTGTATTTGTTTTATTTAGTTGTTGGTAATGATACAAAAGATGTTTGTGTGCATGAATGTTATTGTTCATAAGTATATAAAAAATCAAATATAATTTTCAGGTTAAGAATAAATTCAAATTGTTCTGATTTCACTCCTATTCTTAAATTTATAATTTTTACAATTACAAATTAAAGGGGGGAAATTTACAATTATAATTTTTCCCCCCTTTCTGTGTATTGTAACTTTTCTGTGCTATCTCCTGCAGAGATGCTGATTAGATTGGATATCTTTTCCCTTTATTGGAGGCCCTTTTTTAGAGGTTCATTCCTTTTCATTTATCATGAAGAATATATTTTATATTCCATTAGTAAATTTTAAAACTTAATATCAAATCTTATACATAAATTTAAACAACAAATAAGTCTGATACTTTAATGCTTGTTGTAGAAATTTTATTTAAGAATTTTTATTTTTCATATATTCTTAATAAAATGAAAAAAATGTAACACAATGGTTTGTTTTGAATTTAAATATCCAATCTGTTTCTGGATCTTAATAATTTTCTGATTTCAACATTGTCAACTATTAGGATGAAAGAGTTATTTTTGTTCACTGACCTTCAAGCAATGTTTTGCTAAACGTTTGTCATGGCTTTAAATTTTTAGAATTTTGAGTAAAACCATTTCTTTTAAAGGTAATTTTTTTTCTTTTAGATGTCTCTTATTTCAAGTGTCCCTTAAATAGAGGTAAATATACTAGTTTACTTTTACCTAAGACTTGGGACATATGGTGGCCAAATGGCTTAAGTGTTTGTAGCTATAGGCAGTGGCTCCCTGTGAGCTTAGCCTCTATTTTGCTTTAGATGACTGTAGTGCTACTAATCAATTAACCAAAGGAATGAGAACTTAAAAATTTCTCCCATAAATTTAGCTGTCCATATCAGAGGCATCACACATCTTTCATTAATATGTGTTGTTCAACGGTTGGCATTTGTACTGTGTGTGTGTGTATGTGTGTAAGTAAATAATAGATGTTTTAATTGATTATGTCTGATATTTGCCATTTATCATCCGTTTTTCATTTAAATTATAGTTATTGCTTTAGGCTTTTGAATGTTTATTCTAGCCTCAACACATGATCTCCATCGAAACATCCTTTGATGCATAGGTAAAAATCAGCTATTTGCACATCAGGCCAATCAACATGAATAGAATTTGTATTATTGAAGTGCCCAGTCATTAACTTTTCTGTGGAGTAGTATTCTTATTTTTGACAAAGGGGTATAAATTATGATGAGCCATGTATAACTATGTGCTGATTTTTCACGGGCACTTTAACTTTATTCTTGCCCATCAATAAATCTGCTATAACATTAAATTATTTCATCTATGCAAAATTCTGATTTGAATATATCATTACTCTCTGAATTGTGCAATTTATTTTTACATGTTTCTAGTGACTTTTCTTTTTCTCATTACAGTTGTTTCTGTAGTGTTGAATCAAACTTATTCCTCTGCCCTTTAATGAAAGTTTTTTCGTTTTTTACAGAAAATGATTCCTGGAATTTGATTACTTGTTACTGTATGAAGCCATTTGCTAACCGCCCTATGATTGAATGTTCAGTTTGTCAGACCTGGCTTCATATGTCTTGTGCCATTATTCGAAGTAATAACATCCCTGAACACTTTGTATGCCAAATGTGCCGAGATGCCAAGGGTAGCAGGCGACGATCTGCAAGAATAAGAAGTAATGATCGGCGATTTCTTCATGCGTGAATTGGAGATATGTTTTGTTAGTTACTTGAGATTATCAGAATTTTTGTATATATACATATTTTATGTTGAAATTTTTTTTCAACTTTTCATTTGTTTATATGCATTATTTTAAAGGTCAACTGTTTCATACTGCATGCTTGATTGGTCGTGTACAGAGAGTGTAAAAAGGCTTCTTGCAACTATATTGAATGGTACAATCAATATTTTTGGTGAATATTCAAGTCAGTGTTATCTTACGAGAATTAGAATGCTTATCTGAGAGTTGTTCCAGAAATAAATATATATATATATATATATATATATATATACATATATATATATATATATATATATATATATATATATATATATATATATACATACATACATACATATATGTACATATATATGGTGACAATTTTGCATCCTTTGTTACATAGATTTAATTGTGCCATCTAACTAGTCTACACATTTATTCATGGTCATTTTTTTTTTTCCCCCCAAGTTTGCTTTAGAAATTGAAGATTGGTTACAACACCTTCCACTTCTGAAGTAAACTTGTTTACTGGTCATCAAAATTTGTTTTATGTATTTGTATATATGCTAGGCAACTTTTCCTATTTGTTTTGGGTATTTTTATTGCCTATCAGGTTTTTAAATATGTTGAAAATTCCGAACTAAGTTCATGAATTTACAAAAAAATTACTGTTCAATTTTTAAATATTTATAAATGAAAATTATTTTAATCTGAATTTGTTTAATAAAGAAATTGTTTTAGCAGTTGAAAGGAGGAACTCTGGCTGCACGTTTTGAACCAGGTTTTATTTTATTTCTTCAGCCCATCTTACATATATGGATATATCTTTTTAAAAGATTTTTTTTTCCCTGAGTGTTTGCCTACTGGTTTGCAATAGATGTTATTCATCAGCGAACATTTAAAAAAAAAAAAAGTATTACATGGTTTATAATTGACATATTTTAGCTTTCATATGCATTAACTGTTATTGGCTTTTCCTCTTTTTTTCTTTATCTTTTTTTTATATACGAATTTGTAATAATTAAACTTCAAAAATCAAATTAAATATTTTTCTTCTTCGTATACTCTCAAATACTTTGAAGGGGGGGGGGGGGATACAATTTTACTAAACCTCGATCTTTTCTTTATTCCTTGTACATCATGGTTTGATTCTTCTGCTTTTACCTATTATTGATGTAGGTATGACTTCTTTTTTTCCCCAGAAGAAAAGGGCTATTGTCACATATTTTAATTATGTTAGTACCTCAGCTTATTTTACCAACAACAATTCTGAAAAATGAGTAATTACATGTCCGACTCATCTGTTTAAGTAAAATGATGCTAGTTATCAAGTTTTCAGAATGTTAGAGTTCAGTTTATCATATTCTGCTGATTACTAATAATTAAATTAAAATATAGAACTAATTCTAAAAATGCTCAAAATGTCTGGATGCTGTTTTATCTGCTTAGCAGATAAAACAGCATACAAGTTTTTGTATGCACTTGAGAATTTTTTTTCCCCTTCATTCAGTGCCCATACAGTTCTTGTATTTATTTTCCAATGAAAGTAATTTATACTAGCTGTTTCAATTTTTCTGCTTATGTGGAAATTTGACTAGTATTAGAAAGGTTCATTTTGCTAAAATTCAAAGACATGTAATTAATCAAAATTATTAAACTCCTCCTGAATCTGTATCTTTTTTGATTCAATAACAGCATTTCTAATATATATAGTTTTTTAGAGCTGTGCTTTAATACATATTTAGACTTTCACTTCAACAGGAGTACAATGTTTACAAAAAATACAATCATAAGTAATAAATTAGCTGTGTGTGTGGCTAATGTCCTTGGGGGCTGACGACATTACACCCCAGTCCGGTGTACATATGAATACAAGACATAGAAACAGACAAATGACACAATCGCAGAAGAATTTTATTGACAAACGATGACACCGGCGATGGACGATGGGTTGCAGCTTCCCTTTCTAGACAGGGCTCCATTTGCAGGCAGAAGACTGACCGGTTCCCCAGAACACAGCCAAGTCTTATGCGGGAATCGAACCCGCACCCCCCGGCGTGGCAGGCTGATGCCTTTAACCACTGGGCGACCTAAATTAGCTGTACTTTTGTGCACTGATTTTGAAAGTTAAATTTCCACTGTTTTATTATTATTCTATATAAAATCTGCAGCTATACTGCCATGAGATGTAAAACTGTTGCTTCAAAACCTTTCTTTAATGCATTGTTTTCACTCCAAAGGTATTAGATGAATAAGGTAAGGGAATATAGATACTGATAGGTGGACCTACTTGCTACTGAAAACAATCGGTATATTGATGGCTTGGTTCTTGTAATAGATTATAAAAATTTATTTATAGCTAAGATAGTATTCATATATGGGGAACTGATTCTGTAGAAAATATCTTTTGATCTTACATAATTTAGAGTATATTGTAATAAAATATTTGCTGTGTTCTCCAAAGTAAAGGTAGTTAAGACTTGCATAATTTTTAAAAGGTTTGCTTTTCATAATTTTACTTCTTGAAAGCATTTTAAAGGGCTGCTGTGATGTTCATAATTACTATAACAATTGTGAAATTCAAAGTAGCCATCTAAACTCATTTTGTAAGTTTTGAGAAAGTATTTTAACTTTTTGGATTTAAAAAAAAAAAATATTTATTCATTTATCAGTTTCTTTTCAAAAATGATATGCTTGAGTATGTATATGTATACCTGGTATAATTATCTTGTAGTATGAGATCTCAATCTATCATAAGTGGCAAAGGGCTTAACTTATATTGTTGTTGTGATTGGAAATCCTATTTTGGTTTGTATATATGTAATAAAGTACTTAAATTTTTATTCTTGAAGTATTCTCATGAGTGCAATTATTTGAACTGTGTAATACATGTTAATACAGATTTTTTTGCTCTTGATTTTTTGTTTCAAGTTCAATGAAGTTTCTAAATCCTATCTGATAATTTTGTAATGTTACTTTGAAGTTTTCTGAATTGGTATAAACTTGTGTCATTTAGTTTTTGATCATGGTAACAACTACCACAGATTAGTTATTTATTGTTTGTTTTATTTTTTAATACTATATCTCCAGAAATGTCATTTGTGTATGTATATCTATATATATATATATATATATATATATATATATATATATATATATATATATATGGATGTAATTTAAATTTCAGGGCAGTTAAGGATTTGCTGTGTGTTACAATTTGATTTGTGTATGACAGATTCCAGAATTATTATATATATTTTTAAAAAATATATATTGCTTCATTGGATTTTTAAATTTTTGTTCAGGTGAAGGTTGTATTTTTCCAATTTGCTTGCTAATAATGTTTTCTTGAAATATTTGTTTTAAATGTTTGGATTCTGGTTGTGTATATTTGAAATGAATCTTCAAACTGTTTTTGGAATGGAGTAAAATCAGAGTTGACTGTTTCTCTATTTCATTTTATATGTATGGTTTCAGAGTAACTAAATAGACACTATATTTTTATCTTACATTTTAGGAAAATTTTACTTTGTTTTCAATGTTATAGTTTTTATTTAGTTATTCTCTTTAAATTTTATGCACTGGTTTAATTTTGCATTTTAAATTTTGTCCCTATCTTGTTAGTATTAATATGTATATAAGATATATCAAAATATTTGTAAGTGATGTAACATGAAACTGAATATATTCTGTAACATATGCTCTGGGTTTTAAAAATAGAATTTTCTGCTTTAAAAAAGTTACCTGCGAGCTTATGGTCTTTCTTGCTATAATTTTTAATTTGGTCAATTTTGACTTTAACTTGAAACATTTTAACCCTTTTGAAAATTAAAATTTCTCACTCCATATTAATATCAGTGTGTTAAAATTAAAACATGGCTGTTTTGGTATATACTATCATGTTTTAGTATATTGCTGTCAAACAGCACTTTATATATATATAATTAAAAGAGTGTTGATTAATTTGTGGCAGAAAATATTGCTGTAGTATTTCTATATTAAGTTGTGGATGAAGCTACATAAATAGGAGTCCTAAATAAATGTGCAGTGGATCTTTTTCAATTTTTTCTTTCAGTACTTTTCTTGCACTTATTCATTGGTGCTAACATTAACAGTTTCTGGTGCTTTAGAATATTCAGATTATTTCATACCTTTTATAATATGCAGAAAAATTGAGATATGTTTATGAAATTTGTTTTGCCCTATCTAAAATTTATTGTTAACTTTCATTTTAAAGGAAATTAAAATCAGCTGTAATAACTTAAATAATTCAATTGAAAAACGTTTTCCTATGGGTTTCAGAGGAAGTGTTCAATTATATGTTTTACATGCTTGATACAACTTAGCATTTGCGCTTTGTTTTATAACTGGAACTAGAATAATCAAATTCTTGGTGACAAGCAACAGCAATTTGTTATATTCTGTGGGTTAACGACTCAACTGTTGGTTTGACCAACCTTAGTACAGAGACATTCTAAATTATCAATGATCAGTTTATAAGAGTTTTAATTCAAATTCTTGCATAACTATAGTTGATGCATCACTTAAATTAATAAAAGCAAGTACTTTTGTTAAAAATCACTATCATTTCAACATCTTCGTTTAGTCTTTAGTTCTTGAAGGACATAATGAGCATAGTAACATTAAGATTAGATCTTTAGCATTTTTTTTTATGAGGTAGAAAATTTTAATTTTTTATTGTTAAAACTTTTATCGGTCATTTTGATAGTCTGTGGTGTAAAATTCATTCACGTAAGTACAGTTTGCAGATTCTGCTCTATTATGGCTGTACAATCTTGACTTCATTATTCCCAGGACTGTGGTGTGTTCACAAATCTTGTAGATTGAGAGGTATGTTGTGCCACATCTAGTCACTTTGATGCCATGTTTAACTTTAACCATTATGTTTTATTGGGCCTTTGAAGAGGATGTGAACCAAAGATTTAGAATGTCTTTGTGATATTGATAAGGATTTTTCTTGTCTAAATACATTAGAGATGTGTCAAATTGCCTGAGGTATGCATAAAACAGTCAGACATGTGTAAAACTATTTGTTGAAAACAAGTTTCCTGTTTACAAACTTGCATATCTGTTTAATGTCGATAAATAATGCTAATAATTTACTGCCATATCTAAGGATCTAGTTCAGTTCTGGTGTTTTCTTACGTAATTTTGTAATCAGTCTCATAATGTTGAAAAAGTTTTTTAAGATGTTTATGAGAAAGGGTTGAAATGTATACTTAAGTGGTTTAACCTGTTTCTGATTAAAAGTTGCTGAGTGTGATTATTTTGTCATGTTAATGTAACAACGCACAAACTTTAGGAGGGATTTAGAAAATGTCATAGATACTGAGTTTCTATTTTTCGGCTGTAATGAGTGTTAACTTGTTCTGTTCATAACTATTTCAAGTTGCAGAAGTATCCTTGATCTCTCAGTCATTCTGTTAGAGAAACACTTTTCATTTAGCTGTGTTTATAAAAAGATTTCATTTCTAAGAAATTGTATAGTGGCAAATTTTTCCATAATATAAAGTGAAAAGGTGGACAAACTTAGGATTTAAAGACAAAATATATAAAATATTTTCAACATAAAATTTTTGTAAAGCTGTTGGAAGTTCAGATAGATCTATTTAATATATATCTTATACAATATTAGTCTTGAAACGTGTCTCTAAACAGTTTGACTAAGAGGTAATCATCTTCATTGTGTGTTCAAATACCTAGTGCTATACTTCAAATGTATATTTTCTCATTTGTTCTTATGCTGTTAATGTAAGTATGTTTGTCAAAAGCAATGATCTAAAATGTATATTTCCTTGCAATATATTAAAGGTTTATGTAAAACAATCATTAAAACTTGTTGATTTACTAATCGCACATATAACATCTGACAACTTCAAATTTAAACAAAAGTATGAAAGCCAGGTGTTGTACAAAATATCCTTCTGTAATTGTTATGAATAGATTGTCTTAGTTTGTAAAATTCCGTTGAGTCGTCGTCGTTTCCTGTTTTTGATGATATAAAAATATATATATATATATATGGTGATATTTCGGAGGAAGTCTTCACAAATTTTCATAGAACATTGTTTTATTTTTGTCAACTGCAGCTCTTAATTGCACTCACCTATTCCTAAATTTTTCATTTGCGCCGCATTTGAATGGTTGGTATATTCAGCCAAAAAATCATCAAACCATAACTATTCTGTCACACTTCGTATCAGAGTTGAGACAGCCATTTTGTAGCATGCTGCCGCCAAGTGAAGTAACCTTTTTGATTATATGCCTGTAGAAATCTTCTTGAACGACTGTATATATTGAAACTAGTTTTTAAAGGTTACTCTTGAGGAAGAAGTAAGAAACGCTTGGTTTAGAATTACGTGCCTTTCCACGTCCCCCGATTCAAATTTTAGCCCCTATAAAATTTAAAGTTTATTAGCATACATAATTCTGTGATAGACATTTTACTGTGAATTATACTTCGCCGTGTGTGTGCAACGTATCAGCTCAAAAATAAAGCTGAATACGTGAAGTATCTAATAGAGAAGTTTTAGCAGTATTGTTGAGTAAACTCGGAACAGTATCAAAGATATTGCGTGAATTTTGGCTGGATCAAGAAACAAGATGGAGGGTCATGAGTTAGCCTGGTTGTTTAGTTTTCGATAAATTGTTGGTGTCTGCACTTAAAGTGCACAAATGACCTTCAATTGTCAAGCGGTAGGCTAGTAACAACTGTGTGTGATATCGGTTCGGATACCGGAGAACATTAATGTAAAGTAAGAACAGAGGACAGTAGTCCGCAATCGGATTGCTGAAGTTTGAAGTTTTTTTTTTTTCCACGTGCGCTATAGAAATAAATGCAAGCGTAGGCCAAAACTCATATTTTGTGCCAATTGGCTTTCTTCGTCAGTCATCGACAATGCGTAAAGTGGATTAAATTCCACTAGGCCGAGCGCATCATTGCTTCAAAAATAATCCAGTTAGAAACTTAATAACCCTTGACTCGCAATTACTTCATAATAATTTTGTTTGCTGAAATGAAAGATAGTGCGACAAGTGGAGTAGTTATCTTCCAACGAAAGACAAATCTAGAGCCAACGCTGAGACTAATTAATGGACCCCTTTTAAGAAGGAGTGGGAGTGTTTCCAGGAATACGTGGGGGAAAATATTATTTATGCTGAAAATGTTCTACAATTAGGCACCGCTATGCGATATGTGACGTCATACCTGGTAATAAAACGCAATGAGACGAACAATACAATAAAACAAAATTGATTCTAACCGCAAAACCATGGAGGAAAATAAAAACTTTTACATAATATGTAAAAGTTTTATATATATATGTGGGAAATAATAATGCGATATAAAAATTATTTGCATTTATATAAGATTTTTCGGCAACGTTATTAGTTTTGTTTCCTTCCAAACTAAAATGCTTATCTGATACACTGTCTTTCCACCCGTTTCCAATTATCTCGAAGTATTAATATAATGCCTTTTGAGGTCAACGTTCATCTAAGATATTACGCTTACACTTTGAAAACAGTTTTTGTAAGATATTTCTCAATACCTAATATCATTTAAATCTGTAAATTATAATTCAACTTGCATTTATTCCCACCTAGATGAGTAATAGTTTCACTTCATTAGTGTGTGTTCAGTGATGATGGTCTATATTCTGGTTAATCTCAGTTCCATGGTTCAGTGGAGAACCCAAGTTCTGAGAGACCCATTTCGCCGACAGGAAAGTACTTTCATAAAAATACGGATAGAAATCGGGGAAAACGTTTCTTTCGGGGAATCAGTCTCGGAGAATTCATTTAGAATACATCTAAATAACAGAGTAATTTCATTTGTAATTCTTAAGTCAAATGACGAAAATTATATTAACTTACACTGTACTTAGATGTCCAAGTATATTTCGAAGCTTTTATATTTTGGATATCTTTATGAATAAAAATCTTTTAGACTTATTCTAAAGAGCCTTAGAATGTTGATAAAGCATTTAGTAAAACTGCAGTTTAGGGTCCCCCTTGTTATTTTGGCACCAATAGTGTCAACGTGCTATTTAAGATGGCGGCGATAAACATCCATCGTGATATATGCATCACAAAATAATCACATGACAAACAGGTCAGAAATTTGCAGGAGTAACAACATTGGCGGACGCCAATGTTGTTAACTCGCACACTTGGCGACCAAATTCCGGGGGGCAGCTAAAGTGCAGTGAAGCCAAGCATTTTTCTTGGTTATGAGTTGGCGTGAATTGCTTCTCTGAATTTTTAACTCATTATTTCTACTATTTTCCTTCTTACCCGCATGTGGGTATAAACGCGTGTGTCCGATTTTATATATTTGCCTTTAAGGCTGCTGAGTAGTATCCCTATTGGTTTCTCTCAGCTCAGTGTTGTCCTACGGAGAAAATTTTTCCAATGATTGTCGACCTGGATTTAAAGATTTATTTTTATTATTTTAACTGTACTTCTTTATATAGAAAGGAATATTTGACTCGGGTATCTTTTTCATTCTTTAAACGAAACGCAAAACAAATGTTTTTTTTAAAAATTTTATTCGAGTAAAAAATACGTTGTGTTTTTAACGCACACCGTTCCCGTTGGTGCACGATATTTCTAAAATGAATAAGAAACCCGAGTAAAAAATTTCTGTCTCTGTTACGGAGTACAATTTGAAAAAAGATATCTTTTAATCCAAGTTGACAATACTTGGAAACATTTTCTCCATAGGTTAACATTGAGCTGCGCGACTGCAATAGGTCTACCCCCCCAACCCCCCCAGCATCCTCGACATACTTGAATGCGGGAACTAAAATGCATATCTTAAGAGGGTGCTGTGTACTTACCCTATTGGATTCGCTCACCTCAATGTTAACCTATGGAGAAAATTTGTCCATGGTAGTAAAAAGATTTAAAGAAAAATTGTATTCCTTAATAGAGAAAGAAATTTTACACCTTGGGGTATTTTTCGTTTTAAAAAAGTGCAAATAATATTTTTAAATTATTCGGGGGGGGGGGGGTCTTGTACAGTGTGTTTTAAATGGTCCTAAATTCCTTTGGTGGACGAAATTTATAAAATGAATCCTATTGCAAGGTGCAGAAACGTTCAGGTTATCTGAAAATACCATTTTTATTGGATTGTCAGCATTTATGTAGCTGTAAATAGTCGACAAATTTTATCCGTAGGTTAACATTGAGGGGAGCGAATCCAATAGGGTTAGTACACAGCAGCTTGAATAAGCCAAGAGTTTTCTGTTTTTCAGCACCTAAGAAAATGATGGAAGGTGACGATTTCGTACGTCTCCAGAAAAGTTCTGTCGGTGAAAATATTCCAGTCCCACCTCGCAAGCCGCTGATGTTAGACGATGTGCCGATGTGGACGAAGCTACCCTACGATACGAAATATCCAGTCACGGACTATTCGAGGAGAAATAAGTTACTTTCAAGAGAAGAAATCGGGAAGTCGGTTTGTTTAATATTGAGTTTCTTCTTGCGTGATCGGAACTATGCTTTATTTTCATGACGTCGAAACTTTAAAGAAGCAACCTTATGGATGCTATTAATTCCCATTTTCTTCTCCACGATGTCAGTTTAAAAACTTTCGTTACATAGCAAATGGTTTATAAAGCATTTCGAATATTTTCAAGCAGTTCTTCTGGAACTGGGGGACTCGACTGACTCAGCTCTCATCTTAAGTGTAAGACTTTGGCAGAACTGTAAACAAACAACCTGTGCAAATTAAAAACGCATGTTTGAAAGTGGCAAATAACACGAGTGGTTAGAATTTGCCTTTGGCGCGAAACAACGACTCTTGAACTGGCTTTTCAAAATGACGTCAAAGCAAACGAGCAAAATGATTTTCTTTCGTTAATTTTTAAGTTCAAAACATCAAACTAAATAGTTATTAAACCATGAAGCAACTAGATACAAATTTATTGCTTTTTCCATGATAAAAATTCGGCGTAAGATATCCAGGAAAGGAAGAAAAAGTTATGGATGTAATCTTACACATCACTTCACATTGTTCATTTAGAATGCAAATAATTTTTGCTACTTACCCACCCACATATTATAGTCAGGGCCCGATTATGAACGCTGGGGGCCCCCGGGCAGATGCTATTTGGGGTCACCCCCTTACGAACATTTATAAAAATAAGAACTATCCATGGGCTATACATACTATTAGAAGTACTAGGTGCATACACCAAGGGGGTTTTGGGGCCCCCTAGCATCAGGGGGCCCTGGGCAAAGTCCCGATTTGCCCATGCGATAAAAAGGCCCTGATTATAGTGGTTAACGTCAGGATCCCACGGCGGGAGCTTTGTTTCAAACCCGGATAAGGCATACACTTTCCTATGTTGTCCCCTCCCAGGGAGCAATGTTAGCCAACAAATTCGCGACGGGGTTTCTCATACTTTTACAACCATAATGGACTCCGTAGAAGGATGTTGAATAGGAAAATTCAGAGCGGGAAGGATACATTACTTAAGCAGAAAATTTCACACAACCAGGGACTACTCATTCAAACGTAACGTCAGATAGGTGACGTTACGTTTAGAAAAAAAATTCAGGTAGTCTCTTCTAACGAAACTACCGCGAGTTATTAACGTAGGATTACTTATAGTTGCTTACCCCTTTTGTATGTGTTATGTATATATGTATCTATATATATGTACGTATGTATATATACATATATGTATGTCAAAATTTTAACGCATTTTGGTACTTTTCTGTTTAACTGTTTACTGCTTGTCGAAACGATAGAGACTGGGTTTGGCGTGCTGTCAAAATTATAACTCGCGAGGACGGATGGACGGACGGTTTTAGCGTCTGAAATTTTGCTTTCCGAAGGACCGTTATGAAGGAACGTAATCCTACGTTAAAAGGAAATAATGGGTCCATTAAAATTAATTCTAATTCGTATCATAATTTTGTGTTCGTTTTGTACGTCATAAATCAAATGTTAGCGTTATCTTTTCTCTGACGTTTCGTAAACAGCATTTCTTGTTATTCACAGCTCTATCACACATTTCCGAGCAAGGACTTCGATTTGTCCCAATCTCCATTTCCAGATATGACCAGGACTGCTTACAACTCGTTGCATGATCCTCACTTGCGGCGGTACTTTCAGACTGCCTGGCGCTACAAGAACCTAGTGAGGAAGGGGCTGGTCACCAAAGACGGCAAAGTCAAGTCCCGCCTGCAGGAATATAATCAGTATCGGATGTATCTGTACCACCTGTGGGCTGCGCAAGTCAACCAACTCAACCGCACCCAGGTTAAAATCTCGTGTGTGTCACCGGATAAAGCCCCGTCTACAATGCTTCCGGAGAGGAGCAATGTCAGCTTTACTCGCATCGAAATAATTTTATCCGTTCTCAGACCTTATCAGTTTCGTGTCTAATCGTTTGGAGGTATGTGATTGATTTGAAATATTTCGATGGGAGTAATGCTGATGCTCCCGCTCATATATAAACCGTGAACGATGAAATCCAATTGTGACAATGTAACATATTTGAGCTCTTTACAATAAGGCATCGAAAGAACAACCGGGAACGATTGTCTACGGGTAGCTGAAGGTAGCTAACGACATTGGTAATTAGAATAATAGGAGAAACTGTGAACAACCAACTTGGGAAGTTTGTGCGTATAAAACTCTGCAACAAAAGAAGCGATGCACCAAGGAGTTGTCCGATTGTAATGAAATGTCGTATCCACATATATTTCGACCGAATATGCAAATGTTTGAAATTTGGTGTCCAGCGAATGTATAGAGGAAACTCCAGCGCATGAAAACTGCGCATCCAGCAGGTGAATATAAGGAGTGATTCTCGATCTGATGATCAAAATTTCCGTCAACTCTGGAATAAATCATTCAATTGTTCTGAAATTTTAATCGTTTTTTATTCAGTACATGTTCTTCCTAAACACCAATATTTGTCGCAATCGGACAACTCCTTGGTGCGCCGATTTCTTTTTATTTATTTATTTATTTTTCTATAGAGTGTATTTGAAAGTGGCTATCGAGATAAGTTGTTAGGATGACACAGTAACTCTCTGTCTTTTTAAAATGACGCCAATGCGCAAAAGCAAAATGATTATTTCGTTAGCATTTTTTTAAAGTTCAAATTATCAAACTAAACTGTTGTTAAATCATTAAGCAATTAAATACAAATTTTGACTTTTTTTCCCTGATAAAACTTTAACATAATATAGCCAGAGGACGGAGAAAAATACATGATTATCTTCTCAGATGGCAGCATCCTGTCTGCTGTTAGAATGCAATTAATTTTTGTTCAATGGCAGAATCTAGTCGCTTATATGTTTGCCACTCCGTGACGTAAGTGCCTATGTTTTATAAGTCTACGGCTTAGGGCCTGTTCACATAGGAGTTCGTTGCGTTGTGTTAAGGAAAAGATGACGTTGAGACGAAAATAAACCAACCATAGGCCTCCAAACGATTAGCAACGAAATTTTTAACGCCTATGATTGGTTTATTTTCGTCTCAACGTCATCTTTCCCTTAACGCTACGTAACGGACTCCTATGTGAACAGGCCCTTAGAATGCCAACTTTAAGTGGCTGAAGTATAACATAACAAACGTATTAGGCAGCCTTAGATCTAGCTGGGCTACCTAAGCTCAGAAGTGACCTACGTTTGAAAGTTTCATTTGATATTTAATGATGTGTTTTGTTAATATTAATATCATATTATTTTGAAATTAATAATATTATTCTTAAACATCACTATTCTATCTTCATTTAAAAAGATATTCTTCCGCAAAGACATGACGGTTTTTGATAAATTCCTACATCGGGTATTCTTGAATGCAATTTCCTTCATAATTGCAAATTATGTTTCCATTCTTGATTTGGTTAAGGGATTGAATTAGGCCACCAAATGCTCACCAGTCGAGAGTGGCGATCATCTAAACATAAATAATACGTGACTGACATGGTTAAGTTTGTCAACGAATTACATGTTCCATGATAATAATTTTAAAACTGATCCTTAGATGTTAGAAGAAACAAAACGTCTCGAAAGTCTCCTGAAAGCTCACAATTCCGGAGATTCTCTATTCAAGGATGTCACTCAAAAGTAGTAAGGAAATATATTTTTTTGTTGTAAGCAATATTTCAGTATCATGTAAATACACTCTGTCACAAAAAAATATATGCACCCAGAAGGAAACGAGCCACTATCACGAAACTTAACATGTATGAGAAGATAAGCAATTGATTACAAATTCAGAACAGACCGTTTTATTAAGAAGATTTGGCATGAAAAAGGTTACAAATCAGTAAGTAGTAAATCCACCTCTGGCAGCTATACAAGCCGAAACACGGAGTGGCACCGAATCAATGAGGTCACCAATGACCTCCTGCGGAAGATCATGTCATAATCTTTGCAACTAGTCAGTTAATTCACCAGTATTCCGGGACGGCTGCAGTTGCCTTCCAAGCACGTCCCAGATGTGCTCTATTGGCGAGAAGTCTGGTGACCTGGCAGGCCATGGGAGTACGTCATATCCTTGAAGACATTGTTGGGAGAGTCTCGCAGTATGTGGACGAGCGTTGTCTTGCTGATAAATGGCCCCTGGGCGACTTGATAGCATAGGCAGTACAGCTGGCGTTAAAGTCTCGTCCACGCAACTGCGTGCCGTGAAAGTGCGTTGAAGGACGACTAGAGGTGATCGTGTGTCCCAACAAATCGCTCTCCACATTGTCACACTTTGTGTAATCGCCGTATGCCTCTCGACAAAAAATGCCGGATCGGACCGGTGGCCTGGCCGCCTCCACACGCATATGCGCTGCTCATCAGCAATTGAGACTGAAAAGGGATTCATCGCTGAAGATCACACGCCTCCAGTCGGTCACACACCAGCTTGCCCGAGGTCGGCAAAAATCCAATCGACACTGCCTATGATGTGGGGTCAGTGGTAGGCGTCTTAATGGACGTCGGCTCCTTATACCTGCGTCGGCCAGTCGTCTCCGAATGGTTTCCCTTGATACCACCGGATGTCTGGAAGGTGGTAAATGGCGTCGAACCGATTCTAGCGACGTTGTTGGTGCGGACGTGGTCGCTCTTATGATTGCGCGATCCTCGAGCGCATTTGTGTTCCTGGAACGCCCTGACCCTCGTCGGCCCGTGCCTCGACGGTAGACTATCCCTTCCGTGATCCATTTTTGCCAACACCGAGCAACTACCATATCGCTCCGACCGAGGTGGCGGCCGATACGCCTGTTCGACCAACCTGCTTCTCTGAGGCCTACCATACGTGCCCTCTCAAAGTCTGACAATTGTTCGTACTGTCGCCGGTTACGTCTCAGAGGCATCTCTAGTCACAATACTGTCCATCCAAGTCGACAGATTTGTTTGAATAACCCTATGGCACTAGAAATGATGCTTTTAAACTCTCCCCGCTGCGCAACTCATATGCGCATAGCGCGCTTACCCTTGTCTCATTGGCGTCAAAATTTTAATCATTTGCATATCTCTTACCAGACTACATTCCTGCCAAGTTTCGTGATAGTTGCTCGATTTCTTCTGGGTGCATATATTTCTTTTTGCGACAGAGTGTATATACGTTTATATAAATACGAAGATAAATAAAATGTGGGTTTTTTGTCTGCTGAGAATTAATATCAAATATACTGTCCCAAGCAAAAATAAGATATGGCTGAGGAAATGCATCCACAACTTCAGAAATGTCAACTACTTACGAAATTCTGAATTTTAGCGGATATTTGAATCAAAATACGGGAGTTAACTACTATCTTAGAGTTTGAATCAGCGTGCATGGAACATATTTCATTGTGGAGGTTTTTCCCTTCAAAATCGGGCTATTTTTTCTTCTTCTCCGAATGACTTATTTCAACTTGATCGCCTTTCATGCAAGACTGACAGACGAGCACGACTGCCAAAGTATTTTTATTTTCAATGGTATAATTAAAATGCTTATTTAGCTAAATGCTCTTTCACAATCATTTTCAGCCTTGTATTACGATAACTGGAATAAATGATACAGTTAACTGAATCCATCATCCCAATATGTCGATGGAAAACCATATCCTCAGACCATCCGCAAGTTGTTGATAGAAGTGGTTTATTTTTGAGTTGTAATGCAAATCTGCCCTCCATGAAGTCTAGAAACTATTTGTTTTCCGTCTTTTTAAATCCAAATTGAAATCTCCGCTTAAAATTATCGGAATATACTCATACTGTTTTCCAAGTAATGCTTCAACCATTTCAGATAACTTGGGTGTATACACAAGCAAATTAGTCAGAGAAACATCTGATATCTTTCATATTGCTATTCGGAGGAACATAAACTGTAACATTAATGTCCTCTTTCCACCGATGGTACTATAGAGCCCACAAATACCACGACATTCTTTACTGACAGCCATTCTTCTTTCCAATTTTAATATATTAACAACAATAAACAAGCAATAAAAATATCCTTTCCATGCAACACAACTTCCCCAGCTGTTAGGCCTTGTTCGCATCAGCGTATACTCGCATCCAAATATTTTTAACGATTTCGTGGCCAATCGTTCGAAGGTCCGTGATTGGTTAAAAAAATTTTGCTGCGAGAAATGGTAACGCGGAAGGATATAATGTGAACAAGGCTTAACAATGACAGACCAGCTGGAATAATGGAGGTTAAAGTATAAAGAAAACATTTATTACGCTGCAGGTTATAAATGGAATGAAAACTCCGAAATTCCTATAAGCAGAATATAATTAAATCGAAATATCAATCCCTTGCAGTAGATGATTGTCATCATGGCGCAATCCAGCTTGAGGTTACCAAGCAATTAATTATTAAAACCTTTTATTACCGCTTATGTTCCATTTTACACTTTTACCACAAACGTTAAAGACTTTCGAAGCAGTACCGCATTTTTAGAGCCACGAAATGCGCCTATCAATAAAATGTTTCCTTGTAAATTAGGGATCCTATATATTTATATAATAGCGTTTTAAAAATATGAACGAACCTCTTAGCTTCGATATTAAAACGAACCTCTCATGGAAAAACTGAAATCTTGGGCCTAGGTCATCGAGTGGCCTCTTTCAAGTCATGTGTATCATTAAGTAAAATTACAGAAGTAAATAATAAAACTAATCTAACTTTAAATCACACACAGAATCAAGAATTCTCTTTTCAAGTACGGGAATCTAGTTTATCGACCAATACTTGTATATACATGGTGCTTCCTATTTTAAGTATCGTAGATCATTAAGAAAATCTATCTCTAAATAGTAATAGATGCTTCTAAATAATTTTCTCTCTCTAAGTGATAAAATAAAAGTTGAAGAAATTATCGATGAAGTGTCTACAAAAATATCCAACGATAACGCAGTAGTTAAAGAATATGGTCGGAGCCCTCTGTTACAGTCAGCTGTTCAGTGGAAGATTTATCAAGAAAAACTGAAACAGGTATAAAACTGAACTATCTATACCAATTCCACCGTTTTAGCCTTTAATCTGTCTATTTTATCCTTATCAGCTGCCAGAAAAAAATATTTTCACACAAATGCATCTCTTAATACCACAGTGTCTCGGTATCTTCGTAATATTGGATCACATCTCTTTTTATTCCTTCTCATTAGCGTGAAATGATGATTGAGATAATCCCACTTAATGCTCCAGGTCCCGAAGAAGAACTATAATTTAAAGTTTGAAACTAGCCGCCATTTTGTATTTTCATAGTGTATTTAGGAGGCAACGAGTTTTTATTCACGTTAGTTATCATAAAAAAATGAAAACTTTTCTTTGACAATCAGTTTTCGAAGGAAGGCTTCTCAGTCGTATTCCTTTATATGAAATGTATTTTGTTCGTTATAGGCCGGAGGTAGCCCAGTGGTAGCGCGTTGGGCTCCGGATTGGGAGCTGCTCAGTTCGAATCTCATCTCGACGAACGCCGTTAAATACCTTCGTGTTTAAGCCGGATGTGTGCACGTTAAATACATGGACCGGAAAATTTTCCACGGGGTTTGGGAAGGTGCGAGCCCAACAGATGTCGCCCCTAGGGTAAAAATTGTAGTGGTAAATTGTAGTAATAAATCTGATTCGATACTACTGGAACACAGTCGCGTTGAAGGTCTAAAAAGTTTTAAAATCTTTGAAAATATAGCCACTTTTAGTCGTGCAAGAGTTTGTCTCGAAAATATCTTTTATAGACGACACTCCTTGAAGATCCATCTCAGGAATTTCCATGGAAATATCTTGGTACTCCATTTTAATTTTCATAGTTCTGTTATGTTTTATTCGTGGTTGTATGCCTAACTTATCTACTTAATTAAATTCTTTTCTCATAATTAACTTTCACTTTTAAGTTTTGCTGTGAAAAATGCCAGTGATCGTATAATAAAACATATCCCCATAACTAAATTATTTTCTCAAAACTAACCCCCCTTTAAGCTTTACTTAGAATAAAGTGCAACTTGTTGGCCCACCAAAAAGACAAACTCAAACATTCGCTACACACTAGAGTAGAGGCAAAATAATTCATTTATTTTAATTTCTATAATTTTAACATTTCTTCTTTTACAGTTTTTTCTAAATTTAATGACACACAATAATCTCCAATCATATTTTTTTTTTCACAAAATAAAACAATTAAACAAACATTAGCAAATTTCTGGTGGCTGGCGAATACCCCTAAAACGTAGAATCAAAACCTGTTTACTTTTTTTCTTTCACTTTACTTTTAACTATTTGAGCTCAATTCTAGAACAATTAATTTTTTTAATTATAAAAAAATAATTTAACGATACCTTCAGTCGACTGAAAGAAAAAAGAGAAGAGAAGAAAAAAAAAAGAAAGGGATAAAATAAAAAAAAAGTTGGTCATCACTCGTCAGCCTCCGATAGCTCTCGGACTTCTGCGGGAGACATCTCTCAGCCCTTCCATCACACAAGGAAGCATCAGCTCTGGATCGGATAAGCAGTTGGCGGCTACCCGGGTCAAATCGGAACTGCTCCTCAAGTCATCCCCCTTCTTGGGAGAAAAAAACTTTTCACCCCCCGAACGCATGCGCGCCGGAAGGCAGGACGTAGGAAATAGTTCTTATCCACGCCTTTTCCTGACGCCGTAAAAATCAGTCCACAAAGCACAACTTTTCACATTTCGATGGGTTGTCAACTGTAGTATTTTTTTTTTCTATATTGCGTAGCGCTGGGTTCTTGTTTGATTTTGAAGAGAACACTTGAAGACAGAGCAGCGCGCCGATAGCCGTCTTGTAACCTTCCGCGGGTCTCCTCTCGGGCTGGGCGAGGAATACGGAAAAGTAATCAAAATTCCTTTTCCCTGCGAATTCAATCTGTTTTCCCAACATCCTGGGAAATTGTTGCAATGCACAAGTAAAAAGAAATGGCAAAAGGGGAGGGTATCGAGTTACCCAGACATAGACTTGGGAAAGAAAGAAAACAGTTTAGGGAATACAGGATTTTAAGGACAGACAAAGGGGGTAACTTAGAAACTAATAATTTTTTATTTGTAAACTTGACTAAAATCCGCCAGCCGTCGCTCAGCCACCTTACTACATTTTAACTGTACCTACACACTTAAACACTTCTTTTAACATCAATAATTGTGATATAACAGTTCTATCAATTGATAGAACTATGAAAATTAAAATGAATATTGGAAATTTCGAATTGGAAAAAATCGAATACATTAATGTATTCGAAAACCGGAATTTTAGCCCCTTCATTATTTTAGTTATATTTCATTAAATAAAAGATAATTCTAAACTAGCCAAAAAAAAGGTGATATTTCGCAATTGAGTCTATAAATGATACATTTTATTGTCTGCAGAATTTCAGACGCAGTTATCCTGCCGTGAAACAGTGGCTCTGCGATCAGACTAAACACTACAAACAGTTCATCGAGAGGAAGCTAAATGCCCGGAGAAGTCGCGAGAGAAAGGTAAAGGCTACCACATTTCCAAAGTGCTTTGCTTTTTTTAATATGTCAATATAAGTTTACTTCAGTCTCATATCGAAAGCATAATGCCTCACCATTGGTGTGTTAAAACGATGTATCAGTTGACTTCCCAAATGTTAAGCTACGGGGAGTTTTCATCTCAATATTTTTCCTACCACAGATTAGCCAATGCGTACTTTGGGATTCTGTATTTTTGTGCTTAAAAGTGGAAGTGAAAGAGAAGAAAAACAAACCAGCGCGGAGTTTTTGAAATTTTAAACCTTTCCAATATTAATTGTTTACAGCAAGGGTTCATTGCCAGGTGCGCCGTGCCTCGGTATATGTCATATACGGCTAATAACATTTTACTCAAACTGAAATTTTTTTATTTTCATTTTTGTTACTTCTTCTTCTTCGCTAGCACTACAGCCTGTTACAGGCCAAGGCTGTCTTGCCAATTTCCCCCTACCTAGCTCGATCCCGTGCAATAGCCCTCCATCGGTTCACTCCAATTGTTCTCAGGTCCTTTGGGGGTGTCCATTAATTACGTGAGGCGATTTTGGCGATTTTTCGACCCCCTCCCCCCTGGTGAGATGTCTTGAGATTTGGCTCGACCCCCTCCCCCCCTTAATCTGACGTGAGATTTTTCAAAATGCGTATTTTTAGTGTAAATACGTTAATCTGTGCTTGATTGCGTTGGATTTATATAAAAAAACATAATTTGCTTAATTATTTTTATTTAAGACTAGTTAAGACTAGTATTTAAGACTACTAAGAACGTAGTTTAGAATCACAGTGAGAAAATCGAACAATAAAATACTTAAATAGGAACTACTAAAATTCGTAAAAGAATATTCATTCTAATACAGTCCACGGGGAGTCATGTGTGGTCTCGAGAGTGACTACTGGAACTATTGTGTAGGATTTAGCCATATTTTAGTGTAGAAACATGTTTTACTTAATATAACCCAGTTTTCTCGCAATTTTACACTGTTTCTTGCGGAAAAAAAAAATTACGGGATATTTGCCGAGACCCCCACCCCCTCTCCCCCACGTGAGACTGGGTGAGATTCGGCTCGACTCCCCCCCCCCCAAAAAAAAAAAAAAAGAAAAAAGCCTCACGTAATTAATGGACGCCATCTTTTCTACCTCATCCAACCATCTGGTTGGGGGTCTTCCTCTTCGTCGCCTCCCCTCCATATTTGAGAAGGTGACTTTTTTTGTGGGAAACGTGTCATCATATCTGAATATGTGGCCTAGCCACCTAATACGAGATGCTTTTGCCACCTTTAAGATGTCGGGTTCGCCATACTTTTTATATATTTCGTGATTATAGGCGATTCTCCAAATGTTGTTTTGCATAACTGGTCCAAAAGTCTTCCTCAAAATTTTTCTTTCAAAAATCAATAAACGGTCTTCTTCTGCCCTGTTCAGGACCCAGCATTCACTCCCGTATGAGACAACAGGTCTTATATAGACTTATTTTTGTTTTAATGCTTTTGTTACTTCTACCATCTCGTATTTATGTTTAGACTATTGAGTGAAAAGTGATCTAGTTAGACACATAATTAAAAATTTCCTGTACTGTGCAATGGTTGGTTCGTAATGAGGACGCCGTCGGAAAAGATCTGTGGACCTAGGAAGCCGGGGTTCTAATGAGTTTGAGAACCACTGGTCTGCAGAATAAAATTATTCATATCTAACGGTATAAAATGAAAATTTGATAAATTACTGTAAAGCGAAAGACACGCGCGATGCATTGAAAGATCTGTTTTGAAATGCAGAGGACAGTTAAAATATGTATGTATCATAATCCGTGATTAGAGGGGAAAGCTTTTCGTTGCTTAGTATTGGAACTGATGATCTGCGGGGTCAACCCATGTACCGCAATCACGCATTACTCCATCGAAGTGTAGATTTCTTGAGACGGCGCATCAACCAACCTTAACCCTGTTCAAAAAATAAATTTTTCAATACGTCTTGTAACGCCACATTAGAAAACGTTTTGAACGCTCCAATCGTTTGAGATTTTTAAGGTTTCTGTCTCTTTCTTTTAGCTGGAAAAGACGTCTCTGACATATCTAGTTTTGTATTCAAAAGCGTCAAAACTGTACCATCTGAAACACTTTTCAGCCCCAAATTAAAGATGGTGTTATCTGTCGCGGACAATTTCAGGTCGAAAGTGTGTGACGGAATAACTAAAAAAATAGTAAAACGCTTAGGAGGTTACCCTTATTTGCCCTTGTGGGCAAATAAGAGAGAGGCGTGCACATTGAATAATAGTCGGGTTAAACCAAAGAAACATTTATTTACGTAGACAACATTGCACAAGGAGTACAGAACAGGACAGCCCCCATATTGTCTGAAGAAACATCTTACGCGAACTGCGTAGTTACTGATTGGACATTGATTGAACGGACGTCTCTGTCCATTCTCTCTGGTCTTTGCAAATATGTAAATAGCCTCCGGTGTTCATAAAGTGCACAGTTAAAAAAATTATTATTACCACTATCCGGATTGTAGTTACACGAATGGAGTTACACAAGGCCCGACTACCAAACCCAGTGCCGGATTTCTGTCTAGGCCTACAAGGCCCCGGCCTAGGGGCCCCGGTGGCTTTACATTAGCTCAAAAGCCTGTCTTGCCTTATCAAAAAGCTTTATCGAAAATAATATTATAATAAATATTTTTACTACATTTTGCCAAAACAGGGCGCTCCAAACAAGGCTTTTGCAAAACAGGGCTTTTGCCAAAAGCTCTGTACATAGAGTCAGAAATAATGCAGTCAATTGACTATGATGACGTCATTCGTTCTTTTTCACAGAAGAAAGTTCGTCGTATGATTCTGTAAATTTTATAGAATAACGTAACTATAGTAACATAGACTGTATTATTCTCATGTTTATTAAAGTAATTAAAGTCGATTAAAAATTATATGTTCTGTACTAGTGCATTTAATTTGCTAAATTTCCAAAATAGCTTCGAGATGGTGGGGGGGCCCAAATGTCAAGTGCCTAGGGGCCCTGGGTCTCTAAGTCCGGGCCTGACCAAACGTAAATGCCCGTTCGTTGTTGTTCCCGTATATCGACCAAGGATCGACCGGATAGTTTCCTTATCCCTTATATATATATATATATACTCATATATATATATATATATATATATATATATATATATATATATATATATATACACAGACATATATATATATATGTATATACATACATATATATATATATATATATATATATATATATATATATGTATATACATACATATATATATATATATATATATATATATATATATATATATTATATATATATATATATATATATATATATATATATATATATATATATATATATATATATATATATATATTAAACATTGTATTAAGAGACCCTTTTCTTACATTCCCCTTGATTGCTTTTTTTTTCCTTTCGGAAACATCTTTGTCTACCGTTAACAATTCAATTGGCGGATGTATTTTGTTCAGATGCGAGGTCGGTGGGAGAGAATCTGCGAGAACAGCCGAGCCCGTCTGGAGAGAGAGCTGAAGTTGCGAGAACTTCAAAAGGAAATGAAGAGCACGCTCAGCGAGCAGAGATACAACCGAGCCAAAAACCAGTGGGCCAAAAATGAGCGTAAGAATATTTTGAATGTCTAATCGGAGTGTCTCGTCGACAGGGAAGTGAGGACCACTGAAATCAATTCTCCTCTAAGCGCAAGGCAGCGGGTGTCGTGATATCGGCCCAGGGTGCCGCGAGATTTTGGGGGGATAAATATTAGTAAGGCCCACTTAAAATAAATATTAAGTTGAATGAATGGCTCTCTTCTTCTTCACAAGCACAACAGTCGTGGCACCCTTAAGAGAATTAGAATTTTTTCACACATGCACCCTCGTCATATAATATCTATCTGTGGTATATTATTATTATATATATTATGTATAATATATATATTTCATATTTGTACGACTGTGAAGAAGAAATTAGAGAAGTGGTAATAACATTAATACAACTTGTGTTTAAAAATCACACAAGCACTTTAATTGTAATTAATAAGAAAACATTAAAAAAAATTAATAATTAAATTACCTTCCAAATAATCTTGGTATATGTGTTTAATTTTAGTGTGACGGGTGAGCCTGCTGCTCACTGCACAATAGCGTACATTTCCCGTCATAAATGTGTCAAGGATATCGAACATATCTTCAGTCGTTGCACTTCCAGTAATGCTTTTACAAAGCAGAAGGTCTTCAGCAACAGTACAACCATCAATGAAACGTACATAGCTGATGAGGTGTGCATTCTTATTGCTATCTGTGGCCTCGTCTACTTCCAGTCCAAATTCATTTCCTTTCATTTTTTCGATCAATTGATCGTTGAGATCCTGAGCCATGTGCTGGATTCTTCGATTGATGGTGTTGTTCGACAAAGGAATATTCGCCCGAAGTTTCCCCGCATTTTCTCCTATCATTATATTAGCCATGTCCACAGCAGCCGGTAGAATTAATTCCTCGCCAATAGTGTGGGCCTTTTTGCACTTTGCTACTCTAAATGCGACCTTGAATGACGCCAACAAGGCATATTTTGGCACTGACGCTTGCTTTGTGAAACATTTTTTTGTTGGTGCAAATCTTTCATTTTTCTGCTAAAATATTCACGTGGTTTGTCGACCATGTTCGGATGCGTTTTTTCAAGGTGCCGTCTCAATTTACTTGGATTCATGTTCTCGGATGATAGAACTTTAGAACAGAGATCACACATTGCGGTCTCTCTTCATCATTGACTTCTATTGAAGTGAAGCCAAAATCCAAGTAGCTGTCTTCGTATTTGCGACATTTCCGCTTCTTTCTACTCACATGCCACATGTTGATGCATGATCTTTATTAGTACTTGCATTATCGGTTTTTTTCATCATATATCCATCCATTTTTACGAAAAATATCTATACAGCGACCACTAGCGAGATAACTGACGACAGGATTACCTGCCCGAATAATCAAACAATATGAACAGTCGGAGGTAAGGGGAGAAGGAATGTCACCACTCCCGTTCGTTATTGGTTATTGTGAAATATTTGCAGCCCAGAGGGCAGGTGCAAAGAACGTACCGAGGGCATCCTCGAAATTCTTTGGGCAGTTGCCCTCCGACCGTTCTCCGGAGAGTGCACTGATTTTTAGTGATTGACCTTGACATTTTTTTTTCTTTTGCTAAGGAAGAATGCACATACAAGACAAGAATACCACCGGATATGGAAGAGCGTATATGAGATGTGCCATGGTCAGGTCATGGTACGTGCCACGAGACAAAACTGGACACTCCTAAAACTGTGCCTAATCTATTCATTCGATCTCCCCTCTCGAAGCAAACCCAAAGATATACAATAGCGGACTCGAAGAGGAGAGTTGTTTTCCCCTTTTTGTCCATTTTCGTCTGGTCTTATCGAAATAGCCCTTAGCAACAGATTAGATTGGAGATCATAAGCGCTTCGCGGCACCCCTTATCACTCTAGGCGGCACACACTTTGGGAACCCCTGGTCTAGTCGGTGGTCTACCTCAAGCTCGGGATCCCTCAGGTTTTTTAAATGTCAAGATCTTAGTGGGATTATCTTCCGAGCTTCTCCAAACATGGCCAAGCCATCTTAATCTGTTACTACTGATGGCTTGTGTTATTTGTGATTGCCTATAAAGCTTATACAGTTCAAAATTATGTCTGGTTCTCCAACGTCCCTGCTCCCGCACTGGGCCAAAGATAGCCCTGAGGATTAATCTCTCAAACATGCCCAGTGAGCGCTGCGTGTCTATGCTCTAGCTCCATGTTTCACTTGCGTAGTGTAAGACAGGTAGTATTAGTGTCTTATAAATTCTTAATATAGTTTTGCGACTGATAAGATTAGATCTCAATTGTCTTCTCGGCCCAAACAAGCATTTATTAGCCATTTTGATTCTGCTATCAATTTCTGCCCCTAGTTTATTTTTGTCATTAGTTATAGTGCCAAGGTATTTAAATTTCAACAACCTTTTCAAAGGTGTAACCCTTAATACACAGAGGGTTGTTATAGTTTACCATGGAGGATGAGAATTCCATAAATTTAGTTTTATCCTCATTGACAGTGAGGTCCATATTTGTAGCGGAGGATTCGATAGCTGAAAAAGCCTCTTTTACTGCTCTCACGCCCAAGCGCTGGTTGGAACCCCAAGTTTCTAATCTTATTCCAAGGGCTGCCGCAAACATTAAAATGTTGGCTTCCCTGCCCTAACGTCTAAATAATTCGAAGTTTGAGACAAGATCGTTTTAAGCATTTCAAACTAGATCTAAATCAAAATATCATATACTGCTTTGTTCCTGAAGTTTTGCTCAGTTTTTCTTTACTTGTGTATTTTATTCAGATGGCAGGCAAATAAATTGACTTCAGTCTATAAAAAATGAAGCAGACTTAAGATGAATTACTTTTTTAGATGAAGTTAACATCAAGTAAACGTTGAAGTTTCTGTGATGAATGAAATTCGAAGGCAGTAGTTATAGTACATTTAGATTCCATCATACACCGAGAACATCGTTTTTTAATTTATATCGTTTTCCTTTTTCTTTGAACGCTTTTTTTTTTTTTTTTTCGTCGTTGAGAAAAACTCAGTGAATTTCCCTAAAAAATCGTTCAGAAACTCAACAGATGAGTACTAGTTGTTTAACTCTCCAACAGGACCTTTTAGCCTCTCTTTCTCCGAGCTCGTTTCTGACGAATTATTCCACACTTTGTATTTAAAAAAAAAAAAGAAGCCAGAATTGTAACATTTGAGACACATATGAATACCCAATTAAGGATGGAGTAGTCCGTCATAAAAGCTCTTCAGGTCGAAAGTATGTGATGGAAAAATACGTCTTAAATGGGATCAGAGGGCTAACTATTTTTAATCTATATATATAAAACAGTTCCGTAACTGACTCACTGACTGACATACAAAGCACAGACCAAACCGCTGGACCTAAAGGGCTGAATTTTTGCATGGCGATTCTTCTTATAGTGTAAGGGTGCACTAAGAGATATTTTTGAAAAATTCTTCTTAGATTTTTTAAAATTAAATTTTTTAGCTGTTTTAGTAGATTTTTTAAAGTTTACATTTAAAATAATAATTTGGGGTTATAAAATTTATATCACGAGAAAGATCCTAAAAATTCCTTTAAAATTAAATCTTTTTTGAATCTTTACCTCTATTTTCTGAATTTTTAAAGATTAATTTTTAGAATTTAATTTATTAAATGCCGATCACGTGATTTCTTTTTCTGGTACTTTAAATAAATTTATCGTCACGTGCATAACAACTAAATAGACAAAAAAAAATTTTTTCTTGCTATTGCGGCAGACGATTGGACATTATTTTGTGTATAAAAATTTCCCTTACGATTTTTTTATAAATATATATATTTTTTTCTACATCAATTGTATATATTGATCGTCGTATTTATTATATATATATATATATATATATATATATATATATATATATATATATGTATGGCATTAATTGCATACATTGACCGTTGTATTTAATTTGAATGTACTCCGTAACGAAGTGCGGGTTTTCAGCTAGTTTTGTTATATACTTTTAAAACGAAATCTTTATTTTATAACTTTAGATATTTGATTTATCTCCCAGTTTCGAAAATTTTACTTCGGTAGGTTATAAAATAGAAAGTTTGAGTACAAAAGAAAAATATTTTACAGATATCGTCACATGCATTGAGGAAACTGAAGTCCATTTCCATTGCATTAAGGCTAGGTAGTAGCAATATTGGATTCGCTCAGCTCAATGTTATCCCTCGGAGAAAATGTTATCAACGATTGTCGACCTAGATTTCAAGATTAAAAAAAAGTCGAAAATTTCGGGGGGGGGGGACCTTTAAAGCGAAGTCGACAATCATTGGAAACGTTTTTTTCGTACGTTTAAAAATGGTTTAGCTGAGCGAATCCAACAGGGCCCCACAGCAGCCAAAATCAAATACCGCTAACCGGTTTCATGTCATGTTCAGTAAGGAGATAAAAAGGATACAAAATAAATGCTTTAACTCGCATTCTAAATGGTATAAAAAACGGAATGGTTCTATAATTATAAAGAGATAAGAATGAATCCGTCACGACAAACCAGAATATTCCTCGAGCTATCGCTCAGGAATTACGTCGCCTGCACTCAAAAAACTGGATTATCTTCTTTAGCATTGTGAAGAAGGAAAAACAAGTGTTTTTACGATTAAAAAAATTGTGATCAACGTGTTCGCGTGGCATCTGAATACACACTTTTAAGACGAATGTGTTGATATATCAAGATCTTTCGGATTCATATGGAATTAACGAGCTGCATTTTTTTAAAAAATTTATTTAACCTAAAAGAAATAATAGATATGTTTTGCAAAATGTGTTGGTCGCAAAGTGATGCAATTCTGTCCCGTGTTTACCAGAAACATGGGCGCCTTGGATATAAATAATACTAGACTTGCATCTTTATATTCCGCCAAATAACTTCTTAGGGTTCTTGCCTGCGATACACGGTTTGGACCTCGAGTCAACTAAAGATGACCAAAGCGCTTCCAAACCAATCAACTGGGTTTTGCAGTTTATATATATATATATATATATATATATATATATATATATATATATATATATATATATATAAAAGAGCTTGTCTGTTTGTTTGTCCGCTATAGAATCATAGACTGTTTCACCCACCGGGACCAAATTCGGCACAGTTAATGTTTTGGACCCGAGAAACTTAAATCAGGAAAAACGAAATTTGGGGCTCAATTAGTTTTTTAATGTTTTTTGTGCCCGATAGAGGTGCGTCTACCCCCTGTGGATTTCCCTCAACCAGCTGCGTTAAGAGGGGTGGTTTGAGGATGACGGAGGGGGGGGGTCAAATTCCAATGCGCGGGAGAAAGAGGGTTGGGCTCTGGCTCCCCAGATAAACACAACTTTCCTGGCTCTGCTATGTGTTGCAGTAATGGGAAAGTACAATTGCCTACAATTCAAGAACCACCCGAGCCTTTGAGAACATTACTCACAGGTAATACATCTGATTCAAAACATTTCTTACAAAACATACAAGCTTAAGGAAAAAGGCTTCATGGGGAATCAAGCCTTACTTTGATTAAATAAAGGGGATAACGCATCTTGCACTTTACCTCTTGGGTGAAATGGAAAAAAGTGCGTTTTTAAGGGAAAAATAAATAATAAAGGCAAATGTAAATTATAAAACTTATTACTTATTAAACAGCGGATCAAAAAAATGTAATTAAATCTAATTGAACAGTATCTAACAAATATAATTTAACAGTAAACTTATTCAATCCAAACGTGCGAATCACGCAACACGGTGTTATTAATTCTCAATACAATCAGACGAAGGTCCGCAGGCTCAAAGTTTCTTTCTTTCTTATTGTTTGTATATCATTTCAGTAGAAACGCGCTAAGCGCATTCTGTCTGGCCAGATGAACATGTATGTATGTGTGTGTGTGTGTGTGTAAGTAAGTAAGTAAGTAAGTAAGTAAGTAAATAAGTAATAATAACGCCCCACCATTATTAATTGATTTGAAAAGCTAACGCGTGTTCTAAATTTCTCTCAAACTCAATAAAGCACAGCCCCTATTTGAAATGGTGACCTGGGAATAAACGAACTAACCAACTATTCTATTCCCTTAACCGCCACGTGCGGAACATTAAAGTTATTTTTAGACATGAGTCAGCGTCACGCGTCTATCACGCCACACCGCACCTGTTCGGAAAGTCTTGCGACGTTGAATCATACCTTCACGTGGTCAACCGGATGTTCGATTTTAACCAATTAAAAGAATTATAAACTCCTAGCGCCCCCATAGTATAAAAACATTGAGCAGTGATTTTCAGTCTTTCCTTCTTTGCCTTGATTTTTTGCCTTCTGGCTCGCGCTCTCTTATTATTCTGTCCCTTGTCCGCGTACTGCTTCCAACTATACTATGATGTAAACGTCTTCTGAATGCGCCGGCAGATTCCAGTGGCCATTAGTATTGTTTGTGTGTGTCCTGCTGTATTAATTATCTCTCTATTCTAAAAAAAAGTAACTCTCGCTGCCGCTGTCAAAAGCTTGTCACGCTATCTCCTCTGAAACCGCAGGGGGTATGGGGTCGAGACCGATACCAATAGATGCAGAAAAATGTGGGGAACAAAGTAAGACATGTCTCATCTTCGTCGGACTTTTTGTTAATGTTTTGTGGGAAAATATTGACTTTTTCATCTCCAGATTACGATAACTCGCCAAAAAATGATCGTAGAATTTTGATCTTATAACAATCTAAGACTGCAGACATTTCTCTTTCAAACTTGACCTCATTTGTTTAAAAATATTTTAAAACAGACTAATATTTTCATCAAAAAATGAAACACAGTTTTTCAAGAAATATCGTCCCCTATGTGGATGTAATATCGATGCTTCTCGAGTTTTTATCTTACAAAGAAAATATTTCCATCATCTGCAAGCTGAAAGCTTTCTTATTCGTATAAACCTCATTTCAAGTCTCTAACTTAAAATTTCGATTTTTAATTGAATTTTATAGCTGATACTTCAGTTGCGTGTATTCCGTGTGAAGAAACGCCCTTCGCATTAAGGGTGACAACAGTAAATGGATGGAAGCTGTTACATTGCCCGAGAATCACCCCTATATATCTCGCTATTAGCCATAACAGAGGAGCGAGCCTAGGGGCAAAGCCCCTAGTACATTAAAACAATGACAAACTGTAATTTTGAAAAATGAAGAAATGGCGGCATTCTCACTTTTTTTCCAAATTCTGACTCCTGCGTTTAGGTTGAAGCACTCTTAATATACCTGCATGAGAGAACGCCTCATTTTGATGCCTTCCTTCATAGTTTATTTACTTAACATAAATTATGCAAAAGAAACACCAGCATACAAATAAAAAAATATTCTTTCTGTCTTCGAGTGTAATCTGTATGCAAAAATTATAATTTATATTATTTTTAGAGGATGGCATTATCTAAGATCGCACCGATAATAGACTTTTCATTTTTTTTTTCTTTCCAAATTTTATAGGAGAAATAATGTTAAGAAGCAAGAGCTCCTCGAAATCTCATATAGATCTATCTTCTGCGGATAACTTAGGATTGCCTGAATGGATGATTTCGGGTGACGTATATATCTTACAAAATATTTATGACGCTAATTTTATACCGCATTTTGCTTCTTTTGAATTCTTATGTTTATAATTCGTTTGTTGAAATGTGAATAAATATATCACACCCTTTTTCTTTTTATGAAATATTATTATAGATACCAGATCCACTCCATCGCTAGATGCCACAGACGGAGAGGTAATGTTACTTTGTCACTTAATTGTGCGAAAACGAGTATTAAAAATAAAAGAAAATTTAAATTATTCATGACCTACTTATCAAATTTCATCACAACAATTTATTAGTAATTAAATTGTTGAAAATATTAATCACTATTGAGATTTCTTAAGGTACTCAACAGCTAATTTGCTATGCAGACTATTGTTATGAAAGGTTCTAATTTTGGAGTGGAGAGGCCTAACTAATTTTTCGTAGGATAAAATTCTATTCACTCTTCAGTAATAAATACTAAGTAGACTCAATGTTACCCTAGTCCAGTGGTGCGTACTGAGTGGTATGTACTGCGTGTTGGGCTCAAGGCAGCCTAGTGGTAGAGCGTTGAGCTTCGTCTGGAGGGTGCCTATGCCGAATCCCGACTACGTCTAGACTAAATCTAGACGTCTAGACGAATCCCGACTACTGATTACGTCTAGACCGCATATTGGCATGTTAAATTCGTAGACCAGAGTCCTTCCTTGTGGTCAGTGGGAGGGGGGGGGGGGAGGTACGAGCCTTCCAGATGTAGGCTCTGAGGATGCCCTGTCAAAATGGAGGTGTCACCTGGCCAAGTCGAACTCTGACCCTTGTGGTGTCATCAGTGGCGTAGCGAGGGGGGGCAAGGGGGTCTATCATGCCCCGGGCGCCACTCGCAGAGGGGCGCCAGTATAAGATCTATATATTATATTACTATATGTTTTTCGGGGGGGGTGCCAATATAAAGTCTATATATTATATTACTATATATTTTTGGGGGGGAGGAGGGGAAGCCGGTATAAGGTCTGTATATTATATTACTATATGTTTTTCGGGGGAGGTGCCAGTATACGGTCTGTACATTATATTACTATATGTTTTTCGGGGGAGGTGCCAGTATACGGTCTGTACATTATATTACTATATGTTTTTCGGGGGGGGGTGCCAATATAAGGTCTAGATATAATATTACAATATGTTTTTCGGGGGTGGGGTGCCAATATAAGGTCTAGATATAATATTACAATATGTTTTTCGGAGGGGGGGTGCCAATATAAGGTCTAGATATAATATTACAATATGTTTTTCGGGGGGGGTGCCAATATAAGGTCTATATATAATATTACAATATGTTTTTCGGAGGGGGGGTGCCAATATAAGGTCTATATATTATATATGTTTTTCGGGGGGCGCCACAAACGTATCGTGCCCCGGGCGCCAGTTTTGCTCGCTACGCCACTGGGTGTCATTGTAAACCGGAGCCATCTTCGTAAGGACCTGGTCTGGCATGTTCCAGGCGAAGTCACGACAGAGACATATTTATTGTCATTGCAGGAACACACAGTTTCTTACTATCCACAATAACAGGAAAGAGTGGACAACTTATTTCGAACTAAAATGTTTATTCTTCATCAGGCCGAAGAGCATTTGGTGGTATTGTCTCTCCGTAGCGACAGTCACACGACACACCAATGCAAGGATCGTCCAAACTCTTCGATATGAACAAGGGAAACAACGGAAATTCCCAGGCGAACGTCGAGGAAGGCGACAGAAGAGCGAAAGGGGGAGTCGCCTGGCGGATTTTATCACCGTCAGTCCACGCAAGGGTCAAACTCGGAAACGAAGCAAACACAGAATTTGGTGGGGAAAGGTACGAAAATAGAAGACGGATTTAAGAAATGATGATAAAAAAGCATGGATCTGGAAACTTAAAAGGCGCAATTTACGAGGAAATATTTTTTCCAGTCAGCAGATGAAGTGAACGTAGACTACGAAATATGTGATTTCATGTTATTAAGGAAAAATGAGTTCCTGAGCCAAAATAATTTAGTGGAATAAACTGTATTTTAATATAGTGCATCATGTATTTAGTAAAAGCTTCGTTAATTTTTTTTATTTATATATCTAGAACCCATTTGATTTATGTTTATTCCTAATATATGTGTATACAAAAATATACACGAACAGAAAATACTTAATTTATGAACCATTTCTTTTCTCTCTACTCCATTGTTTTAGGAGGAATAAGCTAAATATTAACCTCATTCCACTTTCTCAAACAAAAGTATCCTTCAGCATATGAAGCAGACTGCTGCAAATAAATTCATTAAGTTAATTTCACACCTTCTTCTTTCGACAGATTGATTCTGCAGAGCCAAGTACAAAAGAATTTTCGATCGTTCATCAAGGAAAAAGCACTGATTTCGAAAAATCATCAGCAAGCTCAAAAAAAGAAAGAGGCCAATATCGCGAGGAAAGAAAAATGAAATCTCATAGATTGGTTATGAATGAAAATGAAATTGCTGCTAAAAGTCATCCTCAAAAATGGGTTACCTATTCAGACGTAGATCGTGGCACATCCTCTAGTTTTAAATCATTAGAACTAACTGGTAGACCAACATTTTGCAAGGAAAATGAAATTGTTGCTAAAAGTCATCCTCCGAAATCGGCTGCCTATTCGGACGTAGATCATGACACGTCCTCTAGTTTTGAACCATTAAACCTGACTAGTAGACCAACATTTATGAATGAAAATGAAATTGCCGCTAAACGTCAACCTCGAAAATCGGTTACCTATTCGGACGTAGATTATGACACGTCCTCTAGTTTTGATTCATTAAAAGTAACTGGTAGATCAATATTTATGAATGAAAATGAAATTGCTGCTAAACATCATCCTCGAAAATCGGTTACCTATTCGGGCGTAGATCATGACATATCCTCCGACTTTGATTCATTAAAACTAGCTCACAGGCCAACATTCATGAATGAAAATGAAACTGTTGCTAAAAGTCGTCCTCGAAAATCGATTACCTATTCGGACGTAGATCGTGACACGTTCTCTGACTCTGATTCATTAAAATTAACTGATAGACCAACTTTTGAAAAAAATTACAAAGCTTTTGATGAAGACACAATTAGGAAAGAACCAGAGAACATTGAAACACTGCCCTTGGAAGAAAGTAAAATCGATAAACAAATATCAGGTAGTCTCCCGAGCGAAATATCAAGACTTGAGGAAATGGAATGTTTACCATCTAATTCTGTGGAATACGTCTCGAAAGATTCTGAAAAGCGAATGATAGGAGAATCGATTTCACTGCAAGCAAAAGAATCGATAGACGCGAGAAAGATATTTCCACTGAAGATGACTCCATTTGAAAATGAGATCAGAACGCAAGGTAAGGCTTACAGTGAGATGGACGAAGTTGTACCCGCTGATGGAACCAAAATGCCCAAAGAAGATTTTGATACCCACGATGACTCTTCAGCAGTCAAAATAGCGAAGCAATTGGCGAAGCAATTAAGAAATGATCAGTTGAAGCTTCGGAATTATTTGTATGGTTTACCAGAACTTAATAAAAGTTGCACAACAGAAAATGAAATTAAAAAATACTCATTAGAAAAACAAAGCCCTAATATTCAGGAGAGAGACGTTTCTAAAGGTGTTAGACCAGCTGAAAAAGCTATAAAGCCTTCATTCTCTTTAACACCACACTTCAATATTTTGAATGTGAAAGACTATGAAGGAGATGGCATTTGGGGAGCTCTAGAGATATCTCTTCTCCAAAAGAGGAAAAAATTTCAAGAAGATATTGGACTTGAAAAGGAAAAATTAATTGCGCAAAAGAATGAAAAAATTAAGAGAGAATTATCTTTCTTAAATTATGAATTCGACGTAGAACGAAGCCTCAGTTTACTATACTTTATGAACCATGAAGGGGAAACTTATGATGATAGAACTTGTAAGTTTTGTTCTGTCACTGATTTAGAAAATTCTTTCAGTGATGATTTAGACGAAAAACTGGAAGGACGGGAAATTGAAACTAATTTAATTGCAAAAGGAAAGATTAAAAACGAAATTATGCGCAAGATTTTATCATACAATACATCAGAACTTGAATACATGCAATGTAAGACAGCTTTTAAAAATCTTGTAAAAAGGAAAAATGTCATTCCTCAATATTCAACTGAAATGCAATCTAAACGGAATAGGAAACAGCATGAAAAGGATTATAATTATAAAAAGACGAGTATCATTGATGAGTTAGCTTTACGGTTTCTGAAACAACCTATTTTGGAAACAGGAAATACTTCCGAAAATTTAAAGGTGAATGCGTACAAAACAGATAGCGATAGTGATTCATCCAGTGATAACGAAGGAAAGATGACCAAGGACATCAACAAAGAAACTGTGCATCTGCGTTCAGTTAATATCATAGATCATTATCAAAGAAGCGGGGCACAAAAACTAGTACATTGTAAACTGAAAGATGTTTTAAACGAATCCGAAGAAATACCGAAGCTGGAATTTGAAACGGATGATGATTGGAAATCTAGCTACCTAAATTCAGAACTTGGTAATCATCAAAAGAAGAAATTAGACGCGGAATTGTATGATTTGTTTCTGTTAAGTAAACCGGTGTCTGGTATGGAAATTGCAAAGGCAACAAATCGGATATTTACGAGGCCTTGCAGTTTTGACGAAAATGATCTGTCATCGCTACCATCGTCGTCAGAAACGAAAGATGCGAATATTATCGAAGATCGCGTAGATTCACACGACTTGAGCCCTGTAGACAATTTTAAATCAGCGTATAAATGGGAATACACACCACCATCACCATTTCGAGTAAGGAGTCAACTAAAAGAAAGGGGGTTAAGTTCTGTTTCTCCCAGAAACAATAGCTCTAATATTAAAGACTTTTTTCCAGAAGGAAAGACTCATAAAATTCCTAAGCAGAAAAAGTATATCACTACCAGCCCCAAGAAACCAGCAATTGCAGACAGTGGACACGAAAAAGAAGGTACATATCCAACGGAAGAAATAGAAATGACCAGTAAATCCAGTGATATTCAAATGCCAAAAGCAGCCTATGTTGAATCTGGAAAGGTACTGGATTCCCGTGCGGTAGACCAGCAGGAAGACCTCGAAGCAAACGAGATGCATTTGAAAGAAATAATAGATGAGATTATAAAAGAAACTGAAATAAACCAAACAAGCACAACTAAGCAATGTATGAAAAGCGATGCGAATACTGAATCTGTAGAAAAAGCTAGTAAGACGGCATACCTAACACACATATTAACAGACATTAAACTTGACGACAAATTACGCCACGTGGATAATTCAGACAAAAGCAGCATACCTCTTGCTGCCAGAAAGTCTATAGAAACTTCTCCCTCTCCAGAAGAGGCAGTACCGAAAAAAGCGAGTTTTAGCTTAGCACACATGTTAACAGACATTAAACTTGACGAAAAATTATGTCACGTGGATGATTCAGACAAAAGCAGCATACCTCTTGCTACAAGCAAGTCTATAGGAACTTCTCCTTCTCCAGCAGAGACAGTAACAACGAAAGCGAGTTTTAGCGTAAAAAAGGATAGTATCGAGGAAGATCCAAAAATGTTTACAACAGAACTTGATTACGATTCAAAAGACTCAGACGACAGACAGGGAGAGAGGTCGTTCGATGATACAAGCCAGTTACATATCAAAAAGCCGTCTTCCGTAGAAGATGAATTTGCGGATAATTTAAAGGGAAAAGGCACAAAAAATATCTTGATTAAAGATGATGAAAAATATAAATTGGATAAGGCAGATAACGACATTTTTGGTGAACAAATAAGATATAAAAAAGAAGAGATAAAAGAGGAAAACTCGGCACAAGGTGTAACAGATAGTGCATCAATACCTGATGATGGTAAACGAGTTCTTTCCCCGGGGGCGAAACAAAAAGTTGACAAAACAGAAAAGCAAAAAATTATTGACAGTTTCGAAGATGTGCCACTATTTCTCTCAACTGATCAATTAGGATTTTTCTACAACCCGGCAAAACCATCCGTTTCAAAAATTTCTGAAATGCCAGAAAATATGAAACGATGGGCGCCGGCAAATTGCACAATAAAGACTCGTCGTTCAGTCAGAAAGAAAAAATTAACGCCGGCTAAAATCCTTCATATGTTTGTTGAAACTGATGAAGAAGATTTCATTCCTTCTGCCGATGTCAGACGTATTGATGCAACAGATAACAGTGACAAACTAGTGAAAATTCAGCCGACTAGAATGGTCTCATTTATAGGAAAAAGGCCAGATAGAATCGATGTCAGGTTTTGTAGTGCTTCTGATACTCGAGACAAGGGAAAATATACATCTGGTGTCACAACAACCCATAATCACGTAATACAAGCAGAAAATGTGGCTGAAGCTAAATACTCTGAAAATATCGTGGACAACGTTGAAATGCCCATTGAATTTAACGAGATGGCCTTTCCATTTGATTCAGCGATATCGGATTTGGAGTATAATACTACCGAACAGAAAGAGAGAAGTAATTCATGGTATTACCAAATTAAGTCGGAAAGGACTGATAAACTCAAGCAATATCCAAAGGATGAAGAACAGACTAAAGATCATTCTTATTTTGAGCTTGAAGAAAATCATTTTAACCTGAATCCAGCCACTGATTTTTTGTTCCCACAAGATTCGCTTCACCAAATGTATGTAAGGACGAACATGGTGGATAGTCAGTTTGTCCAGACAAATTTTAAGAATATGACGATTGAAAATAGTTCTGTAATTCAAAGTAACGGAAGTGACAAAGAAAACGTAAGACAGACCTCACCAATTGAATACAAATGCGCAAAGAACACAAGTTCTAATATTACAACGACAAAAAAAGAAATCGGATATGATCACAAATTTCAGGATCCATCCGCTAAAATCATAACTTTGACCAAGCCAGAGTTATATGACAATATATTGCCACAGATCTCTAACGAAGAATTTAATTTGCCATGTAAGGAAAATGTAGTTAAAGTCACAAGTATTTTAACTCCAGAAGAAACGAATAATTCATTAATATGTCATCTAAATCCAGATTTCGAAAGTAAAAATAAAAAAGATTTTAAATCTAACCATGATCTTATACAGAATACTTTCCGGTACAAAATCGACAAGAATAATTTGGCAAATGTTGGTGGTGCTTTTTTTTCTCCTATATATATACCGTATGAATCTGCAAACACAGATGAAATGCCAAACAAATATCTCAAAAGGTGTTATTCTGAAGGTTTTGGTCCTTCGGTTTCAATAGAGGGCGTAACTTCAGAATCTCGAGATAAAAGCATGCCATGCAGTATACCACCCCACATTAAATATGACAGCTTATCGTACCCGGAAAAACCTGGAAGAACTAGTGCACAGAATTACGGCGTAGCACAGCTTCCGATTACAGACATTTTTATAATCGAAGACAGCCTTTCGAAGAATCTCGAAGATAATTCAACTAATAATCGTCCATTATTTAAAAGCAGTGCAACTCCCACGTTTCAAACGGACGAGGGGAAAATGCTTGAAAAGTGTTCACGTGAAGGAACTTTAGATATTGCGGAAGATTCAGGATTAGAGGTGGGAGAGAGTTTACCTTCATATATTTCCGATGCACGACTTAACAATGCAAGAATAATGAGTGTCGCAGAAGAAAGCATGATAAATTTAGAGGATCATTTTAAAACAAATAGTTTAAATAGAGCAAAAACTAAAGAAATGGCAATCACAGACTACGACCAAGAAGAAACGGCAATCACAGCTGGCGACCAAGAAGAAATGGCAATCGCAGACGACGACCAAGAAGAAATGGCAACACAAGGGAGAAATTTATCACTAAAAGTTAATTTAAAATTGTCTTTAAAAAAACAAATTTAACAAAATGGTTTATTCTCAACAGTAATTTATGTTTATTAAGTTTTGAATTTACATACTTCAAGGCAAATACTAAATTCAGTTGCTTACTATTGTTCTCAAATTCAATTCTTTTTTGTTTAAGATCCATCTAGAATCATTTATCCTATGAATTATTTCCTAATAAGATAATTTTCCTTTATGAATGATGCGTTTGAAATTTATCAAAACTTTTTTTTTACCTATAAATAAAGTGAACTATTATTAAACACAATATGTGATCTTGTCTCTTTTTAAATTATTAAAATAAAAGTTTGCTTGCCTAAAAGAATTGTTTCTTAAAATGTTCATAAAATATTTGTATAATACATTAGTTCCCTAATCTATTTTTTCTCGTAAGCCCGACCTTTATCTTACTGACAACCAAGTCTTGTATTTTGAGGGAATTTTAACAGAAGTGAGCATACATTGTAGATTTTTCACGCTCAAACCGAGATTAGCGAGACACACTTCGAGATCAGACTATCCAGCCCGTTCTACAATCTTCCGCAAATCGGTTGAGAGGGTTCCGTGACCTTGATGAGTTTAAAAAAAAAAAAAAATTTGTTTTGATCATTGGTGAGGAAGGGAGAGCGCAGGAACGCATGTTTTAGAGTTATAAAAAGAAAGGAAAGAAAAAATGAGTCCAATAATATCGGCGGTCTCATAATGCTTCCACCAAGTCGGTCGTGAAATTTTTTCTGGGGGGATCACACCGGTTTTATTCCATTAAAATAATTTATAAGCAAACTTCATCGATAAAATGTGTCAGTATTTATTTATCATGCAACCGTAGGGCAGTGATGTTTTTTAAAATTAAAAGTCTCATTCAAAGCGCAAACTCAGTTCGTTATGAAAATCGCGATTACCTACTACGTACAGTATACAAATTCTAAGTGACAGTTTGTCTTTTATCAGCCTGTGCTATCTCTTTTGGCATTACCATTTTAGTCTCCCCAACGGAATAAAGCAATTTTATTTAGGTAAATTTTAACGCAAGATTACGTTCCTCCATAACGGTCCTGCGGAAAGGAAAATTTTAGGCGCTAAACTGTCTGTCCTCGCGAGTTATAATTTTGGCAGCGCGCCAGACCCAGTCTATCGCTTGGACAAGTTAAACAGAAAAGTACCAAGATGCGCAAAATTTTGACACATATATATACACACATACATACAAAAGAGGTAAGCAACGATAAGTAATTCTACGTTAATAATCTGCGGTAGTTTCGTTAGAAGAGACTACCTGAAATTTTTTTTCTATTTTTATTGTTATATAAACCCGAATGAATGCAGCAAGTGAATTATTTTTCTTCAGGTTCCATTCTGTTCTATTTTTACCATGTTTTAATTATCTCGCTTTCTTGTGTGTTTGTCCCGTACAAATCTTGCAATCGATTTTTAATTAACTTCCCGACTAGCTAGACATTTGAAACTTTTAGAATAGCTCAGAGCACGATGACAATGCATTATTTTAATAATTTTAGCCATCGTTAGACAGAATTGAATTCATTTTCAGTTATTTTTGTTTTGTAGACTGGTGCAGCCATCTATCGGCCGGGACGGGAACGAAAAGTTAAACTTCCTTTTCTTTCAAGTTGATGGGATAATTTATCAAAAAACTTTTAAATACGTATTTATTAATACATAGAATTGTCAAGTTTATATGATTCAACAGAAAATGAAAAACATGGTATATAAAAAGTTCTTTTTATCTTGTAATTTTTACTTTTACACATCTGTAGGTCCTCCGTGGGGTTTGTAGAAGTGGGTACGAGCTCCCTAGGAGTGCTAATTCTATATTGTAGTGCCACCAAATCACAAGGATCAGCAGGGAAGAAATGTTATTAATATAACAAAAACTCCCTTATAATGAAAAAAAATTTTTTAATGTGTAGAGAAGCAGATCGATTCGTGTGCGATTTACAAACTTTCTGAAAACAATAGCGAACAATAAAATTTTGTTATTTAGCAATTCAATTTTGTTAAAAACAAACAAACAATAACTAAACTAAAGTCATGGCGCAACAGTCCGCTGTAGACCACGACCGTGGGCTTAGGGTGCCATACAGCATGTCTCAGTCAGGTGGTCAACCTGACGTGAGACCTCAGAGTTAGTTCCCAAGCATGCTTGATCCTCATTTTATCGACCCACTCAAGAGATGAAAGGCTGAGTCGACCTTGCCCAGTCGCAGGGTCGAACCCTGGACCTGTGTCGTGGCAGCTTGACGCTTTTAATCACTACGCCACCGGGCGTCAATTTTGTAAAAAGGCGCGATAAAAAATTATCCTGGAACTCTTTACTGCATAAGAACGAAATAACCAAATACTTTAAACATACATATACAAACTAAAATTGACGCGAGAAATTTACCAAATTTGATTAAATATGCGTCAAAATATTACAAATGTCGATTTTACTATAACTTAAGATAGAAGCACCGCACCTGAAATATTACCGTGTTTGAAGAAAATAAACATAGAAAAAAAAGAAAAATAAACATAAAATTAACCCTCTATGACGCTCTAAAATACTAAAGTAGAGGAAGAAATATTTAGTCGCAAAAGCTTTCCAAGATGAACATAACGGAAAAATAGGTCTCCAACGTTTAGAGAATACCAGAGAGAAAAATTCGTCACACAGGATAGTCGAGGCGCGAAAACATTAACCCTTAGCTTACGGGGACACATTTTCCCGATTCCCGGGAAATTTCATACCCCCTTATTAAGAACGGTCATTAAGGGGGTTATATATATATATACTAGCATTATTGCCCGGGTAGATATATACATATAAAATTTTTCATGCATTCCATCAAAAAAATACTGGGCTGCACCCCCCCGCAAAATAAACACTTCCCCCTCCCCCCCCCCCCAGACCAACTCTCAAACCACCCCTCAGAACAAACCTCTTATCCCCCGCGTATCGAATTAGACTGGTTGTGGTAAAGGGGTTGTATCCGCATTTAAGAGGTGCGCTTAGGGGCACAAAAATCATTAAAAAATTAATTAAAAAAAAACTAATTGAGCCCCAAATTTTGTTTTTCCTGAATTAAGATTCTCGGGTCCTAAACATTAACTGTGCCGAATTTGGTCCCGGTGGGTGAAACAGTCTATGATTCTATAGCGAACAAACAAACAGACAAGCTCTTTTATATATATAGATATATTCATTCTTGGGATACATGCTATCCCACCCCGTAAGGGAAAGGTTAACATGAATTTGAAAAGACGTTTCGGCATCAATTTCAGAAAATTTCCACATATTTTCAAGAATTGCAAACCCAATTTTAATAAGATTTTACGTGACTCTTTAAAAGCCGCTGGTCTTTTATGGAATCATTATCTGTATGGTAATGCTGCTGCGATTTAATAATAAACATAATTAAGAGAAAAGAAATTAATGGTGTAGAAGTTCGATTTAACAAAAAAAAATTTAGTAGCGAAGTAGACCCTCACCGATAACTGAGAGAAATCATCAAACGGAACAATATACTTTTCATGTAATACAATGTACCAGAAAATAACGTCCAACGTGAGAAGATTGTGTGCGATACCCAGACTTGTTTAGTCCGATGAAAACATGGATTTTTTTTTTTGTGACCAATTTATTTTATTTCGAGACATTTTCCCTTCTTTTCGTGACCGGTAGACATCATGTTCAATCCCCGCATTTTTTGGTAATAGTAGTACTAAAATTCTTTTGGATCAAGGCTTTTTTCGACGATTCCAAAAAGGAAGTTTTCTTTATAAAAGCTCTTTCATTTAATAACGGCAGAAATTTTGATTTTGCAAGATCGTCGTACCTTCCTATCGTAAACGATACAATGCAAAAAGAAGTGTCATTTTTAAAATCACAAAGCGATGAATTCTAAATGTGTTTAACCCTAATGTGTTACTCGAACTTAAAAAAAAAATTAATTTTAAAAATTAAAAATTCAGGTAGTTTCTTCTAACGAAACTACCGCGGGTTATTAGCGTAGTATTACTTATTGTTGCTTTTTGACGCATTTTGGTACTTTTCTGTTTAACTGTTTACTACTACTGGGTTTGGCGTGCTGTCAAAATTATAACTTGTGACGCCAGACAATTTTTCTCTCTCCGGAGGACCGTTATTGAGGAACGTAATCCTAAGTTAAAAAAGGAGTAGGGGGAGGAAATGCAGAACATTCTCTTTAATTGTTCAGCCACTCATGGCAGGCAAGCATAGGCGTATCGTGTTCCTAATTTTTTTTTTTTTTTTTTTTTTGGGGGGGGGGGGGCACGAATTGAATTTAGTTAGGGACCTCTTGAGTGCATTGACTGCCGGACGGTCCTTAAAATATGAACTATTATGATTTGTTTGAAAATGAATAACAATAGAATTGATGTTTGAGTAATATTCAAAAATTATACAATGAGAAAAAAAAATATGGCATCGAATTTTTGTTATGGATCACATTGTTAAAAATTATATTAATAAATAGTTCAGGGAATAGAGATTTTTCTACCCTGCAAAAGGTCAGAAAGTTCTGATTTTTTAAAATTTGTTGTATATATCGGGTTCCTAGCAAAAGACCCAAGTTTTCGACTTTCTCTCCCCTGTGCGCACAAAACCTCAAACATTCTGGAGTTTTTTCAAATTTTTGCTCATATCTTCGTATTTGTACATGATTGAGAAAAACTTCTGTACAAGACTTGTAGAAGGTAAAATTTACTACAACGTTGATATGTAAACTTTTATTCCATGACCATTGGCTCCGGCGCTACGGTCCGCCAAAGTCGAGCAAAAGTTTAAAAAACTCAATTTTTTACATCAAAAACTTTAGTTCTTCCGTCATATCTTTTAACCAGTATTTTGTAGAGAAAAACGTTCTTCATAAAATTTATTCAAGATGAAATTTGCTAAAATTTGCGTGTGAAATTTTTTTTTTTTATGATGATGATGATTAGCTGGTAAATAAGAATGAAGCAGAATTTGGAAAAAAGGCCAATTTTCCAATAAAAAAACTGTAGTTCTTTCTTCATAGTGTTCCGAAAGAAATACCAAGAAAAGAAATAGGGCCAAATTAGTCAACAATTTCAAACATTAAACAAAACTTTTAATTAATATTAAATTAAGCCTAAGTACATATAGTATGAATCATAAATGAAATGTAACAGCAGGAAAATTTCGGTTTTCTTCGTTTGGTTGTCGGTCTTGAAATTCGACTGGTTCTTCAAGCTGTTCTGCTCTATCTGTTCTAGAAGAGAAATAGAAACATCACCTTCTGCATCTTCATCCAGAAAAATATCTATCGAGTTCTCACAGGTCCCGCAACAGTGCTTACAGATGGAAAAGCACTTCAACCCTGCTTTTCTGCAGCCACAAGCCTTGTTGCATCCTTTTTTTCAGCTGCACGAAATAAATTGGAGAAATGATTGAGGAGCTTGGTTTTTACTGGGTCGAGTCCTTGACAGCTTCTCCTCCACCCCCCATTCCAGTAGATTCTTGAACACACCTAACCACGTCTGGATATGGTGGTACGTACGAAATATGTGATGCATGGCAGCATCATTTGTAGGTGGCAATTTACCTAAAATGAATTTACTGCCAGCGGCATATTTTGTGAATATATGGTAGCGTAAACTTTCCAATTCCCCCCCCCCCCCACCACCGTACAAAGATACCAGTATTTGTTCTCCTGCTTCAGCGACGCTAGACGCACTGGCACCTGAATACGCTTGTAACTGAGTGTTTCTCGAAGAGAGAGCTACACTTGCTTTTGCCGATTCCAAAAATTGAGGACGTGGTATCACAGCCACTCAAGGCGTAGATAAGGACATTTATCTGTATGATAAATGTCCTTATGTATGAATATCTGTATGATGATCCAGAAAATAATGAGTCTGGAGCACTACCTCTTCCAGGTTTTCTGAAATAGATTGGAAGCGAAGGAGGAACAAGACCTGTCCATAGGACAAGATCTATGTCCTCCCCCAGCATCATATTGTGAAGATAGGGATACTGCAGAGTTGAGAATCAAGACGTCGCATCTTCTGCAGCCTGTTTCACTGCTATATTATTATCTTCACGTTCATTCCCCAGCAATGAAATAAATCGACATTTATTGTTTTCATTTGAGAGAAATTTCTCCTGGGGCACTTTAAGTAGTGTAGTCCTTTCAAAAATGAAATCATTTGAATTAGATATGAGACTTCGTCTGCACCTTTAGTGCTATTCATCTCAGGATTCAGAAGGTAGCCCTCAAAAATTACCATAACGTTGGCACAGTAGTGATTTTGAATGAATTTCACATACCCTTTACAAATCTCATCAAAAGTGTGACCTCGATTCCAAACAATCTTATGGAGAAGAAAACCACCATCTGCTATCACAACACGATTTGATGGGAGCTCAGTCGTGATAGGTAATGGTGAAAAAACAGAATACAGAGATGACTTTGTGCCCTTGCGCATTTCAGCTTTTGTAAATAACGACATTGGGTAAGGGGATAATGCATAAGTGAAATAGCTTTCCAAATCTTCATCTGACTGCTTAGCAATGCACATTCTCTGAAAAAGCATAAGTGGATCAACCATTACCGTTTCACCTCGTACAGTTACAGAGCTTACCTTTTTTTTTCCGGACATTTTCACAGATCCAAAATTTTGACCAATGATCATGGAAACAGGAATGTCAAATAAATATTACTGATGGAGTTCAAAGAATCACAAATTATCTCTCCTTTAGCAACTTACATGCTTATGTTTTTTTCTTCTGTATTCCATTTAAAGTTTGCTCAAGTTTTCCGATTATTAAATTGTCAATTGTTTATAAGTTCTTTACACAGACTGAACTATACTAAAATAATAAATTACATTAAAAAACACTGTAAATCTTTACCTAAACAGCAAATTTTATACAATTTCTATACATCAGCAACAGGTCTTCCAGGAGAAAAAAAATATAATCAAACCAGATTGCCTCTTATCTTAATGGGGGGCGTTAATTACTTCCCAAACTGCAATTAACGCCCCCCCCCCAATCTTAAAAAAAAAAATTAATTATAATAATAATAATAATAAACACCACACTTTCTAAAATTACTTGAAGTTAAATAAAAATTATTTTATTGAATTGCATCAAATTGAATCCATTTCAATATTAGCTTCCAAATAAAATTTCTGAAGATTTTAAAAAAATATTTGCTTCTTCTCGTTTATAACATGCTCTTTTGCCATGTCTTTCACCAGTTCTGTTTTAGGTATCCAGTTCCGACAATTTTGATATCTATCTATTTATTTTACCATCATACGATCATTTACAGTTTCTTTTAAGAGATGGGGTGTGTTATGTTGTGATTCTAGCCACTTATGGAAAAACTTTCTCTGAGCACTCAGAAAGGTGAGGCAAAATCATCAAATGGGTTATAACTTTGATAAGATTTTACATTTGGGACTATCGAATCCATCTATAATACAACGTAGCAAATACCAAAATTCTGGAAGGTTTTCGTAAGAGGGAGGTATATCATGATTTAACCGAAATGATCTCCACTTGTAACATTTTACATTAATTAATTTAATGTTATTAAATTACATAATTAAATTATGCTTATAAGAAATAATGTTAATTTTTGCTATATTTGTAACTTACAAGGGAAAAACACAGATTTTGAATTATTTTTGGAAGAAAAAACCCCCCATATTCTCACTGAAAACCCTGATCTGCAATAGATTCAATATAACAGCATTTTCCAGTGAAAACAGTGTTTATTATAATCACATGCAAAGAATTCTTAGTATCAACATAATTTTTAAGAAGTTTTTAGGCTGTCAAAAACAATAGCACATGGCTGTCTTAATTTTTCTTTTCCCCAGGAGTGTAAAAATGACCCAATTTCTTAAAATTTGTTTCTATGATCTTTGGGGGTTTTTCAAAGCATTTTGGAACTTTAATTTACATTATTCCTAATTATCTTAAAATGAGAATGAGAAATCTAATAACACATGATAAACTTTGCATATTTCTGAACTTAAGTGTTATCAACAACAAATACTCATCACAAATTACTCATATTTTATTCAAATATAATTAAGTTACCAGAATTATAATAAAATACTTACAAATTGGTCTTCATCCTACAATCTGACTTATTCAAGGTTAAATTATTTTTTTTATTGCATAAACTGAATTAGATCACCCCCAGCCATAATATGAAATGCCTAGTTATTACTAAGTATTATCGAAAAATTCCTTCCTTGGCAATGCTTTCAATGATGCGAGATAAAAGTGGGATGGCTTATAGACTGCACTTAAAAAAATAAATAAAAAAAGTTGTATTTATATAATTTGTTTTTTATATTATCTACATTAATTTTTTTTCTGTCTATCCTCATTTGCCACGAGGCATGGGATGAGAGAGAGAGAGAGAGAGAGAGAAAAAAAAAAAAAGGGGGGGGGGGAGAATATGATACACATTTGTATCTTTTGTTAGAATTTTTTTTTGCTTGAAATATTTTGTCTCTGGTATGACCTGACTACAAAACGGATGCTAAATAGATACCCAAATTGAAGCAGCTACCAAGTGCAAATCAGTTTGGGAATGATTTCCTAATATTCATTTTCTTCGAAGCTAATACTGCATATAAGCTATCCTATATCTAGTGGCTATTTCACCAAACTGAATCCTCAGAATACTGCAGTATTAGAAAATTACTATAAAGGCATGTTTTCCTAAAATAGTTTTGTATCTTGCCAATTTCATAGGAACATATAAATTTTCAATATAAAGACTCAGAAATTTAGCATGACCAAATAACATATAAATGGAATACTTACTTTATTTAATACATGATGATATAGAACCTTATTTTCAGCATACTGGGTGATATAGAAAATTAAATTTGTTTATACTGATATAAACATGTTTAGTTTTCTTCCATTATTTAAGAAAATTAAATTTGTACCTTCTTATAATGACTGACATTTCTTGAATAACCTTAAATATTAATATATGATTAATCTCAATATTCAAAACAAAATAATTCTCTATAGCAGGGGCCGGCAATGTCATGCTCGCTGTTCAAATATCTAAATTTTAGTTATTTGAACAAACGTTCATAGTTGTAATGAATGATTTTAGTAAAAAATAAAATAAAAATCTTAAAACTGTAAAAATCAAAAACTAAACAGTCTGCTCTCTCGACAGTGTAGCTCTCCCCTTGCTGTGGTGAGCCAGCTTCTTTTTCCTGCTCTGAAATTGAACTCACTTTGAGCGTCAACATATGCTTGTGAATCTTTGTTTTCCAATATGAAATACTTAAAATCAAAGTACCGATCAAGCCTCACTGACACGCATTTTGACAAATGCCTGAGAACTCCGGATTCAACCTAAGTGCCACATTACGAGTTGGCCGCAGATTTGTAATCTCAAATATCGCATTATCTATTTTATGACTGTTTTGTTTAAATCGAAATTTAAATTTATGTATTAAAAATTTATGGTGCATTAAGGGGGTCCAGGACACAAAATTGTTCGAATTTTCGAAAATAATTTTATTGCATTAAAAATTTGTGTGTTCGTTTGTGCTTAAAATGACATTCAAACCATGTTTCTATCTTAATTAGAACAGGAGAAATTATTATTATTTTTTTGCAACATTCTAATAGTAGCCAATCGTTGTTTAAACCTGTAAGTGCGTTTTTCTTCATGATGGGTTTTTCCCGATTTCTCGTCTTTAAATTGTTATAAGTCAAGAACTGTTAAAAATAAATGGTTGAAACTTGTAACATGTCTTTTTCAACTATTTTACTTTAATTTTGATTCAGCAAATTTGAAAAAAATATTTACTTTTGAAAATATGATTTTTTAAAAATAAGTTACATAATTTTTTACGTAATTTTTAATCTAAATATTTTTAATTTTTTAAAAAATTAATATTTTAAAACATGGTGAATCATAATTAAAACTTAAATATTTCTGTTTAATTAAATGAAAAAAAATTAAAATTCGACCAATAATATTTCGAGTTATAACAATTTTAAATTATCCCACTTTTATTAACAATTTAAAAATTTTTTAAAAACTTTTTGAGAAGTTTTATGATGTGATTTTGCTTACAAATTATATGGTTAAGCATCACAAAAAAATTCAAAATTTTAACTCAATAAATAAAATTTTCAAAATGTGTCCTGGACCCCCTTAATATTTTCATGTTTAAATATTAACCCCCCTCCTCTTCATCCAGCTGTGCCCGCTGAACTCCCGCATTTCTGAAATATGCTCTGCTAGTAAAAAAGGTTGCCGACCCCTGCTCTATAGTAATTCAAAATGTCTTTGAATGACTGATGTATGAATATGAAAACAAAAGACATATTAATCGTAACAGAAGATACAGCATTCATGGAAATTCACTTATTAGTTCCTAAATGAAGTCATGAAAATTTAATCCCTTGCCTTGGAATTATATGTAATTATTAATCCTTAGCATGATTTAGAATAACTAATTGAATGATATATGCAAATTAACACATGTAAAACATTCCACGGAAATAAACTATGTAAAAATTTATTGAATTCTAGAATGTAAAAAATATGCATAAATTCAGCTAAGTTCCAGAATAATCATGTGGAAAGAAAACACATGCAAAAGTTAACAAAACACATTTTTGAAACGTCTAAAATTGATTTTCATTGGATAAGAAAATTAATTCCTCATTAAATTTATTAAACATGGGAAAATAATCAAGCGGGTACAAATGTGATTCACACCAGAAATATAAAACACCCATAATTAAAAAAAAAATTCTATAAATAATTTACAGTTTCTTATATTTTTCATAAATAATATGTAGTGATATACAATACGGGGAAATTTTGATGACCAATACTCCAAAATAAATGCAGGTGATAACAAGGAAAAATAGCATGAACAAATGAATTTAAATGAAAATTATGAATCATTGCACATTATATATATATAAACCATAAAATAGCAGAAAAACTGTTACAACTTATCACAATATATATATCAATGTTATACAATTCTTATTTACAGTAATTCAGTAGAAAGCCTAGACTGGAACATGTGTGCTGCAAATGCACTTTTCAATAGCTTGTTCTCACTCGATTGTAAGTTTACCCAGTGCTGCAGCACACTAAATCAGGCAAACAAGACACTTGTCCTCGTCTAACCAGATGAAACAAAGCTTCCAAAGCTGTATGTATAAGAAGTATATATAGAACTGGTACCAATTAAAAGAATGGATTCACATGGTGAACACAGGTCCTTAAAAATTAAGTTCATGTGCCTCAAGATTTATGATTGGATGTGAGCCACGTTAGTCCTTCATAGAGTCCATCACCTGTCGTAGCACAAGATGGTTGAACATACCAGTTGCGATCCCGAATACGAGTCAGTCCCAGTTTTTCTTGGATCTCATACGGCTTCATGGCTAAGGAAGGAGGATCATATTAAAATAAAATTATCACACTGCCTGCTTTTAGGTGGTCGAACAGGCAAGTCTAATTTGTAAATACAGAGAAAATTAGAAAGATAACAACAATACTTTTCTAGATCAGTAAATATGTATAAAAATATATACCCAAGATTTAGACCTGCAAATTTTCATAACTGAAATAATCACTTAAATGAAGTACCAAACTTAATTTTATTCCCTTACAACTTTAAATTTTGTTTCTGTTATAGAAAATTCACTTTTAAACTTTCTAAAGCAGTTTCAACCTTTATTTTTAAAATCTTGCAGCACACTTGAACATATAGTTAAATTTTGGTGGCACTCTTAAATTATGATAATATAAATATTATTACCATTATTTATTTTTTATTGTAGGAATGTATAATGGGTGTTTTATACACTGGTGAAATAAATTAAGAGAATTTGCATATTTTATCGAATTTCATGAAAAGAACTGAACTGAATGTAAAACCACTGCTTCCAGAAAAAAAATGCAAATCTTGTACGTTAAATATGTAAGCGTACACGTGTGTGTAGGCAGAGCCAGTAGAGAAACAGGCTTTATAAGCACGCGTAAGTTAAGACGCATTTCGTTCGCTAGCACACCTCGGCGAATCTCTTGATGTTATTTTGCAGCAGTTTGTAAATTTCAAATTGTAACAGTAAAAAATGAGTAACCACCAACGTTTAGATGATGGAATGAGGTGGCGAATTGTGGGGAGGCTAGAAGCAGGCCAATCTGAACTCCAAATTTGTAGACAGTTCAATTTAACGCCCAGCGTCGTGTGTAACTTATGGAAACAGTTCCAGGATACCGAATCCACCGAGAGAAAGCCTGGGAAAGGTCATCCAAGAGCCACGACGGTCAGAGAAGATCGCCATTTGTTGATTATAGTGAGGCGTAACAGGAGTGCTACAGCTTCTCAGCTCTCTCGTGACTTGTATGCAGCCACAGGAACCCATGTATCAAGGGTGACTGTTTCCAAAAGATTTCATGAGAGAGGGTTGTTTGCAAGACCTGCTATTTGCATCCGGCTCACTTCTACGAACAGGAGAATCCGTTTATCATGGTGCAGAGAGCACAGAGATTGGAGTATGGATCAATGGGCGACTGTTCTCTTCACTGATGAATCCCGGTTCAGCCTAAACACTGATTCTCGCCGTACGTTCATATGGAGAGAACCAGGGACCCGCTATCTACCCTCCAATGTCCACGAAATCGACCATTATGGCGGAGGAGGTTTAATGGTCTGGGCAGGCATCATGTTGGATGGCCGTTCACCTCTCCATGTCTTTGAAAGAGGCACTGTGACTGGTGTGAGGTATAGGGATGAGGTCTTGGAGCTCTGTGTTTGCCTTTTCAGGGGTGTAGTTGGCCCTGAGTTCATTTTAATGGACGATAACGCGAGGCCAAATAGAGCTCTTCTGGTCGACGAATTTCTAGAGAGTGAGGATATTCGCCGGATGGATTGGCCAGCCAGATCTCCAGACCTTAACCCTATAGAGCATGTCTGGGGAGGGCAATTGCAACTCCCCTCCGAGAACCATCCAGGGAATGAAAACAACGTTGCTGAATGAGTGGGACCAATTGCCACAGGAAATGATAAGCTGCCTTATTTCAAGTATGAAATCACGCTGCGAGACCTGTGTATCTGTAAGAGGGGATCATACCCCCTATTAACCCATTTTTTTTGTTTATTCTGTAACCGCTGTTTCATACCTTCTGACTCCAACGAGTGTTACACACGATCATGCGTGTGTATTACAATTATTGAATGGTTATTTTTGTTGTATTGTATCAATGTATGTACATATCAAATTTCATTAAAATCGGTACAGTAGTTCTAGAGATAATCGACCAAGTAAGCAAATTCTCTTAATTTTTTACACCAGTATAGATTGAAATCTATATAAAAATCTATAATCTTTCTCTATTTTAAATTTTGATATGTACTTATTGTGCTTTGGATTTCATTCAAAAATAATTTAATGCTATTTAAGACATTTCACTGCACACCATTTCTAAATCACTCCTCTAAAGGTTAAATATTTTAGTCATGTTTGAAATTATAGTAAAATTAACAGGAGTTTTGGTCAACTTTTAATGGTCTGGAGCAACAAAGCCAAACTGTTTACAGCATTTGAAATAATTATTTAATTTTGCCATACGGGGGTAAAATTGATAAATTACTACGCATATTGATTTAAAGTATAAATGAACATTTTTAGCATGTTGTTAAGTATTTCGATAATAGTCCTCTTGCAGCAGAATGCAAAGTTTAAAGAGGAAAGGCTAATGATATCAGATATGTTAGAATACTTTCTTGAACACTGCTTAAATAAGAAGAATTTATGAAAATATGGTACTTATAATATGGAAATTAACTTTCCAACAAATAGTGTTTCACATTCATACAAAAATAGCAACTTATGATTTGTTAGCTATTCTTAAGCTGAATCAATGGCTCTTGATAAACTGCAAGATCCCCAGGGCATTTTCCTGAGGGAGCCCTTTTAAGGGGAAAAAAAGTTCTTTTCCTCTTTTTTTTAAAAGCTACTGAGAACCCTGTATCCCACACTTTTTGACATACTGATAGATTCTATCAAAAGAAAAATTTAAACTTGCAGACTGAGAAAACTTGATTAATACTATTTCCTGAGAAATTGTCAAAAAATAATTTGTTTCAAAATATTCTGATTTAAAAGTAATTATTATTATAGTGAAGAATTATTTGATGCAGTCTAAGCAGCACACTAAGTTGGGTCCCTTGATACACTAGTGATAATGAAAAAAAGATAGTCTGATATTTTATGGAGAAACTTAGGAAATTACAGAATTTTTTTATAATGATAGCTGTTCTCTCAACAACTAATGGTGATAATTCTTTCCTCTTATGCATTTGTTCACACCAGAAATAAATTAGCAACAGCTAGGCTTATATACGTATATTAACAATCACTGAATGCAGATACTCGCTCGTATAACATCTGAAAAAGGCATGTTTATTGTTAAGTCTTTCAGCAGTGATTTTCATAATTTTATGTACTTAAATATGCTTTTTGGAAATATAAATTTTTTAATGATTTATGAGCTTAACTTTTATAGTTTATACATTAAATGAAACCAGGAAAAACAACAAATAAGTTAATAAAAACAAAATTACAAGATTTACAACTGAAAATATTCTAGTTTTTCACATGTTTAATACTAATGTAATGCAGACAGTTCAGTAATTTTAAATTAATATGAGTGATATGCAATACAAATCACTGCATTAAATCACTTAAAGAGGATGTCTACTAAGTTTCTGAAAATAAATTTCATGACTTTGGAGGGGGGGGGGGGATCTATAAAAAAATTTCCTGACATAATTTTTAAAAAGCCTCTTAAGAAAAAAAATATTTGAGGAAAAATTTTCAGATTATATAATTACCAAAAATTTCAATCTATAAAACACCTATTATTACAATAAAAAATAATCAATAGTAGTAATATATTTCAGCTTCTATGAATACAACTATGCAAAAAAATGTCTTGTAAGATATTAACAAACAACTTTGTAGATAAGTTATTTAAAATGCAAATACATTTTTATGTATTTATATACATTAGTACAGATACTTTTGGCCAATAATCTATATATATAAAACAGTTCCGTAACTGACTCATTCATTCACTGACTGACTGACATACAACGCACAGACCAAACCACTGGACCTAAAGGGCTGAAATTTCGCATGGCGATTCTTCTTATAGTGTAGGGGTGCACTAAGCGAGATTTTTTAAAATTTCTTCTTAGATTTTTTAAAATTAAATTTTTAAGCTGTTTTAGTAACTTTTTTTAAGTTTGCATTTAAAATAATAATTTGAGGGTTATAAAATTTATATCTCAAGAAAGATCATAAAAATTCCTTCAAAATGAGATCTTTTTTGAAGCTTTACCTCAATTTTCTGATTTTTGGTGAATTTTTAAAGATTAATTTTTAGAATTAAATTTATTAAATGCTGATCATGTGATTTCTTTTTCTGGTACTCTCAATAAATTTACCGTCAAGTGCGTAACAACAAAATAGACAAAAAAAACCCATTTTTTTTCTTTCTAATGCAGCAGACGATTGGATTTTATTTAAAAAAAAAAAACCTTACGATTTTTTTATAAATATATATATATATATATATATATATATATATATATATATATATATATATATAGATAGATATATATTTTACATCAATTGTATACATTGATCGTCGCATTTATTATGAATATATATATTTATTTTTTTGGCATTAATTGCATACATTGACCGTTGTATTTAATTTGAATGTACTCCGTAGCGAAGCGTGGGTTTTCAGCTAGTATTCCTATAAAAAAGATTATATTTTACAGGTAATTTTTATCAATTACCTGCAATTTTTAATAAAAATTACCTGTACACAGATAATTCTTATTAAAAATTATCAGTGTATAAAAAAAAGAAAGCTATCTAAAATTTTTTCTTTAAAAAGATTCCTATTGATATCAGTAGATAGAAAACAAAATTTTTATGCTCATCATTTTCAGCAGTTTATGATTTACTCATAAGTCTATTGTCTTTTGTCATAGACTTAAATAATTGTGTTTCTGCAAAGTGTGCTTAAGTTTGAATCCTTGATAAGACATGGAAGTTCTTGTGCTGCCTCCTGATAGGAAGCAGTGTTAGCTCACCTATTTGGTGCTCCCATAATAAAATAGACATGCAATGTGGAGGGACCAATGTTCTCAGGACAAAGTACCTCCCGCATTTAATTTAAAACAAACAAAAAAATACTGAAGTGTAGGCTATAAAACTAAAATACAGCACTTTTCTTCTGTTTCACAGAAAGATTTAAATCAACAAAATTGGGGATGGGGGAGATATATTTAAAACTTACTGAGATAAATATAAATTTTATTGATAACCTAACTACACAGAACTTACACACACAAATACAAATTAATTTCACAAATATTTAGACAGGTTTTTATTGGCAAGTTACTAATTTGAAACAATGGTGCAATAAACTTGGTCTATTTTACCTAAAATGTTATAAGATAATCAATTTATTAAAATAAATGCCAATAACCTGGGAAATTGTGCAAAGAAAACAAATATATTTGCTTTAACATTGTAACCTCAAATTTCAAAATGTCATCTGCTATCAGTATCAGGTATAGATTAACATACATATAATTTTTTTTTCTTATTTGGTAAAGCTTTAATTCACCAAAATATTAATACGTAAATTACGATAAAATAAGGATAGCACAAGATAACAGATTAAAATGCTCCTATAGCCATATGGCAAAAAAGGTGACTAGAAAACATGGGAACTGCCACTTATAGATAAGCTAGCTCCCATGCTATAATCAGCCATAGAGATAAGTTAATTTCTGATAAAGATGCAATGTTCTCAGACAGCAAAACAGAGGTAGCATTAATATTTATTTAATACATTCAGAAAAATATATAGGAAAGGCAAAACATGGTAAACTCAAAAAAAGGCAGCAGAACTCAACTGTTTCATAAGTTTTATTTACATATTCTGGGTCTTATAGGGTTTCCAGGTAATTTGACATAATTCAATGCCCCCCCCCCAATAAATAAATTCAAACCTTATTAAAGGTTTGATTCCCCCCCCCCCCCTAAATAGAGGTTTCTAAGAGAAAATAAAAGTCTATATATAATATTCAATATTATGAACCCCTTGCATCTGATACTATGTAACATTCTTTAATGCCACAAGATGGCAAAAAAGTACAGTACAATATTATTTACTGATTTTAAATCCTTTTATAATATTTTTAAAATGTATTTATGAATAACAACAAAATTCAGTTAATTATAATTATTTTCACAAGCCACAAGGAAATTTGCTGATCATTTGACTTGTTTAACTAAATTTAATTTGGGCATAAAAAAATTTACACACATACATTTTTAAAAATTAAAATATATATTTAAACAAAAAATTCATCATTAATATTGCATTGCCATTTAGCAACATTGTACAGAAGGAGTTAAACTTTTCATATTTATTATACATATTAGAAAAGATTTCTTTAGAGGATAAATATTTTTTTAAAGTTAGGAAAAGAGAAATACTTACCATGAGGCAAGTCTTGTTTGTTCGCAAATACTAAAATGATGGCATCTCTCATTTCCCTATCATTGATAATTCTATGAAGCTCTTGGCGGGCTTCATCAATTCTATCCCTATCAGCACAGTCTACAACAAATATTAAACCTTGAGTCCCAGTATAATAATGCCTCCATAGCGGCCGGATTTTATCTTGACCCCCAACATCCTGTTAAAGTAAAACAAATGTTTTTCTTCATGTGTTTTTTGTTTGAAATGTATTGTAATAACATATCAAGATACAAAAAATTTACACGAAATTACAAGATTTATAAAAATTTGTGATAAAACAAAATTATATTTTACACACAATTTCAAAGAGGCTATAAATACTGATTAATAACAAAGTATCAGCAATTAAGGAATTAAATCCCTGATGCATGTATAATGTTAGCAAGCAGAAATTTATGGATAGTATCCTTATGTCTGATTGAAAATTTCTTTAGATTTTAATGTTTCTTCCTGTATATGGACAAAAAATTTCCTTTTTTCCCTGTTTAGAGGGGGGGGGGGGGGGGGAACTAGTTCTTGAGAGGTTTAATCATTTCCATGCATTAAATACAGGATAACAAGCTAGTAAAATAGATAAAGTGATTTAAAAAAAAAAAAACTAAAAGTGAAAAGGACTACGAAACAGTATTCAGAGACACTTCTCTGAAAAGGAGCAGAAAATCTTAAAGAGTTACTCTTCAAGGCATTTAAAATATATACATCTAATAGACTCCAAAGGTTTGACATACTATGCAATAACTTACTAAAAACGCATGTTGTGAAAAACATCACGGAAGAATTTCATTGTAATTTCTTATTTAAAAGTCCCCTTCTGATCAAAATTATATTTTATATGATAACAAGAATTTTTTTACAGATTTAAAAATGTTACGTTTTATATATTTTAAGAACTTTTCCAGTTCTTATTGATTACACTTGCTTAAATACATTTTAACCAATTACTGAACAAGTATCTGGACTACTATCACCTGTAAATAAGCCCTAATACATTTGGCGACCATTTTGCCTTGAAACAGACATTTGTGCTTAAAGATTGTATATCAGACATTACAAACTATATAATACAATGCAAATATTTTTAAAAAATAAATAAATAACGATTTAACTTAATGAAATGGTTATATCTTACATACCTATTCATCATAAAAAAAAAAAAAAAAAACAGAATTTCCAGAAATACATTATAAAACTGTACTGATCGATGGTCATGTATAAAGATACAATATTTACACCAAACCAAAGATTGCATATCAGACATTACAAACTATATCAAACTATACAAACTTACCCAAACATTAAACTTGACATTTTTGTACGTAACAGTTTCTACATTAAAACCAACAGTTGGTATAGTTGTCACTGATTGTCCTAGCTTCAATTTATAAAGAATAGCTAACAGGGTTAAGGATTGCAAGAGCTTAAAAAAATTCCACATAAATAGATAAGAAAATACAGAAAATACATATGAGAATTATCAATAGCAAAAAAGTTTTGCATGTCTGAGATAAGAAAAATTAGTGCTTTTCCTTTAGTGGGACACAAGTGATAAATTACCAAATATGGTTTACATGTCGCATTTTTCGAATCTATTGCCTGTAATTCTCGTGATTAATGTGCATGAATGAACAAAATGTAGACTAAACATGAATTTTATTCATTATTGAGTAAATAATTAAGAGGCCAAAAATCTTTAATATCCTTCAAAATTTCTTCAAACAGATCATCTTTTGTAGTTGCCACAGAAACTCAGCTAGGTACAATTGCAAATGATACCATGCTGTTCCTTGATGTTTCTTATTTCACCATTTGGCTCTTCCTTACAATCTCTCGATCTTTTGAGTGGGTGCACCTGTTTCCGGATCCACAAAACTGAATTTATGATCAACTTTAAAGTGTTGGAATCCATCTGCTTCTAATTTTGTGGTGCAGTACACTTTCAAGGAATCCGAATAAATTATGGGGATCCTTCATTTATGCTGTTCGTAATTGCTTCCATTATTTCTGACATTGAATGAGTAGGTACTTGTACTAAATAATTCATTTGTTTGTCTACAGATACCACTAAATATTCACTACTAAAGTAAAGCACGTGCAGCTTGGTTTTTTTCGTTTGTGATGAAGCTTTCATTCACCTCAACAATCCTATTTGAACCATCTATTTTTTATGTTCGCATTTCTCTAATGAGGTAGTGCACACTTCTCCCATGTAGTTGTCCCAGTCTACAATTGTGCTGTGGGACATTTCGAGCTGTTTTTCGCACTATTTGCTGGAAGTCATTTCTTTGCTCCAGGTTTGTTTTGGAGAGCTACAGTCAATTTTTGCTACACGAGGGCTAATTACACCAGGATCTACTGCTTAAAGCCGAATTCAAATGGCTACAAATGTCCATGCCAAGAGTGGGATTCGAACCCACAGCTTTGCTCCAGAATAAATGAACCTGAGAACTGTAAGAAAAGGCAATCAAGATATTTCAAACCATGTTCCGCAACGAATACCTCTTTTGCAGCAGCATGAAGATATGTTGCATCGCCATTTAATAATATTAAAATACTGTATCATTTCATGGTTATTTTCACAAGTCTTATTTAATGGCAAAATCCCCTTTTCTTGGGGAAAAAAAAAAAAAAAAAAAAAAAAAAAAAATACAGCTCCTTCTGATACAGGTAATCCCAAATTTTCATTAATAAAATCTGAATTTCATCAATGTTTCGAGCATAATAGTACTACAATGTTTCTTAAAAATTTGGCATATCTATTATTTATTCAACTGTATTCATAGGGTTGCCAGGGTCACATGTTTTCATTCTTGCCAATGGCGATGCTTGTTAGGGCAAACACCAAATGCGCTGTGTAAAAGGAAAAGTATAAAAAAAATTAAGCTTATAACATAAATGAGAATTTTTTTAAAATTTAGTCTCTATGCAAGAGAAAAACAATGTTCCATAAAATTTTTCAACAATTCTCACAAACATGCATGTAATTATAAGCAACTATATGTTTAATCTAATGTTTTCACCTATTTTCCAAAAAGAATTCTATAATTTTACCCAAACCCCAACTCCTAAATTTCTTTCGCTATTCAATCAGCTAAAATTAAAAATACCTACATTTAAGTTTTAACAAACAGCTTATATACATGTTATTAAAAATATTTTGTACCATACTGAAAAAAATAATTCTATATGAGTGTTTTAACATAATACTGGGTCCTAAAATTTTGCTTTAAAAAAAAAAAAAATCAATTTTATAAAAAACATTAATTTTAACATTAAAATTTATCACATTTTTTGCTTGTACAGTAAATTTATTATCCAATTTTGTGATATAAAGAGAATGCTTTCAGCTAAATTCAGAAATCATCGGACATTCTTCTATTCTTAAGCATGAAAATTCAAGATAGACAAGCAACTAGAGTATATGAATATAAATATAAATTGCATAGCACTATAATGCTTGTACAATTTAAGAAATTCCAATCAATCTTACAGAACAGAAAATGAACTCTCTGACTATGCCTGGGAAATGACTTCCCAGATATTAATTTTTCTCTAACAGTAAATTTTGAAATAGTACCATCTGTATCCAAATACATATGCACTGTTTTTCATAAGATAAACAGTAATAACATTTGACCACTATTTCAGTTTTGATTCCAAGGAATTTATTAAAAGCATTGGTAGACCTCTAACTTACAAAATTAGTGACTAAACCCTGCATAACATGTTTGGTCATAAACTTTCACAGGTTTTGAAAGCACTTGCATAAGGTTTACTTTGAGATAATTCAACTGAATATTTTAATCTATTCCTGTTTTTGATGACTAAACAATTACAATTTATTATTTTCTATTACTTTGAGAAGTAACCTCTATGAGCTTAACAAAGATTTTTTTTTTGACATTTTGGGTTGATCTGCATCTTTTAACAATACAATTTCCTTCCTTCTACCTTAGCCAACTGATGCAAACAGAGAAATTTGAGAACTCATCTTTTATCTAAATGACAGAAGATCTATGACAAATGACAGCTCTGATTACCTTTCGCTCACATTTTTATCACTTCATGAGGTGATTTTTTGCTAAATCAGTCAACCTTTCAATTATATTTTCATTTCATGGATGATAAACAGAAGACACTATAATTAATATAAACCTTAATTAAAATTAAAAAAAAAACAAAAAAAAAAAACAAAAAAAAAAAAAAACACCCCACTAGTTGGCACTCGTCAAAACATGACGGCTAGATAGTAAATATATGTACTGATACACAAATTATACTCAACACATCATTGCCAAATGTTGGAAATCATAATAATGCACAGAAACAAATTAATGTGTTTAAGCAGCCTCGCGCTTAGTGAGTATCTAAAGCCAGATTTAAAAATGTCACTGAGCATGCGCAGAAAGCAATTTTTAATTGGAAATTATTGCTAATTAAACAGTGTGAAATAAATTTCCATCGGGTTTAATCTTATATTTCACAAACAATTATCATAAAAATAAAAATGGCAGAGAGATATCTAGAGAGACTCCTTGGAATAAACGTGTTTATCATTAAAACATGTCACTGAGCATGTACAGAAACAGCGAGTTTCTAAAGCCAGATTTAAACATGCCATCAAGCATGCGCAAAAATCAAATTTTAGTTGTAAATTATCGCTAATTAATAAAAATTACGGTTCCCCCCAAAAAAATTTGACAAATCTACAGGTTGAAATCTTTTGTTTAAGACCAAAATGAAGTAAATTGATGCAGTAGTTTTCTCTGACGGAACTGCCCAAAAATTCGGCCTAGCAACTTAAATATATAGATAATTCTGTTATATTAGTTTCAATTCCAATCACACTTATCTTTCTACTGATTGCATTCTAGCAAGTATGTACAGCAGGGAATTGACAAACTCAGAATTTTTGCATTATAAAAATGAAAGTTATATTTTTCTGAAAACATAAATACAAAAAACTCTGCAGATTTAAACTTCAGTCAGAAAAAATAAAAGTCAAATATCTTTCTTAGTCAAAAATCTAGAAAATTGAAATAAAAGTTTTAGAACTTTTCAAGATTTCTACTGTTTGTTAGAGCCTGATTATGCTGTTTTTTGTATATCATATCACATTCATCCCGAAACGTGGACCTTGTCCCAGGCTGATGAGAGAACCCTTTCAATTTTTGAGAGGAATTTTCTCCGATCTGTTTCTGGTGGCTTTTGTGATAACGGAGTCTGGAGAAGGAGAACTAACTCTGAACGTTATAGGTTATTCAGAGAACCGGACATTCTGAAGTATCATAAAATCCAACGCATGAAATGGGCCGGACACATTTTAAGAATGAATAATGACCGAACGACGAAAATAATCTTTCTCGTGAAGCCAACAGAAGTCAGAAGAAGAGGCAGACCCAGACTGAGGTGGGCGGACTGCCTCCAAAGTGACTTTGTCTCAGTCAATATCAGAGACTCGAAAGCTGTGGCACACAGAGGGAAGGACTGGTTCCGTCTTCTTGAGAAAGCCAGGGTCCAACCAGGAATGTCGAGCTATTGATGATGATGACATTCATACCGAATGAGTTACCACTGCAGAAACAATCTCGAGAAAAACATCTAACCTTCAACTAAACATGTTCTGGGTATACATATATATCATTTTTCTTCTTTATTCTTTTTTTAAAGGAAATAAACTTGTTTTCATAACTGAAATGAATGGTCACAACAAATTAATAAATGTTATATGAAATATTAGAGGCCATTCTCTTATATTTAGCCTCTTATAATTTGCGAAAACCAATGTGGGATAACTTTATTTTCTTTAATTAAAAACACTATTTCTAAAACTGCATTACACAAATTTTTCCTATTACTATTTCGCTTCAAGAGTACATTATCTAAGTTATGATAAAAAATATTGTTTAAGTAATATTCAGTTTTAAGGATACTTGTTTTACCAGCTGCATCTAAGCCTAACATCAGTATCCTCATCTCCTTGTTCCCAAATATTTTTGATAGCAACTTCCCCATCTCATCAGGCTAGATGAACAACACCTGAAAAGAAGAAAAAGGAAATAAATTATCATAGCAAAACAACACTGTAAATAAAAAACCCAGTAGTTCTGCTGTAGGGTGGAGATTTAGTTAAGAATAAAATTTAAAATAAACTTATACCCATAAAAGAAATTATAACATTTCCCAGTTTGTAACTTTCTATACACTTATGGAATTTTTTTGACATTGTTTACCTACATTTATTTGACATTCTGTAATAACATTTGCATGCTGAATAAATATTTTCAAAGTAAGCAGCGATGATTACAATGTATTCAGTTAAAGTAAATTGTTTTAATAATTTGAATTCTTCACCACCATATATATCCAAAAGACAAAACTGAACCATGTAAATTTCTGGAATATTGGATTTTCCTTAAGTCAAGCATGTTCAGAGCCTTTCGACAGCTGTTTTATAAAAGTTGACATATACCACTACACTACATAAAATAATTTACATAATTTTTGCAATGCATATCGATTATTTGGGGTCCTAAGCTCTGATTTCAAAGTACTTGTTCAATAACTAAAGAAATTAACAAATGCATTATAACTTAATTTTTCTTGAATTCAGAACATTTTAGAAGTTTTTTTTCTGAACTGCATTATAATTTTTTTTTTTTTTTTTAAATTGTATTCTGAAACTTCCAACCAGCAGGTCAAAAGTAGAAATGTCAAGCTTACAGTAAGTGATTTAAACCAACAAATTAATCAGATTCAGGAGTTTACAGCTTTCTTCAGATGGGAGTCATATTTTCAGATTTTCCCATCACAGCATCAAATTTACATGCATGCATGCATGTCTTTATAAGTTTTTTTTTTTTTTTTTGCTGTTATTTTTAGAAATAAAGTCACTACTAATATGATAAATTATTGTTTCCACCTAGCTTTTTTTAGCAGGGAAGAACATCCTGCCAGATGCTGATTAGTTTATGTTTATAATCCATCTAGGCCATAATAATAAAACTAGAATTAAGCTTTAAAAATCTTAAAAGTTTTAATTATTTTAAGTTAGTTTCACTTTGCAAAAAAGTAATGCATTAAATTAAATAATTATCACTCAAAATCACTGCTAAAGGAAATGATCTAGAATTTTTAAAAAAACTTTGCTCTAAAACTACTTTTTTTGTTCAGCTCTAGCACCTCTTTTATAAACATAATCTCATTTTAGTGTCACCGGAAGCAAATTTAGAAGTCTGTGCTAAACAAAGAAAATGTCTTAGGTACTTACATAGTATGTTGTATATATTAGGTCTAATATGAAATTTAGTTTACCTAGTTTTTGAAGTTAGTGAAACCAACTTTCCAAGCACAAAAAAGTTTAAAATAATATATACTGGCACTTTTGGCCTTTAAAATCAAAATAAATTATTTTTAAAAAAATGACTATTGATCATGAATAGTTTTTAACAAAGACACCCATATTTACTTATTCCTATATCTAGTAGGGGGATCTAGTAGGTCTATCTGGTAAGGTTCCTAGTAGAATCGATCTGTTGCAATGAGAGGGGAGAGTACGGGAGGGGGAAGACACACCCTTGGGTCAGATCTGACCTGCACCGTACTGTACTGTTTGAGGGTTAAAGCTGAAAGAAAGCTGCTGAAAAAAAAGGGTCAAACGTTAAAGTATAGCTTTCTTGAGGTATAAAAATAAACATGCAAACATGGCAGAAACTCAGTAGGGTGACTTTCAGATTTTCGACAGCTGCTAGTGTGGCATAAATGATTTCTTTTAACAGGAAAAAAGTGATGCAGCATTTTTGTATTATTTAAAATATTGATTTCTATTATTGTTTGGTCCCTAGAACTGATTTTTCTGTACTTTAGCTGTTTTGACCTATTACTAAATGGCAAAGATGGAACTTTATGATATCCAGAATACTTCACATCCCTCCAAAAGATAGTTCTTGCACACTGATATAAGCTGCATGCAATGAAGTTTCTTTTGATCAATCACACTTTTTCACACGTTTCTATAACAACTTGCAAAACAATCATATTTTTGAGCAAAATAGTATAGAAGCAGATAACTACAAAAGGTTCTGAACAGAAGAAAAATGAGTTATCATAACCTCTAACAAAATATGATTTGAGAGAATGAGACATATGTAAAGAGTGAATAAAATAAGTATGTCTATTCAATACTTGTCTCCATCACGTGAAAGCTAATTTTATTAGTTCTTGGGGCAACTTGAAAAACAAGGGAAGAGACAAAAATTCGGTCAATTTAGAAAAATAGAAAGATGAAAAGAGTTGATACTGATTTTGCATGAAAAGCTTGTTTTAACCTCTGCAAGAACTGAGTTGATTGCTAAGTGAACATTATTAATATTGAATGAATTTCAAGAACTTTAGACTATCAGGATCTGCCTTAAAAATGATTCTTCTACATTGCTACTACAATTGAAAACAGAACCAAAAATCTCTCATTTGTAGCAACATTAAGCTTCAACAAGCCAATGCCAGATTAGATTTACACAAGAATATCAAAGTTTCAAGAATAGTGTTTTCCCGAGGAGAATTAATGAAATTATTGAATTTTACCCAGATATACATCTCAGCAGTAATGGTACATGTATAATTTAATAAAACTATCATAACATTAATAAATAAGGTCTTCAATAATGAAACTCTGGACATCTGCAGTTTAATACATCATAGCAATTAAAAAAGTATTGTTAAAATTTGACAGAGCATCTTTAGATTACATTACTGCATTCAATTTGTTTAAGAACTAACAAATGTTAAAACACTTACTAAATCACTTTAATTTTCTTTATCAGAGACAAAAAAATCTTAAATATAATTACCAACATGACATTACCAACAAAATATATAAAAGCATAAAATTATTTATAATGGGTAGTGTGCAGATTATGTGTGTTTAAATATAACCAAACACAGACTTTTTTCTTCAAAGCATAAAATGGCTATTTGAATTTTTAAAAATAGTTTTTGCTGATTCTTAAGCCCCTTAAGGTCTAAAGGCAAAAATCAATCAATTAAAGTTACACTGCAATAAAACGCAACACTCCAATAAATAGTATAGGATAAATACTTCATAAGCAATGTAGCATACATCAACACATAAGTGTGACTTCTGTCCAAACCTACAACTATTAAACATCTTCAGTAAGGGGGTGGAACCCTGGTTTTTAGACTAACTTTTTCATTATCACCAAAGTACTACTTAACATCTAATATTCATATCCAATGTGTTAAAGACAGATTTGCAGCAAAATAATTTTATAGGTATGGATTTCCAATGAAAGCTGAGATACAAAGCAATCCCATATCTCCTTTGATGCAATCATAACACAAGAGATCCAACATAAACACTAAATGCTACACTGCGTAATCGAAAAACGTTAAGAAAATCCAAGGAATTTAGATACGCGTAAATGTTAAAGGTGGTTAAAGGTTAACTCATTTACGTCCATGCTTCAGTTTAGAGATTACCCTTATATTAATTTATTCGTTAATCGCAACTGAACTGTAAATTTAGAAAAGTAATCTCAGTTCAATGAAATCAATCATCATAAAATGTAAACTTTCGTTCCTATGTAAAGTTGCTGCTCTACACATGTTCAATATCATTGAGTAGTAATTTATAAAAATTATGTAAATTCTTTAACGGGTTAATATATCATTTAAAGTTGACTTCAAGATTTGTTTAAAAAACAGTATTCTCACAATAAATCCATTGAATAAGTAGGCATAGGTTCAATACGGGTGAATCAAGTCTAAAATATGAAAATAATAATATCAACGCGAATAATATGTTTTATCTATGTGGTGTAATATATCTTTTCTTTAAAATATAAGATATTTTTGGTAAACTTACGTAAGATTTCACTTTGCAACCGGTAATTTCAAGGCGTTGGTCGGAACGAGTGAAAGCTTCAATGTTTATTCATAAAAATGTTAATACATGAAATGTGTTTTTATTACTAGTGACATAGCTTCCTATACATTATATAAATAGCAATATTTAGGTTTTAAACGCAGATTTACTACTCCAGCACATTCCAAATGAGTCTCATTGACCTCAAAAAGATGAATGCTTAAAGTAACGGAAGTAACATTTCCAACAACTCCATCGAATTTCCGGTTGAAACATATTGCCAAACATTATCCTAATTTCAGTTGCAAACTGCAAAAATTTAAGCAGATTTTATTAAAAGCGTTTCGGTATTCAAGATATTTAGATATATTTTTTAAATTTCAGCTTACATTCAAGATTTCTTAATTTTTATTTACAAACAGAATTTAAAAAAATAATTTTAAGTTGTTACCTTTTGCATTCTTTAAAAAATACATTGCACACATCGCTAAAATGATAAATCCTACTTGCAGTAAAAACAAAACAAGTTTGATGAATATTGGGGATTTTTAACTTATCTTTTAAAGGTCTTTTCAGTATCAGTAACTTTTCCTTATCATTTAGGCAACAAGGTGAAGTGGTACTTTTGAAATTTCAAATTAAAGTAATAAATGTGAGGTTTGGCATCGTACAGTTCAAATAAAATGAATTATTGAATCTTCCGAAGAGATGGATGGAATGCGTTCATATTGTTTTATAGTTATGAAATTGAACAATAACACCCTAAATATTCCATACCCTAATAAGTCCATTTCTTTTCGATGTTATTAAAATATGGATCACAAAGAACCTTACCGTGCTACGAAACTGGTAAACAAACAACTCTAAATTAATTTGACTATTAATGATATCAGATAATTTAACTATTAAACAGCTATGAATATGAGATTGCATACTATTCAAAATGTCTTAAGATACATAAAAGATGAAACATTTAATAAATTATTTAAACTGAATATACTTGTGCATTTTTAAGTCAAAAATTTATTGCATTGTAATTTATATCATCAAGTGGTTTCTAATCACTGCGATTTACCAGTTATAAGATAGCTGAAACGATAATTTAAATGGGAAATTAATTCTGTCAAAAGATTTAGCAAAAGGGATTATGATAATCAGAATCTATATTATAGATGCAGCCGAATTGTACGTATCAGGTGTTTAATTAATTTTTAAATGACCATCCTTGTTTTTTTTACTCAAATTGTCACTGAATTCAGTTTTCTATTTTGTTCGTTGTCATGTACACCACTATTCTCCTTCCATGCACATTTCATTAGTCATTTAATTTTGATCACGAATTGTAAACAAACAAACAAACAAAAAAGTTTTACTGATTTAACCCTTATACTTGCATTTCACTCAAAGTGGAAAATAGATTATGAAAACTCATGATATTAACACTTTAAATGTTGAATTTATGCTGCTGTAAATGTGACAGGATAAGTTTTGGAGCATAAAAGTGATGGAGTAACAGATTTTCAAAACTGTTATTCTGTTTTGCTAACTTTATTACTATGTAGATTAAATACTTTTAAAAACCTATTTTAATAAATTAATAGGTAAAACTTTACTCATTTGATTATTTTTACTCCTCAACAGTGGAATGAAGTAATAACAGCTTTTCAGCATGGAATGCCTTTAAAAAAACATCGCAGAAAAATGCATACATATCATGATTGTTTCATGGCATCGGATGCTGTTACATGGGTCCATTGTTATTTGCTGAATAATCCAAACTTTGACCGTGATGTTACCAGGTATTCTTTTCTTATTAGTATAATGTATTGATTTAGTACAAACTTGGATTTTATATGTACAGTGGAATCTCGATTGATTGTTCCCCTAATCATCGTTTTCCCGTATATGTAACTTATTTCACTCAGTCCTAACAATCATATTTTTTTGGTATATACCCGCATTTATTGTTCAGTTCAGTCTGTTCCTTGAAAGACGATAGATCAAAATTCTACTGTATATGCACACATCAGTATATTGCTTTCATAATAAGGACATTTGGTTATTTAATGTTCTTTTATTAGATTTGTTTAACAGCTCCTCAAGAAACCTACTTAATATATTACTCCAGAAAAATTTTTAAAAAACTTAAAATTGCTTATCAGGACAGTTTATTGGGGTACAACTGACATGGTTTTTATGGTTTCTTAATTTTTATTTGCAAGTAAATTAAGAAAACTATTCCTATCTTGAGTTCTTACTGTCCAAACATATTTTTAAGAATCCTTAAATTTTTAATTCTGAGACCATGTATTATAAACACACTGCTTTTTTTCTTTTCTCATTTATGTTGAACTAAAATCTACTCTCATGGTGGCAAAATTAAAGAATTTTTTTATAGAGTGACATGAGAACTTAAATTGATCATTTTTTTTAAATAGAGATACCTGCAGCTAATAATTAGCAATCAATCCTTTGGTTCAATTCATTCCTGTGAGAACAGTAGAAAAATGGTAGGGGAAATAGGATTTGTAATATTTGTGACTGTTGGTAATGGTGATAATTATATTTTGAAAATTAATTTTAATTGAGTTTTATAATATAGTTAATGTGATAAATACTTCTCTGAGAAGCACTATAATAGTGTTAGAGCAGGGGTACTCAAACTGTGGCCTGCAGGTTGCTTTTATGTGTAGCCTAAAACACTCACTCATTATCAGTGCTTTTGTAAACACAATTTTGAAAATTAGTGCCTGAAAAATACAAAAATATGTCACCTGCTGCTCATTTGTTCAAATAAAAGTTTCTTTGTAAATCATTCAATTTCAAAATGATATATTCGAAGAATGTACATAGAAATCGGCTTACTGATTCTTACCTTTATGATGTATTGAGAGTAACATGTAGCAAGGATAAAACTTTATTTGTCTAAAATAGTCAAGTTTGTATAAACATAAGAAAAAATCACAATCATTTCTAAATAAATGTTTGAATACATTTAGGTTATGACTTTTATTTTTTAGATTATTATATTATATGGTATAGTGTACTATGTTGCAGCCCGCATAACGTAGCAAACATATGCATGTGGCCAGAGAGAAATAAAGGTTGAGTATGATTGTCATAAGATTATGAGTTTTTCAAGAATAATAAACTAAGAATGATTGGTATTTCTTCTAAAAGGAGTGTTTGTTTTGTCTATTATTATTTTTTTTCACATTAGTTATGTAATATTGTTTTTGTTTTATCAGGTTAGTAAATTATTAGGAATTGTTCTAAATAAATGTCTTGCTACTTTTAACTTACATAGATCATTTTGTGGAGAGTTTTTTTTCTTTTCCTTATAAAAGAAAAGATAGAAACCTGAAAAAAAATTAACATCTTTTTAAAAGGTTCTTAAAATATCTAAAAATGTTACTCTTAGAGTTCATGTGTGCCAAAAGATTCTTAAACTGAGTGGGTTAATATGGTACTATTTAGTTTAATATAGAGCAAATCATCTTAATATTTAATAATTTATAACTTTATATTCAATATAAAATCTTGCCCTTCTTTGTTACCTGTAAACAAACTTCTCAAAAAAAATTAATTTACACTATTTTTAAATGCCCCCCCCCCCCCCCATGAAGTTGTTCTTGTTTTTTTTTTGGGGGGGGGGCATTTTTAAAGTAGTTAGTTTTATTGTCTTTTGTAAAAATTGTTAGGACTCATTTTAAAAAGGCTTTTGTTGTACATTGGGGTCTGTATGTATGGGAAAAGACAAGAATATATAAAAGTTATTCATAAATTTAACATTTTTAAATAGCTAAGGAATTTTATACCAGATTCCCTCAGCTCTGTTATGAAGTTGTGAGGATTTTATAAATACTCATTTCAGTCTAAATATTCCTGAATCATCAATCATTTACTATGAATAAGTGTCATATTTTTTTTAGAATTTTTTTTTTAAAGAAATGTTAAAAGTAATCGAATCTTTATTCCTTTAATAATGTCTTTAAAGTTTCTTTTAACATAATTTTGGAATGGATGTGATCATGTTTCATTTACTGCAAATCATATGACATTAAACAAGATAAGCATTTGTATATTTTGGTAAAATTGTTGAAATTTTCTTGCATATCTTACTATTTAAAAAGTCAAAATGCATAAGTAAAAATGAAAAAAAAGAATGCACATTCTAGAATTGATAACTGTTTTCATAAACTGATGCCATTCTCTTTACATGTAATATGGAAATAATGCAGTTCTGAATGTTTATGGTTAAAGATTTTAATGTAAAATGATGTTATGAGGTTTGAATAACTTAAACCAGTTTAACTTATGTTTTTCAGACAACAAGCCATTAATTTACTTGGAAAGTTTTTTAAATGCCATGTAATTGAAAGCATCACATCTAAACCCCAAAAGTGTGAATTTTCTGATAATTCACATTTGTACAGGTGATATATTTTTATTTCATTCATTTGTTATTACAATTCATGTGATTATAACAATTTTTTTTTTTAGTCTTAATGAATAAATTTTTAAACATTGATACATATTGAATTCTTCTCCTTCCTATTGAATTATTGCAAGTTTTATGTCATAGCATCTATGAAAATTTTTGTTTTCTTTAAAATTGAAATTAATCTTAAGTAAAATAATATATGTAATTTATTTATTGGGTTAAAATTCATGTTTGTGGGGTTTTGTTGAATCTGATTAATATTCTGTATTAAATTAATTCCATGTTGCACGGTAATCATTTAGACAAAACTTCTTAATATATATCGTGCACAATTGATATTTTTTGGTATTCCTGTAGCTATTTAATTGTTAAGTGTAACATTATTACATATCTTTCTAATTTTCCTATTATAAATTCCTGATTGTGGGTATAACATTATTCAAGTTTCTCTTAAAAATTCCTCTTTAAGTTTCAGGGTAAAAGTATTTGTAATTTCATTATGTTTCCTAACCAAAAGCACCGCCTTAAGAAAAGTTCTTTAGCAAATTCTGAGACTCACTCAATCAATGTATGCAAGATAGTTGAAAGCCAGTATGATCAATTTAAAAAATTATTTATAGAATCTTTTATTACATTGTAAAACATATAAAACTTATACATAATGATAATAAAAAAAACAAACCCCTGTGATAAAATTTTAATTTCTCCCTTATAGTTTTTCAAATCTCTCCTCCCTCCCAATCCTCAACCACATTAGACACTGTCTTGTTATAAGTAAAACTTATTTTAAAATTTTTAATTTTGTTTTTTCTGTTTGAAAATATTTTTTGTGAGTATCTAAGAAAGAAAAACCTTTTCTTATTTTTAAGATTCATTCCAATAACACCTCAGAAGTTCAAGACACTGCCTCTCCGACTTGTGCAATCTCCATACTTTTGCAAAAATAAAGCAAATTCTAATAAAAAAGAAAACCTGAAACCTGTAAATGTAAACCACAAAAATTTGCCTGAATTTCAGAAAGAAAATATTCCAGAGTGCATATTTGTTGAAAAAAGATGTCTCTTACTGAATTAGGATTAGTATGGAAAACTGCTACTTTAGCTAGGTAAGTCTAGTAGGATCTTGAACTTACTATTTTAAATATGGATCATAGATTGAAAATGTAGTAACCAATTTATTAACCTATTCTCATTTCTATATTTTTGTTCTTATGAATCCATTTTATTATCTCTGACCAAAAGGCACTGGAGGTTTTCAGAAAAATTCGTGATGAATTTTTCCAAGCAGATCAATTTGTCCTGTTATTTTTTTAATGTAATCTCGAAAATAACTGGATGCAGGAAATTTAGAATGAATCAACTCCATGGAGATGTAGCAAGAAACTTATTGAAATTTAAAGGGCAAAAATGTTAAAACCAACCCTTTTATTAGAGATTTAAATGTATGTTGAATATCCTAAATATGATGGCTGTTTTTAAAATATTGTTTGTACTATGTCTATGAATTCCACTAACTTCATGTTATATCTCTGAGATAACAAGATTTTTTTCATGATTAGTGAATTCTCTTTTACTACAGAATGGTCATTAATGTTAAATTAAGGTTTTGACATTTGGGAACTAAAGTTTATAAAATAATTTCATCGCTACACTCTTTAAAACATGATATGTGTACCTTTTTATGAGATTTTAATATATTGAATAATCAAAATTCAAACCCCCAGTTAATTTTTTATCTATGATTTATTTGTATATCTCCACCCATTAAATTTCCTCCACTGCATTTTACAGAGCCTGTATGTATTGGAATGAAACTATTTAAGAAACTGTTTTATTGTTGATTTCAATCATACATGTTCAATAAATTATTCCTACAGATTACAAAATCAGTTACCAGAAATTGATGTGAATGATTTATTTGATGAAAATTCTGTAAATGGGCATGTGATAAAACATAATGTGTGTCGTATCAGTAAGACTGGGGTAGTTTCTCTCATTGATAAAACAGGTTAGTTATATTTTAGTAGTTATCAATTTATACAATCAATTTTAATGCTTATATATATGTATATATATATATATAAATTTTTATGTTTTTTTCCCAGATGATATTCCACATTGGGTAATATCTGCTATGAAATGCTTGGCTAACTGTAAGTTTTTAAAATTTATCATAATTAATTGCAAAAAAATACTAAGTATATTTTTTTTATTCAATGAGGTACAAAAATTTGGCTTAAAATTTGGCTTAAATTCAATGTGTGTCTTAATTATATAGTTTTCTTCGTGTGTGTGTTTGTTTGTTTGTTTTGAGGGGGGTCTAAAAAATTATTTTTTGTCAGCATTTTTATTTATAAGGAGAAAATTTCAAAAGTTAAAAATATTCTAATAGTTTTATTTTTTTTTAAACCCTCTAAATTCAAACTTCACGCTAAATTATTTTTTTGCCTCTGTCATTTACAATAGTAAATTACAAAATAAGCAGAGTTGAGTTTTATGCATACAAAAAAGATTAAGCAATTAAACTTTGTATTGATATGTATGTGTGTTCTTAACAGACAATAATAAATTTTTCTTTCAATACAGAGTTTGTAAGCATTTGGATAATTGGGAATTGTCCGGGAAAATGTGATTAAGAGATGAATATGAAAATTCAGGAGGAAACTTAATTTTGCCACAAAATCTGTAGTCATCAGGAAATTTCTTGCAGGATCCCTAAACATTTGTTTCCAAACCTCTGATGTTTTATATTTGAATTTTTAATTAATCATTCATAAGGTGTCAGTTATTTACTATGAAATATTATTAACAAGTTTTTCTTGAAAATGGGACAAAATATGTAATTAGAAACCAAATAATTTGAAAAATTATTTTGTTTCTAATTTTCTCAAATTTTGATTGTTTACATCCAAGTAAAGGTAGGTAAACTATGAAATTATACTTTATCCATCTAACTGAAGCCTTACAGTTGTATTTTGTTATTTTGGAAAATGCACACTTCTGTTTCATGTGTTGGGAATACTAAGATTTTGAATATGAAAGACAGGAATATTTTCATGTATTTTGGTAGAACACTTAACCCTTTTTACCAAGTTTTTTAAGCATGATTGTATGTACTTTAAGCAAATCATTTTATATTTTTTATTTTCTTGAGTAACTTACAACGTGTACTTTGTCAGTTGCTAGTAAAAATTTAGAGAAATACTCCATTAGGAATTCCTTTTCCACCAGCATAATTATCTGTTATCTTATTAATAAAATCGAATGTTTGTGTGTGTGTGTGCGGCCTCCAGACTTACAGCCATGAAATTTGGCCATAAAATTTGGCACACGGGTAGTGAAGAGTCTGAACATGTGCACCTCGAAGCACGAATTTTAAATTTTATTATCGTTAATTTTTAATTAATAAAAAACCAACAATTTTTGAAGGGTGAGTCCAGAAAGAGCCTCTCAGCCGCCTTTCCGCTATATTTGAAAATGGTTATTTTTTTTCTTGAAAGTACATAAATGTTAAATATTTGGAAAGAGCTTTAAAAACTGATAATTTTTTCTGTGTACACTTAATCTGTTACTTCAATAGTTTTAGAGTTATTTGGATTCTAATCACGGGAGTGTTAAGGCCGTGGCACCATCTTTCGGTTCTGATTACGATTGAGTGCTTCATTAAGAAATTATGGAAGAAATATAATTCTACAAGGGATTGTTTTTCCTGGGTTATACAATAAAAGAGATGGCTCCACGAGACTGATACAGTATGCGCTATATTGAGTGTGACACATATTTATTGTTGCACCACAAAATTTCAATACCTTTATTCGTTGTTTTTAGTGTTTCCATTCTCTGACAATGATTGCTGTAAGCCCGGCTAGTGCCTTATATAATAATTGGGTTGAGAGTGAGAAAGGAGAGTTGATATGCAATCAAGGTTTGATAATATACTGATCTCTTTAAACATGACACTAACACTGAATTATGAGTAGTGAATGAGCTTGCAATGTTTTGAATGAATTTATTACACTTTTTATTTATTTATTTTTTTGTTTCATTTGAAATCTCCTCATGCACCACAAGGTTTTATTACACATTGTGTGTGTTTTTTAAACTGAACTGTTTAAATTTAACAGTCTGTAAACTGCCATAGATTACATACATAGTTTAGTTTATTTCATTTAAAGTGAATTTATTAATAAACAGATGGAACTGGTATCAGGATTCATAAAAATTATGAAAAAATGATCAGTAGATATAAACTTTGAGAATTTTTTGGGCAAATATATTTTTTACTCTCATCAGTATAGTTTTGAAATCTCTTAAAGCAAACACATACTACATAATGCAATGTTAAAAGAGGTGAAAAGTTGAATTTTAAAAATGTTTAGTTTGATAAATTTTACTTGTTAAAATGAAAGTTAAGCATGCTGAATAAACTTTCTATCCTTTCATATATGTATATGAAATGTTCACTGCCATTTATATTTTAAAACTATGACTTTGTGCATGGTGTCCCCAAGGTAAATGATAAATGTGTAAATTAATTTGACTGCATAACTGTATCATTGAGCTATGTGTTACTGATGTTCAGTTTTAAAGAAATATGTTGAGTTAAAAATTATAAAGCATTTGCATACACTTCACATCTCACCTCAAGCATGAGCATAGGGCAAAATGTTTGAAGTTAAATGAATAAGATAAAACTCATATAGAAATGTATGCCAGAGCTCAATGTGTAAAGTGCATGGTGTATATTTTTTGCTTTTCTTTTTCACTGCCTTACAGTTATGTAGTTTATTATTTTTCTCATTTAGTTTTGTATTTCTTTGTGTATCTCTTGGTGGTAACATATTAAGTGAATATTTTTATTTAAGGGCCTAATGCAAGTGGAAGTGGTAGTTGTTTGCCTAATTATCCTGGATTTGAAAGAGACGTTTTTAAAGTTGTGAGAGATTTCTTTATAAATCCTCAAGTTCCCCTACTTCCTGCATTTTTATCAACTACTATGCTTACTGTTTTTTGTAAGTATTTCTTCTATAAGGTAAAATTTGTATGCATGTCTTTGTTAAAAGTAGAAAATATTTAGTAATAAGTTGCTGAATATTAACTTTAAGTAATTTAGAATTTTATTTTACTTTTTGTATCTTTTATATTTCCAAGATGAACTCATACTAGTTATATTCTATAATAGCTTTCAGACCATACTTCTTTTTTTTTTTTTTTTCTTCTTTAATATTTAATTTTATATAATTTTCTGTATGAAGTAAAAGTTTTCCTTCACTTTATTTTACAAAACATCTTTACAAAATGTACTGCAGAAATCTACTATTTTATGTAATGTCAAAATTTTAATTTATTTAAGAGTGGTATTTGCATGGTAATTTATTTATTTTTTAAATTAGCTACGCTTAGTTTAGCCTTATAAAATTTATTCCACTGTTAAACTAGAATTTTAAAGAAATGAAATGAATAAATAAAATAAGAAGCTCTGATATTTATTTTATGAAGAGAAGAAGAAGTTGTTATAAATTTTTCACTTTTTATTTTATTTTATTGCAAATTATAGATCTAGATATTGTTCTTTTCTATATTACTATGAAAAATATTTCTGAGGGAGTTTTTAAAAATGTCAGAAATGTATATCATTTGTTGATTATCTCTGCTTTTTAGTGCACTTGTGATCATGGTAAACAAAATAATGCTTAATTAGGTCTGCATATCATAAAAAATAAACTATTTGGAGGTTTTAAAAATAACTGCATATAATGATTTAAATTAAGATCTTTCCACTTGGAATTGCAGCTGCACTGATGTGAATATTCATTCTGGGAATTCAGAATGTCAGTTTTAATGGAATGGTAGAGAGCCATGTTAGCAAATTGGAAACTGCTTGTGCTGAACACATAAATATAAGGTTACATTATCATGTTTTGAACATTGACACAAATGTGCCCAAATTATAACCAGGGTTGGTATATGACAGTTATGAGGAGCAATGACCAAAAACTTTCAGTATTTCATTTTTTAATTATCTGGAGAGAAACCAATGACTGTATGATGCATTGAAAGCCATGCTCTTGAAAAAGAAAGGAGACAAGTTATTTTTGGTACACTTGTGCAAGAAAATCCAGACTTTATCTTGCAGCTGTTTCTAAAGGTATCACAACTTAAAAAACTATAAAATGTAAATTTATGTTTAAATGATAGATTCTAATATTTCAGTTTTTGAGCTTAATAGTTCTGAAAAGGAACTTGCACCTTAATATCCACAATAAAAAACAAAAGGGTGGCAGCTAGTTTCAAACTAATTAATAGTTCATCAACAGGCTGTGAAGCATTAGGAGTGATTCCTTCATAGACAGTTTACAAATGTTTAGTTCATTTAGTTAGTCAAAACATTAGTTTGAAACTACTTGTTCCTCTTATTTTTAATTTTATTTTGGATATTAAGAAGCTGTATTTTCCTGTTTTGCATTTATCATACGTTTCCTGTAAGTTGTAAATAATTATAAACAGTTTTCTTGTTGAATTATGTTTATAATTATTGAGTTGATGGATGGGTATTATGAATTATGTTCAAATGTAAAGGGTTGTAAAAAACATAGTATTTAAATTTTTATCTCCCGAAAAAAAGTCGGTAACATTCCTTCATAAATGAACCTAGTTTGTATTTTTTCAAGCAATTTGTATTTAATATCTACCTTTCATGTGTCTGTTATGCTCAGAAAATCTACAAACCAAATAATCTGCCCATAAGTAATAAGGATTTAAATATATATATATATTTTTTTTTTCGAAGTATATTTCTCTCATTCATCTATCAATTGGTTTAAAATAGCTTTATTTATTGGTTTATTTTGTTCATGTGATATGAAGATGTGTTATGGCTGGTTTGGGAATTATTACTGAACAGCTATATCAGTCATTCATTCTTTTTTTTTTATTATTATTATAGGTCACTTGCTGCAAGATCAACTTAACTGTATCTATGATTGCAAGAACTCTTTTACAAAAGAGTTTCATAGTTTTCATTCTAAGCACTCACCTGTGCCATCAACTGGTGTTAAAACATCAACACCTTTGTCAGATAATGATAAAGAATGGCTTTCTGTAAAAAATATTTCATTGACTGAAAACAGTGATGGTAAATTGCTTCTTGATGATCCTGAAGTCATGTGGGATTATCCTTCAACAGCTTATTTTGAAACAGATTTTGCAACTACTGATCCTGTGACAAAAATGGTACCAAGCCTTAGCAATTTACAAACAGATAATGACTACTTAAGAGGAAGTATTGAATCAGTCAGTACTATAAGTGTATGCAGTATGAATCATGAAAAAAGTACTTTGGGCAATAATCAAGCATTGCCACCAATTTCTCTTAAAAATTGGAATTCTGATTCATGTTTACATGGAGAGATAAAGAATAAAGTGGCTGCTCAGTCATTACAACTGTGTCCAAATACCTCTGTACATCTCTATGATAGACAAAGGCATTCAATGTTTGATGCTCTTTGTTTACCTAATTCACGCAGTGCAGAGAACTTAAATGATTCAGTTTGCAGTTCAAAGACTATTACAGAGGAAGATATAAAAACGTCACTGTGCAACTTTGGAGACAATCAAAATGTTTCTTCGTCTTCTAATCAAAAACTTTGTAATGCCATAACATGTAACAAATCTAGTCCTTTAAGTCATTTTTCTCAAGTATCTGAAGACTGTGCAATCAGAAATTGTTTAAAACATTTTGAAGGTATGTATTACTAATATTAATTATCCTTCTTTATATGTACCAAAATCAGGGTTTGTTTTTAGGCATTAGTACTTGAGTACACTTCTCTTTTGAAAGAAAAATGTTAATTAGGATCTTTCTGATATGCAAGTATATCATATTTTGATATTAAAATTGATGTCAAATAATTAACAATGCATCTTTTTTTTATTTAAGTGTATCTTGAAATTGACCAACTATTAAATTGATATTTTTATTATTTCTCGGTTAAAAAGAGAAATGTTTTATTATTATTTTAAATATCAAAACTTTCATTTTTCAAATTTACAAAATTAAAAGTTAAGCCAAAATTTTAGGCCCAATATGATTTATAAGTTGGTCATTTTAAAGATGTGTTATCCATGCTTAAATATATATAGTTTCATTACTTCATGTTCTGTCATTCTAGAGACATGCACACAATGTTTAAAAGCACAATTTTTGAGAAATCGGTTTTAAAGCCATCTTTAATCACAAAGATATGGATTTTTAATTATTTAAAGCCAGTTTTGAGCCTAACTGAGCCCATCCCAAAACCACAGCCACGTTGAAAAAAAGACACACAATCTATAAATAGCAAACATTCAGGTACATGATTTCCATATGCTTAGTTTTTATAGACAAATTACAGTACAATACATGCTGATTCTATTAGGCCAATCCAAATTGGCACATGTCCGCAAAAGCATGAATGCATGAGATGTTTCCATAATTATTATGATATCACTTCCATGTAGAAAAAACATGTACCAGATGACTAGTTATCCTTTTTAAGCTTTGTATTTACCATAATATTTAACAGTTTAAATTTGTATAGGCCTTTAGTAATATTAACCCAAGGAAGGTAAATTGGAGGTCTAGTATTCGAATTCTGATTGTAGCAGAACTTCAATCTGGATATCACAAATTTTTAATTAGATATCTGGATATACTGCATGACAGTTTTCTGTCATGCATCTTATACTATTCATGTTCAAACATTAAGACAATAACATGGTTAATTGTGTCCTAATCTGAAAGTCGGTCTCCTGTAGGGTGAGCCCTGTATGTAACTCTGTAGACTTAATTGGCAATAGTAAATCCAATAACTGGCTTGCAAGAGTTGCTTCCCTGAAATCAGAAAATAACAGCTTTCATCATAGCATCTCCTTTCTATGTGAATGGTTATAAGTTCTAAAGATATCTGTGAGATTTTCGTTTCATTTCATGTCAAGTTTTTGTATTTTTCAGCTAAATGAAAGTATTTCACATTGATTACAGCAAATTGCGGCTTTATAACAAGTTTTCTACTTCTGTAGCCAACACAGTAAAACATATAGTACTCTGATGATCATCACATTTTGTCCCTGATTCATATTATTTTCAGTTTGAAAAACCGTTGCCTATAGTTTGTGTGGTTATTAAAAGTCCTTAAGAACTTCTTATTTTCAGTTTTTGTTTAGATTTTTAAAAGTACTTATTTTTCATTTCAAGGTCCTTAAATTTTTTTGTTTACTTTCTGGTCCTTAAAAATGACTTATTTACGAGTTAAAATACAAGAATTTTCAGTTTATTAATGACAATATTGTCTTCATATGATTGCCTTCTGCATGAAAATGCAGAAATTTTTTTCATTTTTTATCAGTATTGTCCAAGATGAGAACACTTGCATGTTATCACCCCCCACCGTCCAAACTCCAAATATTTATATAAATATATATAACTAGTGATTTGCTTTAATTACCCACTATGATACTGCTTACCAATGTTAATGGTAAGTTGTCAAGTTAAATGCAGGGATAACTTGAAGAAATGTAACCCGTGAAAGTAATTTTGAAGTATTATTAATATTAAGAATTAATTGATATAGAAACTATTATACGGTCGTATATTATCCAAAAACTCAAATGCTTTTAAAAGTCCAAACTTTGGAAATAAAACTCATTTTAAATAATCTTTGAGATCCTTAAAAAGGCTATACAGGTCCTTCAAAAGTCCTTAAGAATTCCTTAAATCTGATTTTTGAAAATGAGTATGATTCCTGGTTGCCCTAATAGAGTGAAATTGGCTATTCTCACTCAGATTGAGTATCCAATATTCCTTTATAATCACAATCCTTGTATTTAGACCATGATTTTTACTTGATAGTGCACGTTCTGTAAATAAAAATAACAGCTCACCTTGTGTTAATCACATACACAACTCTTTTGGTTGTGTTCAGCTGCTTCTGAAGTTCTTAATCAATCCATGTTTAAAATCCTATCAATTTTTGTTTACTATTGTTATTTGCACACTTGCAAGCCTTCTACTTTTATTATGGTTCAGCAAACGTACATAACAGTGTCAGTAGAGATGGGTTCTTGGCTGCTGTGTATAATTGTTTAATTTCAGTAAACAAATTTATCAACTTGTCAAATTTTGCTTTCTATCTAATGTCATGTTAATTTTGGTACAGATTTAACAATGAAAATGAAAATACCACTTTGGAAACATGATAAATTAATTCAGTATCAGAGATTGTTTTAATGGTCATGATTATTTAACTGAAATGTTGAAAGTTTAAACTTTGCTTTCTTGAAGATGTGTGGCTGATTAGGCAGTTGAATAAATTCTTCTCTTACTATGGTAACAAAGGACATAAAATTATTCATGATGTGTACAGTATCGTTTTTTCTGATGTATATGAGAGACAAAATAAATTGAAACAACCATGTTAAAGGATTACTCTTAGGGTCTTCAGTCAAGACAAAGAATTTTATTCTCTTAAACTCTTATAACAAATATTACTATAAATCATCCATTAAATATTCTGAATATTTATCATTCATTATTACTAGGTAGTAGTTTAATAAGCATGATATGCTATAAAATGTACAATAATTGATAATTATTTTTTTTTACCTTTATATCTGTATTTTCTACTAGATTTTGTTAAAATGCTTTCTAGATTCAGAACAAAACCAATAGTATTTCTGTGGGACAAAAGTTAAGATTTCAAATTGCATTCACTTTAGTAGTCCTTATTTAGCTATTTTCATTCAATTTTCAGGAGTTTCAGTGATACTGTTTGGTTATCACCTAAAGAATCTCAAAATATCTTTCTTTATGCCTATGTGTTGAGTTTTGATTGTAATATAAACTAGTTATATAAGTAACCAGACTGTTATCCGGTTATAAACATCTTTCAGTTCTTCCAGTTGTGTTCACTGAATCTGACAAAAATAATCTAATGAAAGACTTTAAATAACAAAATCTTGCCAAAATCGCATGGTTACCACGCCATACACAAAAATCGCCAAACTTCGCAGGGTGGTGCGTCTGAAAAAGCTGTACCGAAACTTTTCGTAATGCTATGGGAGATGATGATGTTACATTAAGCATTTACCTTAAGCTTCTTAATGCAGTTTTGACTGAATGAGTCTTTGGATACTGTAATTTCATATTATGGGTTTTCATGATCTCTCTCTTTTCTAGGTTTTGGGCATGTGTGTATAATTGAGAATGATAAAAATCTTTCATAATTTTCTATAACCTGCAGATTTTATCAAAACATTATCTCATAGTTGCCACAACCATATCAAATTCTTTTAGAGTCTTTTAAATGTAAGCATTTCAATAATTATCTGGAAAAATTATTATGTCTGATGAATCTGAAGATAACAATAAATCTTTTGTCTTTGGCAAAAGGAATGTTGAAATTATTCTCTAACAGCTGATTTCTGATATTTTCTTTAATCCATGATAATTAAGAAATGTGACTAAACATATAAAATAAATCTTATATTGAATATTAAACAATTATCAGATATATATATATATCTACTAGTGTTATTGCCCGGCGTTGCCCGGGTAGATATATAGATATAAAATTTTTCATGCATTCCATCAAAAAAATACTGGGCTGCACCCCCCGCAAAATACACACTTCACTCGTCGTCCCCCCCCCCCCCCAGACCAACTCTCAAACCACCCCTAACAACAAACCTCTTTTCCCCCGCGTATCGAATTATCTGGTGAAGGGGCTGTATCCACATTTAAGAGGTGAGCTTAGGGGCACAAAAATCATTAAAAAATTAATTTTAAAAAACTAATTGAGCCCCAAATTTTGTTTTTCCTGATTTAAGTTTCTCGGGTCCTAAACATTAACTGTGCCGAATTTGGTCCCGGTGGGTTAAACAGTCTTATGATTCTATAGCGGACAAACAAACAGACAAGCTCTTTTATATGTATAGATATATTTGTGTGTGTGTCTTGTAACAATCAATGAGTAAAAATGGACTGCAAAGAATACATTTTTTAATATTTTATAAGACCTTTTACAAACTGTGTGACTTTAAAGAATATTTTATCAGACAATGCATGTATATAAATGGTTAACTGCATTAATGTTTATTATGGTAACGAAAAATATTATAAAATTTTACATATCTTGCTATGCTGTGTATTTAAATGATGCATATATAATTGATGCTTATTTAAAAGTTAAAATAAATAATAATTACATAATTCCAGGTATGGATTTTCCACCTGATTTGAAATCCTGTTACCAGCTGATGTTGTTATTTATGCATCCACCAAATAGAAGACAATTGCATTTGCTCTTCAGAGTTATTAATAAAATTTTAAAGAACAACAAATTCATTCTTGATGTCAAAATGCCAATGCGAGATTATGTGAGTTATAATTGTTTATTTTGCAATTTAAGTTCTGTACATAATTCTATAATTTATATCTTAATATATCTATTGTATTTTAATTTTTATTTAATCTACTCTTTTTTTTTCCATTTCGTAGAAAAATGTATTGAAAATTAGTATTTTTACCAGTCATATATTATCAAGTACTTAAATTAAGTTACTGAAATTTTAATTATATAACCATGATTAGTTAACTATGTATTGAATATATTTATTGAAGCTTAAATTAGTTCATTCCCTTTTAAGCTTTCTTCTCCCCCAATTAATTTTGCAACAATTTATGTGGTTGATAACAAAATAACAAGCTCATTTAAATTTGCTTTTGTGTGTGTGTGTAGATATATATATATATATATATATATATATATACAGTGGTACCTCGGTACTCATCGTTAATTGGTTCCAGAAAACATGATGAATACCGAACAAATTTTTCCCATAAGGAGTAATGTAAATTTAATTAATTTGTTTCTGAAAACCAGAAATTTCACATTTTACTGGGCAATTTATAAATTGATGGGGTAGTTTTTTATACAAAATCTTTAAACTAGACAGGTGTAATTTAAAACAATTAGATAAAATAGAATTTATCTTCCCTCAATCTGTCCTGAAAAGAACTGATGGCCTAATGGGATAGTTGTGAAGTAGAGGAGGAGAGGGATCATTGCTTGGAAAGGGAGTGTCCTTACAATAAAACATCAGGCACTTGCACAGGGAGTCTTTCACCACAGGGTCTCTTATCATCACCGGTTCCCTGTTGTAGACTCGGATATAGGGAGTTTCACTAAAAACCTATCAAGAGAAGCTTGCTTCTGCCTACATTTCAAAATGTTTCCGAAATGAGACATCATCATTAAAAAAGCCACATTTTGGCTTGCTAAAGCTTTTCAGGATAATACTTTTGAACGAAATTTTGTATTTCAACCTATTTAGAACCCATTTCTTTTATCAATGCAGTAGGGTCTTCCTCCCATCCCTCCTCCTGACCTGAAAAATGTTCTTCATTCACTGTCTTCATCCACTGTAGCTTCTTCTGAAGTTCCTGCAGCTCCTCAGTGCTGAGTGTCGCGCAACTGCGTTTCAAAACTATTCGGTGGTTCAGCATGCTAAATAACAAATTCGATAAAACAAGATGACTGCTCAACTATGAGTGATTTTAATTGCTAACTTGTTTCTATAAATACATATATACAAAGGTTTAAAATCCCAATCAATAATAGGAGCATAGAGCTTGTTCTAAATGGGAACTTCTGTCCCGAATCAAAACTACGTCTGTTCTATACAAAGGCTGAAGCATCTCTGCCGACATCACCATTCGAACGACGCAGTGTTCGACCATCGTGGGGGTATTACTTCACACTGAGCTCTTCTGTATGCTCCTCCACTAACTCTGATGTCTTCATGACTGACCTCCAGGCCTATGGACAATGTCCTGTACTACTGGGCTAGGTTCGGCCTCAAAGCCTTCACATTCTTTCGGAGTTATAGTTTCTAGCCACAATTTTCTCCAGGCAAAGTTGATGGTCTTATAAGAGACTGCATGACAAGCTTTACCTATCAGAGTGACACAGTGGAGGATATTGAAATGGTTCTTCCAGGTTGTCTTTTCACCATTGTTGGTTTGGGGTTATCTTCAAACATCCATACTTTATTTTCTTGACATGTAAAAAAAAGATATGCACATCTCATCACTAGTTATAATTTTAGAAACGTCTTATCACCAGTTATGATTTTAGAAATAATGCAGTGCCCACCATCATTAAGTAATTTTAGGGTTTCTTCACTGACTCTGAAACGCTCCACTTTTTGGTGTTCTCTTAAATTATGGGGGACCCAACGACAAACTAATTATTTTCAAATGCAGTTCTTCAAGAATAATTTTATGTATAGCTGTGGATTCAATGTTAAGTTCCTTTTGTATCATTTGGTAGGTATAGTGATTATCATCAATTAACACTTTTCATACGGCCAACACATTTTCTGGGACTACAGCTGACAAAGGTCTTCCTGTGTGTTCATCCATCAAAGAATTTCAGCCTCTTCTAAATTCTGTAAACCATCTGAATACAGTGACACGAAATGAAGCTTCATTTCCATATGCTAATTGTAGATGTTGAAGGCAATTCCTCTTGATTTAGCATAACTTTAAAGTCATAGAAAATCGCAGCTTTATAATGCTTTCACGTTAACTCCATTTTCTCTTCTTTCAAAATTTATTCTATGATAGCTAAATTAATTTAATTGTTGCCATAAATTATCATCTGTGGATGCAAAAGAATTTGAATTTAAATATCTGACTAATAATAATTAAAAAAATTTTTTGTGCATATCAGCTACCCCTGTTTTAAAAATTTCAGTGTTATCCTTGTATAAAACAGTTTTAGCATGTGTGATGAGTACCAAGGCACTTTTTTTTGTGCTGAAATATGACTAGCATTGAGCAAATGATGAGTACCAAAGCAAATTTTCCGTGACTAAATGTGACAAGAACCGAGGTATAAGTTTATATTTGTAGATATGAAAATATGATTAAAAACTAAAAGTATTTTTTAAGATTGATTTTTTTATAAATATTTTAATTAAATTTCAAGTACACATGATGATATAGAAACTGAAGTAATTTACTTTTAAAATCATTAAAAATATGTATAACGGGTTTAAAATTCATTCGTTTAATCAAAAGTGGCTGCAGATGCATTTCTTTTTCAAATAAAAAACTGCATGCATTAAGTCTTCCTGGCTTCAAGTAGATTGGATATTTTTCTGTCAGATAGTTGTTTTTGTTATTGATTTTATAATCAGTATAAAAAATTTTATAAACTTTGTATCTATTCTAGTTTTAGATTTCTTTTATTTATTCTTTCTCAGATTTAAGAACTAACACCTATCACAAATAAATATTTCAAAGATGTTATATTTAATCTTGATTAGAGTTGTATAATCTTGGATATGTAACACAATAAGAACTTCTAGTACATAAAAATATCACTGGATTAAGTGGAAAACATGAATTAATTGAAACTTTTTATACTACTTTTTCCCCCTGCATCTGAGCTAAGTAACGGCCAAATGGGCCTATTTAGTGTTGTTTTACAGCTATAAATTGTTCTATCTGATCATTATAATAAACAAAGAAATTAAATTTGGCTGGTAGTATAATAGTTTTTAATATGTTAAAAGTACATGTGTCTGTATCATTAGTATTATTAGGCTGGCCGCACACCCAATGCAACAAAAATGTCCTCAGCATTTCTGTTGGTAAGCGTTGCACAACCATAATGTTTTATCTTAGAAAATTATGATACATTTTGACTTGCAACGCTAGGTTGATTTGATATTTCATCAGTAGGAAGTAAGAACACAGGAGTTGAAGAGGTCTGCAGTATTTCGTTCTTTGTTTAGGGAAGTGTTCAGTTTTGGGAAAGTAGTTTGGTCATAATTGTGGGTGATATGGCAAGTGAGAAAGTAGAAGTAGCTATTCTTTTGTGGCTACTTTTAAATCTAAGAAAAACATAACTTATGAAATATTTTAAAAAATTAATAAAAAACAACATAAGCGCAAATTTTTTTTTTTTCCTTCTACCAATTTTGCTGCTTTTGGCAGATGCCCTGCTTACCCCCCCCCCCCCCTCTAGATCTGGCCCTGAGTGATGCAACCCTATTTTTCTTTCTTACCAATATTTTAAAAAATGGGGGTGTCTGGATTACTTGAGGGCAAGGTTTATTCAATTAAATGTCATAAATTGGTGTGGTACATACCTGGAATATTCAATTCCTCAGCTATATCTTGCCAAATTTTATTCATTACATTTTGGTTGTGGTGATCCTTTGCTCTAAAATCATAAATTTCTGTCCTTTCAAGGACAAGAACTATTAACTTGTAAGCATCAACCTTCATCTCTTTTTATTATAATAATGCAAAAATCCTCAATACAGAGCATTAATGAAAATAAAATGCTCTTGTTCCCACACATACACAGATGAAATGTTTCTCCAGCTGTGTGTCAAGAAACATCGGTCAGAGAAGCATACACTTTTGTTGCAGCAACGTGCCCGAAATGACGCGGGATGTTTCAAAACAGTGTTGCATCCGGTATGCAGCACTTTCCTTTGATTATATTGCAGACAATACATCAGATACAGACAGCTAGCAGCAGAAATGTTGCGCACTGTTTTATTGCATTCGTTGTGCAGCCAGGCTTATTATCCATGAGCTTGTTTACTTATATACTTTAAACTTTTAATTTTTTGACATTTCTGTCATTAATACTTTATCCTAAGAATTATTTTATCTTACTATGAATGTACATATCATTAAGAATTATATTTGTACTTAAATGTCTTTTATGAATAAATTTTCTAGCTTTTACAAACATTTTTGCCTGCCATAGTGCAATCTGATATCAATCAAAATATAGTTTATGGAATGGTGTCATATTTGCTGGATAATTGTGAAAGTTTATTTCAACCTCCTCCTAATCTGAGAGAAGATGTTGAGCAACTGTGTAAATCACGTAATGGCAGAGTAAGATAATTTTTTGATTAAAGTTTGCTTGTGCTTGCTATTTAATTTTCTTTTGATGTTACTCTTCCCCCTCCACTTTTGCCTGAATTAACTGTCTTTTAAATCTATTTTTCTCTATACTTTTAATCTTGAGTATCAGATCCTCATATTTATTCTTTAAAGCACAGTTACAGCTTTAAATTTCATTTTATGAATACTATTAAAGTAATTCAAATTTTTGGGGGAGCTTAAATTAAGATATTTCAAACTGCCTACTTATACTGTTCTGTCATTATAGTGACTTTTGAGATATGCTGACTTTATTGAAACTGTTGCTTAAATGCTCCTGTTTTAGAAAAATCCTGAAAGCTATATAAATTTTACTGAAGGACAAAGATAACAGCAGATGTTTATTCATTTAATCCTGACATCATAGACAATGCCATACATTGGACCATTTAAACCATTTTCTTGTAAGTGTCCACATTCAGATTCTTCAGTCTAAATTATTCAAACGTGGGATTAAAAATGCTCTGCTAATCTAAGTTAATTTCAACGGCATTTAAAGCAGCATTTTACATTCATGCCCATACTTTGAGGATATCATATAGTGCTGTCATGCTGTATGTAGTTAACATTCATATTCAGTTCTCAGAGAATGTTGACTGTAATCATTTTTGGTCCCATGTTATAATTGCTGTTAGTTTACTTCCTGATATCATTAATTATTAATCCTCATTAATAAGTTAGTTATCTAATGCAAATGAATATTTGAATGTATTAAAAATAATTAATTTTAGTAATTTTCTCCATTAGTCTATGATTATGAAGTTATCCTGTTAGAGATTTAGTACTGAACTACCTATAGTTTTCATCATATTTTCTGACTTAATAACATTAGCTGAATTCCATTCTAGAATAGCTAACTTTCAGATGCGACTTTTCTCTACCTTGTATGTCTGTCAACTGTTCAGTGTCTTATTGCCATGATAAATGCCTTCAAATTTCTTAAATTCCCTAATGCCCTATGTAAAAGCGAATTAGGAGCTCCTCGCTCTGACCAAACATTGTTACTTTTTAAACAGGAGTATCGAGATACAGGGCCCAATTTAGAAAATTCTTGACTATAGGCACAACTTGGGATGGGGGCCCCCTAACACTGATATGGACGTAACATTTCCAAAATTGACCCCAAAAAAAAAAGGTAATAATCATAAATCATTGTGAAAGTACCATTTTACCAAGAATTGGCTATTTGAAGCGTAGAAGCCTAGAACATTATCAAATAACAAAAAAGCAATACAACATATTAATTTCATCATTAAAAAAACCAATACAATGCAACCAGAAAAACTTATTAATCCCTTATATACACTATAACATTCGATTGATGAACTATACATATAACTATACATATGATGAACCAATCGATCAAATTTGAAAGGATATATATAAAAAAATACTATAAAAAAAGGTAAAATAAAAAAAAATGAATTGGGATTTTTTTTCTTTTAAAATAAAAAATTTTTTTTGTTGGGGGGGGGGGGCAGCAACATTCAGGGGCCCTTAGGCCCAGGCCTAATGGAAAATCAGGGCCTATCCAGATATTTTTGTCAACTTTGTATGATATTACATGGAATATGAGATCTGTCAGTATAAAGCTTGTTTAGTTTCATTCAAAATGCTCTTTTCTAGAAATATACAGTATCTCTAATCTGTATTTCTGATATATACATATATTAACCATACTTTCACAATTCTGGTTAAAACTAATACAGTAATTTTTTTTCTTTCTATCTTCTGTTACACAACAATGGTTTTGGTTCTTCTCTATTTTGCATGTTTAACTTCTTTACTTTACACTTTATTTCTGGGTTGCACTCTTACTCTTATGATGATTGCCGCTATCCCTGCATTTCCAGATTGTATATTCTGTGGATGATGCCTGTTCTCTTACTTATTGTGAACTGGTTTCAAAACAGCAGTATGAAGAACAGAAACTTTCTGTGTCAGCTGAAGCCCTTAAAAGTCTCTTAAAGAATATAATTGTGGATGAAAAGCTATCAGAGAAAGAGAGGAGGAAAAGAATCAAACAGGTTTTTGTTTTTATTAAATACTTTTATAATTTGGTCGGTATAAATGTTTTTCCTCATTCACATAAAGAAAATGTTAGTTTAATGATTAATATTTCTAATTAATAAAAAATATTTGAAGCCACCACACTTTTTTTTGGGGGGGAGGGGGCTAATGTAGAGTTATTAAAATGCTACCTAATACTTTTTTAGCTACAGGAAACCAATGTACAGTTTTTTAAGTGTTTGTCATTATGTTGTTTATCTTCGTTGTGATCATTATGATAAAAATAATACTCTACAGACAAATTTTTCAAATAAATTGTCATTTCTAACTTTTTAAAATCTGTGTATAGTAGTTATCTAAAATAAGACAATATTTAAGGCTATAATGGAAAATTTAAAAGTTTTTAAGTTATTACAGTAGTTAGAACCTTTAAAAACTGTAAAAAGCCAAAGGTAAGTATTTTTCTGAAACCTCTTTGGATTGCATTCTTTATTTAAATGTGGTACACTCTCATGTTTAGCAGGATAAAGCGTGCTGTTGAATGACATTTGTATAGTTATTAGAATATGATTTATTAGTATTATATACAGTAATTACCATAAATACCCAGAATGATTTAATGACTGTGACAGTTATTTTGTTCTTTTGCAGTAACTTCAATATCATACAAATTAAAAAATTTGCATAAGGTGTGTAAAGATTATGTTCTACTCACCATCTGCATGTGATGTAAAACTCCCAAAATGATTTCAATTGTTTACTAAATCTGTAATTAATACAATTTAGAAAGTATTGAAGTCAAAGGAGAGCTTTATTCAATTGGTTCTCTAATAGAGTGGTCAGTCAGTAATAAAAATAATTTTTAATAGTTGTATATGTTGTATTTCAATATTAAATATATTTCAGACTTTAGTACTTTGTACATAAAATAATCTTGGAGTTTTCAGGTTCATTTGGAATGTATTTCAGTAAGATTAATTCTTATGAAGACAATAGTCTTTTAAAAAATTATTTAATAAGTTTTTGATACTCTTTACATGTTTATATTATTTTAAAACATGGTTGTAAGTATTCACATGTAAAAGCAAATACTCAAGCATGTAGAACAGTGATTTTCAACCACTGTGCCGTGGCACTTTAGTGTGCCACCACTGCAAATACCCATACATAAGCAATGTCAGACAAGTAGTTCTACCTTCCTAGCGGGGACTGACTGAACAAGTGCGCATGACTATTACAGTTATGGACTTTTATATCTGAATCACAAAATGAGAGTAGCATTATCATTTTTATGCCCAAATATAAATTATCAAAAAAGAACAAGCTCAAATTTCACATTCAATGTAATGTAGTTAAATAAACATTTTGTTTACTTTGTAATGCAATTTCATTTTATACTTTAATGAAAATTATTTCGTATGTTATTTTCACAAAATATATTATAGGTACATCAATCAATTGTTGAATTAAATTCTTTTAAATTTATCTTATCGTTAGTGTGTTACCAAAATTTTAAATTATTAAAAGTGTACCGTGATGAAAAAAGGTTATAATCACTGATGTAAAACAATATACAGTGGATTCTTGATCGATGGTTCCCCGAATCATCGTTTTCCTGTATGTGTTGTTTATTTCACCTAGTCCCGACGATCATATTGCTTTATTATGTTCCCACATCTATTGTTTTCCCGCATTTATCGTTCAGTTCAGTCAGTCCCTTGAAAAACGATGAATCGAGATTCCACTGTATTTTAATTTGTTCTTTCTTGTTGCCATCTATATGATAGTGACTTATATACGAAAACTGGTGTTATATGTAAGAATAATAAGGATTTAATGAAGTCCTGCATAAAGCAAAATGAATTTATTCTGCTATTAAAAGTAACAAAATATTTATTTTGTGGATAAAATATGCATTTTTATAGATAAACCAAGTTAATGTCGTTAATGCATTTTTTTATATTAGATTTATTAGATTTGTTTTTCCTTTTATTCATAATCTCTAAATGCTTTTATTTTGTTATCTAGTTTAAAGAAAGCCATCCTGATGTTTATTATGAAATGTTTCCTGGAAAACAAGATCATCTTGTGAAATCAAAAAGTACCTTTTTAAATAGATTTGCTAGTTTAAGGATGTAACATATGCTTATAAATTGTACATATCTGTACAGAGCAATATCTTCAGTTTTTGTGAAAAGCATTCTTTGTTTTACAGAAACAAAATTGAGATCATGACTGTATAATAATTTGTTTTTCCATTTTAAAAAACTATTAACAGTTCTTATTACACTTTAAAGTTTTCAAATTAGTTGAAAATTAATATCTTTGTAATCATATGTATACATATTTTAGAAAAATATTTTAGAATAGTGTTTATCTTAAGATGTAATGAATATTTTCCTAGGATGCACACAACTTTAATTTTTTATATATATTTATTGATATTCCTGAACACTGCCTCACAAAAAACAATAATTTTTTACTTTGAGTAGATTTATTTATTTTTACAATGTTTGTTCAAAAGATGATATCCTAAAGGAGGATTCAAACCTGAAACCTTTTTAACATTAGATGTTCTAATTATTAAAATATTGGACATGATTCTTCATACTACTTGTTAACTTAAGACAAATGCAGGATCTTAAATTATTTTAATACAGTTTTGTAACATTGGCATTAATAAAATTAAAGAGAGGTATTTTTGAATAAACGGTAACAAAAACTCATTCCCACCCCAGAATTATGACTCAAATTTCAGTTAAAAATTACAACTGTCAAAGCACTTGCTCTTTGCGTGCATTTAAGTTATTAAATTAAGCAATAATTATCATGACAAATTTTTTAAAAAATTGAACGAAAAAGATAAGTGAATTTATCCAACCAAGAATGTTACATTGATTGAACCAACCATCTTGCTTCAATCAATTTAGACAGCAACAATTTTGCCATCTGAGATTTAGTTGAATATTAACTGTGATGTGTGTATCATGGTCCCTGTAGTGTTCCAAGTCTTCAAAATATCTTATATTTCTCATGAGGAAGATTCTGGCCAAAGAAATGAGGTATGGGGGACACCCATATAAAACTTTCTGCTGCTGTATGTACCCTTTAGTTTTTCCTGCATTCTGGATAGAGTTAAACAGCCAAATGATTGAAGAAAAAATTTAAATCATGTAAACTGTGCAATTTTTTTTACTAATTGTTTTATGTTTAATTAATAGGAATATTGCTGTAAAACCAGTTTTGTTTCAACTTGAATGAATATATATATATGTGTTTGTGTGTGTGTGTGAATGTCTGTCCGTATTTAAGTATAATATCCATTATGCTTTAGAAGAGTTACTGTGAACATTTACCAGTCTTTTTTTCTCATAATGTCAATTCTTTTGTTTGTCTGTATTTATAAATATACAGTGGTGCCTTGACATGAGTGGTGGTTTAATTCATTCTGTGACAGAGCTCGTAACTCGAATTATTCATATGTCAAATCAATTTTCCCCATTGAAAGGAATTGAAATGCCATTAATCCATTCTTGGGCCCCTCCCTCCCCCCAAAACACAGCAATTCTTTGTTACATGTTTTAAATAAGAAAAATGTATTTATAAATAACTTATATTGTATAAAAACACAATACAATAGACTGTAATGGTGCCAATAAACTGGTTTTAAGTACTAGCCGGGCTTCGCCCATCTAGCCAGTCGGTTTAGGGACCCGCTCCCTTCAGCAATCATTGTCACTAAAAAAACAATGAATAAAGGTATTTAAATTTTGTGGTTACGCATCCCATGTCCTGCAAACAGTCATAAGCAAGAAAAAAATTATCTCCCCGGCGAGCCGGCGTTACACGGGATTTTAAGAATGTTTGTTTGTTAACCAAAATCAATTTAAAAACTAAACACAGTATAAATTACATAGTAAAAAAAAAATTTTTGAAAGAAAGACCCTAAAATAAAATTGAGATTAAAATCAAAATTGCAGAAGATGAAATGAAAAGTATGTTTTAAAATTACAGAAATACAAAAACAAAATAAATTACTGAAAAAGTTTGCCTTAAAACTGAGATTAAAATCAAAAGTGCAAAATTAAAGAAAAGGAAACACAGTATAAATAAAAACTAAACACAGCTTAAATAACGTAGAATAAATAACAGTATAAATGAAAAATATATATATATACGAGGCATTTTCGGAAAGTAAAGATACTTCACCGATGGCAGCAAAGGAAAAGTTTCTGTGAGCCCATTGGCAACACAGACTGTAACCTTGAACATTTCGCTTTCCCCTCAAGATCATTTGTTATTTTTATGGTGAGTCTTGTTTGAGCAGCACATCTTTATAATGTCTGCATTAATTCAGAATCCCGCCAAATGTGGGATACAGGATCCCCGCCAAAGAAATCATGGCTTCTGTTTTCTGGGACAGACAAGGCATTCTTCTGGTTGACTTCATGGCTCCCGGCACCACATTTGATGCTGATGCATATTGCAAGACTTTGAGACGTCTCAGACGGGCAATTCAATATAAACACAGGGGCTTGTTGACAAGAGGAGTTTGCTTGCTGCATGACAACGCTCGTCCTCACACAGCGCTTCAAACCAAAGCACTACTCAAAAGTTTGGAATGGAAAATTTTAGATCTGCCATACAGCCCAGACCTTGCATCCAGGGACTTCCACTTATTCCTTTACCTGAAAACACATCTTGCAGGGCAAAACTTTCACGACGATGATGAGATTGAAATTGAAATGTGGCTCTGACAACAGGCAGCAAATTTCTATGACTGTGGAATACAAAAGCTTGTACCCAGACTTAACAAATGCTTTGACAATGGCAGCAACTTTGTCGAAAAATAAGGCATGTACCAGTAAGTAATTTGTTATGTACATTTAATCAATTAAAATTTTTTCGAGTGAGTATGCAGCATTGTATCTTTGCTTTTTGAAAATGCCTTGTACATTTATAATAAATCATTAAAAGCTGAAAACGATAAATGTCAAATTGTGTTTTGGAATGAACTTCTAAAATGAAAATGGCAACAAAGAACGTTTGTTTACAATCTTAGACCGGTAATTCTTCGAAAATCAATGGTAATTCTTCAAAATGTCTTAAAATATAAATTTTTTAGTATAAAATCTGACTTGAAAGATTATTATTTGAGTTTAATATATGACTTGAAACTTTTTGATTGCATTTATTTTTCTATCGTTTTTGCTTCTTGCTGTTCAGTAAGCCCACCATGGTTGGCTTGAGAGTTGTGAGGCTCTTACATTTCTGCATTCACCCTTGGTAGACGGCTGGGAGGCTCTTCTATTTCTGGATTCACCCTTCAAAAATTGTTGGTTTTTTGTTTATTAAAAGTTAACGGTAATAAAATTTTAAATTTGGGCTTCGAGGTGCACATACTCATTGTCTGCACTACCTGTGTGCTGAAGTTCATGACTGTAAGTGCCATAGATTCGTCTGGAGACGACCACACACATAAACACTTCATTTTATTAATATAGATAATGTACAACATTTACTGTGCAGATACGACAACTTGAAAATGCTGATAGAGGTGGAGGAGAAAGGATTAACTGAATAATTGAATCTTATTCTCTGATATTTGCCCTTTTTGCCACGTTTTCCTTATTTTCATCTGCAGGGGGTTTGGATAAAAAATTGTCCAATGAGGTCTGTTTCATCACCCCTTTCAGAATGTTTTTTGAATGAGAGATTGGACTATGTTCGGTTTTGGAGGGCGACTCAAGTGTGGCAGAGCAAGCAGCACCGTGTGATAATTGTTGAGAGTTAATCTCTCGGTCTAAGACTCGAAAGTAGTCTTGTAATCTTTACTTATATAAAAGCCTAGAGTAGAAAAAGTGTAGGTAACCATTCTGGAATGGACCAAGTCGGGAACATCTTAACATTGCGATGCCATTTTCTGAAATTTATCTTGAAAAATAATACCCTAAAAGTTACATATTTTTGAAAGCCCTTTAAAAAATATTAAAATTTCAAGTGAACACCCTAGCTCAAAACCATTTAGTTTTTGAAATATCTTCAAATTAAAATATCCATTGAAAATAATCATTTATTCAATTGAGTCATTCACTTGAATTTCGAATTCATTCTACTCCATGGTTTTTCATATTCCCTTTAAATAACTACATTTTTAATGTTAATTAAATTGTGTTTCACGTTTTATTTTTGTTTTATTTTATTGTTTACTGCTGTTTAAGTATCGTTTTCAGCAATGCCTGCTGTGTGGTGAGTTATTCACTTTTGAAACAGTTTTAGTTTAGTTTTGTTTTGTTATTTACTGCTGTTTAAGCACAGTTTTCAGCAATGCCCGATGAAAATGATGAATCACCTCTTAATACGCTGATCAACATTCCGTCATTTTTGACGGGAGTTATATACTAGTATGCATATAGTAGTATATAAAGGTTTTATATATAATGTTTCTTGTGTGCTCATTTGATTAGAACATTACATGGCGTTCATTCCACAAACTATTGGTAGGGTATATGAAGCTGACTTGTAACCCGAATTTTAGCTCGCAACTCAAGGTAAAAAAAATGGCCGTGAGAATGTTCGTATCTCAAAAAACTCGTAAGTCAAGGTACCACTGTATGTATGTATGTATGTATATATATATATATATATATATATATATATATATATATATATATATATATATATATATATATATATATATATATATATATATACAACTAAAAAATCAAAAAATCATAGTCACTATTGTTTAGTTTGAAATCGGGTATAATTTTTGGTAGCAAGCTATATCATGTTTTATTCATTATTATTTATCATTAGAATTTATATAACCTTTATGTCTTACATAATTATAATACACTATTGTACTATTGTATGCCATATTTTTATTAAAACATAGTTTATATTTTATTTTATTTTATTATTTTTTTTATTTTATTTTATTTTATTTATTTTTTTTTTTGTGCCAAAAAAATCTCTCACTATTTTCCTTGATACAAATACTTTTTATGTCAGAAATTTTGTAAAAATTTTGATCTTCATTAATTTTAATTAATACGATTGAAGTCTGAAGTATAAAATATTTTGAAAATTTTGACATTTCATCTTTCAAAAAGAGAAAAGAAAGGAAGTTACAAAAAAAATTTATGAATTTATTTTTGTAATAAAAGTAATACAATCCCTGCTGCTTTATAAAATCACATTCATCCTGAAGGATTTGATTTCATTAAGTGACTTATTTTAAACATTTAAAATAAGTTTTATGTTTCCTACATACTAGATTTAATTCCATAAATAAAAGTGAAAAAGAAATCCAAGACACTTAAATTTAATACATTATACATATAATTCATTTATTCAATAGTTTGATTATAATTTTTTTTTAAATACTGATTAATTGTGGTCAAAGAATCATTTATCAAATGTTCAATAATGTTTGAAAATGCATAAAAATTACCATAATGTTCTTTATCTCCACCTTTTTGTTCCAATGTTTGATGTAAAATATCCAACGCTCATCGAGCTTCAGTTGCAGTTAGTGGGAGTTCATTTTTCTCTTCATCTTCGGATTTTGAATCAATGTCATTAGAACAAGAATCTTTTGAATTTAAAATTTTTTGTACAATATCAGAGTCAGATTTCCGAACTGACATTTGCAAATCATTCTCGATGGAAACATATTTAAAGAACACTTCAGTCGGTTCATCTTCCTCAACTGAAACTCCTTCCTCTGTATTAGAATTTTATATGCTGAAGCCACAAGCTTTTAAACAGTTAGAGATCTTTGTTGACGTAACAGTTTCCCCAAGAACTTTGAATGACATGTATTGCATACAAGAGACTGACTGACTTTGGAAACTTGTTCATAGAGTCAGAACTAGAAGAATAAATTGTTTTGACAATTCTATTAACAAGTGTCTTTCTATAATGAAATTTAAATGATCGTATGATCCCTTGATCCAGAGCTTGAATGATGCTTGTGGTATTTGGGGGAAGCAAAACTAGTTTAATGTTTTTTAATTTCAAATCATTTGGATGAGAGGAACAATTAATTGTCTAACAAAAGCACGATTTTTTCCTTTTTTAGTTGTTTGTCCCATTTAAGGAGAAAGTCTGTATAGATAGCTGTGGTCATGCATTAGTTAGTTCCTGTCATGTTGCTTGTTAACAGCACAGTTTATCTTTGCTCGACTATTTTGCTCTCTGCAGCAGATTAATTTTTAAACATCAGAGTATGTTCCGGAAGTGCTCAATGAAATAATTCAGTCTCATCTGGTTGAAAATTTGATCAGGCTGATAATCTTTGATCAGTTTAACACAGACTTCTTCCTTCCAGTTCTCAGCAGCCTCGTTATTCGCATCTTGCTTCTCGCCATGCAATTTTCTATAAACAATCTTGTTGTGTTCCTTCCATAGGGTTATCCCTCCATTTGTTGGTGCAAAGTTTTCCTCTCTTAACAGACTAGCAATTGCTGTGCTTTTTTTGTATAGAATTGAACGAAAAATGGGTATTTTTTGTATTCTCACATTCTCTAACCAGTTTAAAAGTGCAGACTCTATGTCATCAGATTTTCTATCGCATTTTCTTTTGCTTGATAAGTTTTCATTTTTTTAAATTTAATCAGAAATGGCATCTTGTTGGCTGCATTTTGGCATCTCATATCTTTTCAGCATTTCTTGTTTTTCTCTAACACTTAAATCTTTACACTTAGGCATGTTCATTCACTGCTGACAGAATTCGAACTGACTATTTGATGAAGAAACTTTTCAAAAGTCGTGAGAACCAATTCTTGCTCTCCTGATATGTCTTCTTCAAGGAATCCTATTCTGAGTTTGCTTATCTTTCCTTTTCTATGTTCTCTTCCCCATTTATTATCCAGGAAACGGATAAGGAATGTTGCTGAATGCAAAATAAAAGGTGCAATATTGTTCTGAAAAGAAAAGATTATGCATTGAAACTCACATTTTGAAATAAAAGGCTCCCCGTGACCTTGACGTATTTCACATGGTAAATAGATTAAATTATCCGAAACTTTGATTTTTAAAAGCGACAGTATTGATTTTATTAAGCTGATTTTATAACGATTTCACATTGATTTGAATCCATTCCTTTAATTTGATTTTAATAAATGGCTGATTTATTAATCAGTGATTTTAATAGCAGCAGGTACTGTAGTAGAAAAAGAAATCTGTCAACTCTGCAAAAACTGCATCAGTTACCACTCACAAAAATTTTTTATAATTCATTTTATGTTCTCTGATATATTCTTCTCATTATATATCTTATTTAGCTTTCTAATTTATGCTATATTTCAATATATTTTAATAATTAATATCCTTTTTATATCAATATTTATTACTTACCTAACTTTAATTTTTGTTTGTTTTAACATGGAAACTCTATGTGTGTCCAGTTAAAATGAAAAGATTTGAATTTTAAAAATGAGTGTCAATTTAAATTTCACCTGTAGTGATTAAAATATACAATGTATATTTCTTTATGGAAAGTGGACCACGAGAGAATAGGATAGATAGGAGTGATTCCAGGAAATAAAATGTGTAAAAATTATTTTCCTTATTATAAAATAAATTTAATGAGAGACATTGTATCTTTTTTTATCAACATATTTGTCAAATTTGGGAAACATATTTGAAATAGCCATTCTTAAAATATTTTCTAAATGATCATCACTTTAACAAAAACATTACCTGTTTTTATTACTGTTTATATGTGAGAATGTTCACATATATACATGGTTCCAAATATGCAGAAAGTTGCCTACCTGTAGCATTGAAAAATACAGTGACCAAGTTGTATTCTGGGAACCAACGACAACCAAGGATGTCATTAACTGAAAAACAGAACTTGGAGAAAAATATTTTATCTAACAAAACATAAATTGCTGATAATTTTAAAAATTAAATAAGTTTTAATATTTATTGCTTATGTATTCTTTTAGTAATATTCAATATTTATTGGTAATCTAAACCAAATTTTCCAGTCTATAAAATAATATGACCTATTCAAGATTTCTGTGTTAACCTGCCAGTTATTCAAGATAATTGTATCATTATGTGTATCTGCTTCATTATATAAATATAATTATTAACTATATTGTAAATAGTGTTTAGTTTAAAAAGTCAATACAATAACTATCACTTTACACCAGGAATCTCATATATGAGAATTTCTTGCCTTTCATATAGTAGCATCTTAAAATGCAAACTCTTTTGGACAAAAGAGATATTTTTACAAGATAAGGAAACAACATTAAGTGCAAGCATAAAATTGATGAAAAGAAACTTGAAAAAACAATTATCTGGAGAAAAAAAAAAGTCAGTCTCCAAGAATAAAATGTAAGTTTACAAAAACTCAGTTATTTAATTTGGGTTGGGGACTTTCATATTTACCTCAAAAAAGAAACACTACCCTTCAACACTTAAGTTTAATACATTTAAAATTACATATTTAACAATATAGGCTAAGACACGTGAAGTGAAGATGGTTAAATAGATAAGTATATGTATATGATTCAACACATGTACAATAAGAGATAACTGTATGAGAGAAATGTCTTGAATGTAAACTAATTAGATTAAGAGAGATAAATATTATTAAGAGTTTCACATAAATTATTGTGAAATGACAAAAACTTAGCAAATTGAATTTTAGCTAAGAGATTTATACTTTACTTTAATGGTATTATACATCATAAAAGTGTAATTCAAGTTTATTTGCAGAATTTATCATGTTGCTCCTTGTTTCATTGAATAGTTAAATTTAAAAAGAGAAAGGCATCACAATTTAAATAAAACTTTTTATTAGATATTTATCGAGCAATTCAAGTTAGGATTTATGGAGAGCATGCTCTCAAAATTTCTTTTAATTTTATTCAATAAAATTTTAGATATGTTTTTTTCTTTTTTAATGAAGAATATTTTTTAAAAAATAGTTCACCTGTTCTTCACTATCTATACATGCACTTACGAATAAGAATTTATCCTAATTTTAAAATATTATTAATTTCATGTAACAAACTGAAAATTTTACAAAACAAAAAATTATGTTCTTATTAATTTTGTTTGAATAAACAAAATAAATTTTAATTAAAGGATACATCTATGTGCTAGTGACGTGTAGCAGTGACCATAAATATCCTTTTCAGGACTTAAGTCTTAAATCAATTAAAAAGTAATTAAATAAAATATTTTAAGATAAAAATGCTGTAATTTTAGATAAACAAAATAAAAATTCCATTTTCATTGATTCAAATCTTTTAAATATTCAATTACTTCAGTGTAATTGTGAACTGTAATATGCAAGCAAATTTGATCTTGACTCAGTATATTAGGCGAAATATTTGTTCTAAATTAAATGAAGTAACATTTTATGCACTTACTTTATGTTGTATATTGTGGTTAATAAGATTTATTATTTATTTGATTCAATTGTATTATTAATTTGAAAAACAGTCTTGCAAAGTTCAACTCTTGACAGTCTTTTTATAATAAACAACTCTTGGACAAATTATAAATGTAAGATTAATTACATAAATTGTACAAAGTAATAATGATTTATGAGTTAATGTAGAAACTATTTCACATTAAAATAATATAGGTATTGTACACTGGTGTAAGAAATTAAGAGAGTTTGCAGACTTTGTCGATTATCTCTAGAACTACTATACCGATTTTAATGAAATTTGATATGTACATACATTGATACAATACAATACAAAACAAATAACCATTCAATAATTGTAATACACACGCATGATCATGTGTAACACTCATTGGAGTCGGAAGGTATGAAACAGTGGTTGCAGAATAAACAGAAAAATGGGTTATTAGGGGGTATGGTCCCCTCTTACAGATATACAGGTCTCGCAGTGGGATTTCATACTTGAAATAAGGCAGCTTATCATTTCCTGTGGCAATTAGTCCCACTCGTTCAGCAACGCTGTTTTCATTTCCTGGATGGTTCTCAGAGGGGGGGTTGCGAGTTGCATGCTCTATAGGGTTAAGGTCTGGAGATCTGGCTGGCCAATCCATCCAGCGAATATCCTCACTCTCTAGAAATTCGTCGACCAGAAGAGCTCTATGTGGCCTCACGTTATCGTCCATTAAAATGAACTCAGGGCCAACTGCACCCCTGAAAAGGCGAACATAGGGCTCCAAGACCTCATCTCTATGCCTCACACCAGTCACAGTACCTCTTTCAAAGACATGGAGAGGTGTACGGCCATCCAACATGATGCCTGCCCAAACCGCATATTAACTACCTATACTCAAGTTCAGGCAATGGGGATATTTCAAGCCCGCTGATTTGTTGGTTTCTCCACGTCATCTATGACATCACTTAGCACAACTTCCAAAGATTTCACGTGGCGCCATCTTTTCCCCTGAAACTGATTTATTCATTACAATATGCCATTTAGATTCCAAATTTTAGTGCGTATTCGTGAGTAATTGTGTTTTTTTGCTCAAATGTCTGTTTTTTCGGAAGATAAACTTCCATCCTCATTTTGTAATGAGGTGGAAACAATTTCATCAGGCTTAATTGTTCTTCGCAGCAATGTTAAAAATTTAGAAGAGTGCAATGAATGGGTAAAAGAATTTGGAGAACTATCGAACACTAGATGGAATTCTAGAAACTCCAAGCCCAGTGGACAAAAATTTGCTTGCCCGTAAGTATTCATTTAAAAATTATCTTAATTTAAATTGCCATGTAATTTTTATTGTGACAATATATGCGTTTGTTCGTACGTGAGCCTATAATCCAACAAAGAATGCATCAATCTTGAATTATGGAACTCTTATTTTATTTGATTGGTAGATGACGGCTTTTTACTTATTACTGTACTGAATTTACAGTTATGATTTAAAGATAAAATATGCCAAAATTCTGATTTTAGAATTAGGAAAAATAATTACATAATTCTGAGGGATTTATGTGTCACCATCTGTTAATATAATAATACACTTAAACTTTTTTAAATATATATATATTACTTTAATTTCATGCATAAAAATTTCAAATCATTTTATCCTTAGAGGAAAACAATGCTTTGAATCCACATTATTCTATGAGTTCTTAGAATGTAATTAGAAATATATGTTAACAAAAAAAAGTTAATTTGATTTTCTAATAATGATTACATTTATTTATTGATTGTTAAATGACTTCAAAAATAAACATAATAACTATCAAAATCTGAAATTTAAATTCTTAAAAATTGAAAATAGTTTCCATTAATGGATGTGGCTCAGAATTTTCTTTTTCAAATAATTTGTTTTATATTGCTATACCATTTCTTTAATCTGTGCACTGATTTATAAGGTATTTATAATTTTGCTTACGTTAAATTTCTATTTCTCTTTTATTTTTAGGAAAAAAATTGTTTGCCACCATAGTGAATTTCAGAAAGTGCCGGCTGCAGCAAATAAAAGAAGTTTTTCAAAAAACTCTAACTGTCAGGCAACAATAAATATTAAAGTGAAATTGAACACGAAATCAACAAACAGAACTGATTCTTTTGTACAAGTTAGTAAAATTTAAATTATTTTAATTTTTTAAATTTTATTTAAAGGTTCAAAAGTCGAATAAAAAAAGATTCAATAGATACATATGTAAATAATCAATTCACGATTTGATGAAAGATTTTTTTTAATGGAAAAAAGCCTATAAAATAAAAAAGGGTAATTTTTTTAATTTCAGTACTAAAAATGTGAATTATAGCGATAGAAATTGAATTATTTATGAAAGGCCTTTTTCATTTATAGTTATTTTTTCAATTTTTAAAATCTGTTATTAGTGTATAGAACTATAATAAACATTCTCTTATTTATTTATTATTGTATTCACTTTAAAGCAAAATATTTTGGATTTTTTAAAGCTATAAACAGTTTGTGAGACTTTAATTTAGATTTTAGTGGTTCTTGAAAGCTAAAAACAATATAAAGTAGTATGTTATTTTATTATTACATTACTTTATTGCTTATTTTAGTAAATTATTTTTTAAGAACTGTTAAAGAGAAACACATATATTTTGATTTCAGGAGGGTCTACTAGCTGTCATCACAATTAATGATACACATAATCACAGTGTGGACACGGCTGAAGCTCTAAAATTTCTGCCTCCTGCTGGTTGCAAAGACAAATTCCTTGAATATTTAAATGATGGCATGAGCATAACTGAGGCGTCTAAATATCATGAAGGAATTCTACAGCAAGAAGAAAAATTCAGTGAAGAAGACATAGCTAATAGCCAAATCAATCCTTCTTACAGAGCTGTCCAATATTGGTATAACCAATGGCACCTTCAAAATCTTGGTCCAAGAACTGGTCAAGGTCTAATTGAAGTAAGTTGTGAAAAAGGAAAGAAAAGAGATTTTTTTTTTAAAAATGAGGCAATTTTGTATAAAGTCTAATACTCTGTTATGCATTCTGAAATTTATGTTACTCTTTCAATAATCTTGTCCTAAAAGTGGACTTTATCTTTAAACAAAATAAAATAAAAATGCATATATAATTTTATTAATTGCTGTCCCTTAATTTTAGTTTAAATTTAAATAAAAAATACCATTTATTGTTAATAATTTGGTACACCAATAAAATTATTTTTAAAACTTTTATTATAAATGGTTAGTTTACATACCATCAAAGACACTTTAATAAAATTGTTCATGGATAAAATTCAATCCTTCTTCTTTTCTAATGTTTCAGAAATTAAAGGAGAAGTTAAAAATTTATGAAGAAAATGAAATCACCGTTTGTTTCAGCGAAGATCCTTTTGCTGTGGTTATTATGACTCCTATTATGAAAAGAGCCCATGAATTAAAGTCATCAGGGGAAATTGTTTTTGTTGACTCAACCTCTTCATGTGATCCAGACAATCATAGCATTACATTTATGCTGTGTCCCTGTTCAGCTGGGACCTGTACCACTTAGAGTCATCATTACAAAAGGACAGACTGAGGAGTCATATAAAAAAGGATTTGAGCTCTTAAATGATACAATAAGCAAACCATTTAATGGCAAAGGATACCCTAACATTGTTATGACTGATGACTCAGAAGCTGAAATTAATGCACTACAAAGTGTTTGGCCTAAGTCAAAAAATTCATTGTGCATTTTCCATGTTGCACAAGCCGTTTGGAGATGGTTCTGGGATTCCAAGTACCAAATTGCAAAGGAGCACAGGAACCATTTAATGCGAATTTTTCAGTTAATCTTGTATGCTCCAACACCCCAACAAGCCGAAGAGGCATATAAAAACTGTTGTGCTTACATTGGGGTTTACTTGCCCACGTACGAAAATTGGAACAGATATATGAAAAATTATTGGAAAAGGAAGGAGTTGTGATGCCTGGCATTTAGAAATGAGGAAGTAAGGGGCCACAATACAAACAATTTTTCTGAAGTTTGCATACGGATTTTTAAAGATGAAGTCCTGTGCCATGTGAAGGCTTATAATGTTTTGACGATTTTAGACTTTGTGTCGACACATCTAGAGAAACATTATGTAAAAAAATTCAGAGATTTTGCATATAATAGATTTTCAAATGGCAGATTGTATCTTTTAGCATTAAAGAGTAAAACATCTCACGTAACAAAAAATGACACAAAAATGATAGATTATTGCACTTTTTCTGTCAAAAGTGAAGAAAGCTGGTATATGGTCAACATAAACAGTGGATGCTGCTCTTGTCCAGTAGGCCTGTATGGTCGATTTTGTAAACACCAGTACTGCATCTATCAGCATTATGATATAATTTCAAACAACTTCCCTCCTGTGCTTCCCAAAGACAAACATGAGGTAGCAATCCTTGCTTTAGTAGAGAAAGCACCTCCAAGGAAGTTTTTCGAACCTTTCCTTTCAGAGATTACTGCCACTTCTACTGTACAAGAAGCTGTTCCAACTGCAGTAGAAATTTTGTCTAATTGTGATTTTGAAGATGATGGAAATTCATCATATGAAGAAAAGCGTGGGGAAATGCTTAAAGAGATTGTTAGGGAAATCTCATAGCACGATGAAAAGTACAAATCATCTTTAAGTGGAATGAGCAAATTTCTCAAACGGCTCAAAAATATTAAATCTTTTGGCAGCTGGGAAAGATTTTTGCATACTGCTGGTAGTAGCCTACCTATTAGAAGAAGAAATGGTGCTGCTATTAGTGTGCAGCCTACTTCTATTGCAAGATGCTCTGCCCATATTACAAAGGGTAGCAAACGTTTGCCAATAGGACAGACAGCTGGAGCTCCACCAAACAAAAAAAGGAAACATTCCTTAACTTTCAACATAAAATTAAACCAGTCCAATGTAAAGCGGCATTAAATAAGTTTTTGATGCAGTATAATACATATATATTGCATGTATAAGTTTAATAAAATTCACCCAGTTTCTTACTCTCAAATTGTCCAAGGATTTTTTTATATATAAAATCGTGCACACAAAAATAGCAATTTTTCATTCAATTTCTATTTACTACACGTTCTATTTTCTACACGTGGGGAAAAAATATTTTGTCTTTTGAAAAAAAATCTAATACAATTAAAAAGCAAAGCAGTGAGACTTTGTTACATTCTGTTTTTACCACTTAGTTTAAGGGAGGGCCGTAAGAAAAAAGCTAAAATTTTTGTTATTAACGAAATGCATCTTAACTTACGCGCGCTTATAAAGCCTGTTTCTCTACTGGCTCCGTCTGCAAGCACGTGTACGCTTACGTATTTGATGTACAAGATTTGCATTTTTGTCTAGAAGCAGTGGTTTTACATTCAGTTCAGTTCTTTTCATGAAATTCGATAAAATATGCAAATTCTCTTAATTTATTTCACCAGTTTATATAATATTTCCATATTTACACTTCATAGTTAATTTCATTTACTCTTTATATTTAAGTTTGGCACACAATGCTAGCAGTGCTATATCTGGTGGTAGACAAGTAGTCCTAGTCCTTAGGTTAGGATGGAGAGCTCAGTTTCTGGTGTTTTGGGTTCCATTCTAGTTTATATAAAAACTACTTACTACTAATTTTCTTTTCAGAATATAAGCAGAGTGAACATGATTAGAAAATCCTCCTAAAATGAAATGGAACCTTAATTAAACTAATGCAGATACTGGGATGAATTTTACCTTTTCAGAGGGGTATTAGAAATTACCAAAGTTGCTGTATCTCTTTTGGCATATCATTCCTTGTGTTCTTAAAGTTTTTTTTTTCTCTGTAAAGAATCGTTGATTAAAAGTTTTTAAAAAAAAATCATGTTCAGCATGTTGTTCAACATTTTTGAAATATTCATCTTGCAGCAAATCAAATAACATAAGAATTCTCTAAACTCAGCAATACACTCTGGAAAAGTAATAAAAATTATGAGAAATTAATAATTCCTGGCATTTCTGATTTTAAAGGTAATTTATAAATTGCTAAAAATGCTGAAATAAATTTTACAAATATGTACAAATGCTGCACTTTTACATACAGTGGCTCCCAAAAGTGTTCGTACACTTAAGAATTTCAATGAAATAGGGGTCTATCCATTGATTAAAATGAATATTTCAGAATGGATATTTGATAATAAGATCTATAATCTATTCTTAACAAAACTACATGAAATATTTTGAAAACATAGTAAAACTTTATTTTTAAGAAACCAGTAATCAAAAAGTAACAAAAACTTTATCTCACAAAAGTCATTGTACACTGAAATATTTTCGGATAAATTCATAATTAAAATTATCGTCTGTCTTTAATTTTTGCTTGCCTCCTCCGTAATATTATATGTATTATTTAAAAATGGCTCGTAGTCGTAAAGAAACAACAAACAGCATTCGAAAATTGATTATTTTTCATCATAGTAGTAGTAAATCAGTTCGGAATATTGCTAAATTACTTAATTTATTCCATTTTACTGTGCAGTATGTGAAAAAACGCTTTAAAGAAGAAAATTGGATCGAAAACAAGGTAAGAAAAGGCCGTCTGGCAAAGTTAACAAAACGTGATCAGAGATTTATAATTAGAAAATTTGTGAAAAATTCACGTTTGAGTGCTGTAAAAGTTTCTGCAGAATTGAATGAAACATTTTCTACTTCAATTTCACCTGAAACTGTTCGACGAGTTCTCAGAGCAGCTGGATTACATAGGCGTTCTGCTCGTAGAAAATTTTCTGTGAGTGAGAAAAACGTCTTTCCTTCGAACTATCAATGATAAATAAGCCCCAAACGTATTGGAATAATGTCTTATTTGCCGATGAACATTTTTGGTGCTGATGGGCGTATAATTGTATGGAGAAGAAAAAAATGAGGAACTGAATCCCAAGAACTTAGTAGTAACAGTTAAGCATGGCGGTAGAGGTATCCTTGTGTGGGGGTGTATGTCAGCATCAGGACTAGGAAATTTGGTATTTATTGCTGGCATAATGAATCATGCTGTTTTTATAAATATTTTAAGAGACAATTTAAAATTATCGGCCCAAAATTTGGGTATTGGAAACAACTTTGTTTTTTATCAAGATAACGATCCTAAGCACATGGCTCTAAACGTTCGTATCTGGTGTCTCTATAATTGTCCACAAGTTTTGTAAACACCACCTCAATCACCAGATTTAAACCCAATAGAACATATTTGGAGAGAACTGGAGGTTCGAGTACGAAAACACGACATTCACACGAAAAGCGAACTAAAAACAATTATGTTGGAAGAATGGATGAACATTGATGCAAAAATTACAAAAGAACTAAAGCAATCTATTCCCAGACGTTTAAAAGCTGTTGTGGATGCTAAAGGATATCCTACTAAATATTAATTTAACGAAAAATTGGGATATTTACTAATATGTAGAGATTTTTTACAAGTGTACGATGACTTTTGTGAGATAAAGTTTTTGTTACTTTTGGATTATTGGTTTCTTAAAAATAAAGTTTTACTATGTTTTCAAAATATTTCATGTAGTTTTGTTAAGAATAGATTATAGATCTTATTATTAAATACCCATTCTGAAATATTCATTTTAATCAATGGATAGACCCCTATTTCATTGAAAATCGTAAGTGTACGAACACTTTTGGGAGCCACTGTATTCATTGGCTCACGATTCATTAAAGGTGAAATGCAATGGTCATTTCCCAAAATTTAATAAAATACAAACTTGTATGTTTATGATATATTAGGATATGTTTACAGTGATTCTTTTGATTATTTTTAACATTTCATTACTGTCTAGTTCAAGAAAATTTCATCAGAAATAGTTTAAAATCTATAAAAGTAAAAAATAAAGTTTTGAAAAACATTTTTATACATTGTCTTGAGAGAACCTGAGAAACTAATTGTTTGAAGGAAATTGTTGAAGATTCCAGAATATTGAGATTGAAATCAGCATTTAATAAAAAAAAAAAAATTCAGAATGCTCAGAAATCTTTTTTGACTCAACATCATGACTTTGATTTTATTTCTAACTAGCTGAAAACCTGTGCTTCGCTATGGAGTACATTCAAATTGAATACAACGGTCAATGTATGCAATTAATGCAAAAATATATATATATATATATATATTTATAATAAATGCAACGATCAATGTATACAATTGATGTAAATATATATATATATTTTTATTTATTTATTTATAAAAAAATCGTAAGGGATATTTATTTATTTTTTGATAATATTCAATCGTCTGCTGCATTAGAAAGAAAAAAAATACTTTTTTTGTCTATTTAGTTGTTATGCACATAACGATAAATTTATTTAAAGTACCAGAAAAAGAAATCACGTGATCAGCATTTAATAAATTAAATTCTAAAAATTAATCTTTAAAAATTCACCAAAAATCAGAAAATTGAGGTAAAGGTTTGAAAAAGAGTTCATTTTAAAGGAATTTTTATGATCTTTCTTGTGATATAAATTTTATAACCCTCAAAATATTATTTTAAATGCAACTTAAAAAAAGTTACAAAAACAGCTTAAAAATTTAATTTTAAGAAATCTAAGAATTTTTCAAAAATTTTTCTTAGTACACCCCTACACCATAAGAATCGCCATGCAATATTTCAGCCATTTAGGTCCAGCGGTTTGATCTGTGCGTTGTATGTCAGTGAGTCTGTCAGTCAGTTACGGAACTGTTTTATATATATAGATTAAATTGTTTAATTTATTTGGATTACATACAATATTTATTATGATTAGTTAGGAGTATCATATTATTTATGCATCATTTCTTTATTGCAGACTTTTATACTTTCAATTTCAATTTCCCCATTGCATATAGGTATAGATATAGGAATGCAGAGCAATCCATTTTCAGCATTCGTTAGACTACAGCCTTGTGATTTTTATACGGCCGATAAGAAACTAACGTGTTTCAAAAATATAAAAGACTGGGTGGGTTGGGAGTAGGGTCACCCAAGAAAGAAAAAAAATAAAGGCATGCTTTTACAAAATGACCAGGACGTCTGTTTATAAAAAAAAACGGTTATGCTCTGTCCACAAACTACCTCACATGAACACACCTGCTAATTTCTCTTTCTTGCAGACAGCTTTAAAATGTATGGTCAAAATGAGTCCCTTAAATCGAAAATCTGGAGTACTTAACTAGAAAGTTGACTGAATTATACAACAAAAGGTGCCTGAAATTACCTACAAAAATAATGGCCTCGAGAGCAGTCAATTATTCCAAAGGTGTTTTAGTAGATCTTGATAGAATTCAATGTCCCTATTATCTATATCTGAAGTTTAATCATTACCAAAACTATTAAAAAACTGAAAATTTTGTTGAATGTAAACAGGGTGTAGAATTAAAGCTACAATACTGGCAATGAAGACAAGGACATTTCTTCATAAAACTTTCCTGAAAAAAAAAAAATTATTCACTAACACTTGGGTGGGCTACATATTGAGGAAACTCTTTTCATGAAATTATAGTTGAACATGGTGGTGAAATCATTTCTTGAAACTTGTGAGTATGGTTACCAGCAGCTATAATATCCTGTAAAGTGTGTTCTGTTGTTTATAAATGGATGAACCCATTAGTTTTGTTTCCTTTTCTAATTTCATTGCCACCAGCAAAGCATGAATACATAGTCGTCATCTGATGACATCAAAGAAACAAACTATAATTTACCCAGTGTGTAAGTCATGTGAAACTTGTTTCAAGAAACCAGTTTCCTCAGTACACAGCCAGCCATAGATTACATATTTAATAAGTTATCAAATATCAATCAAATAAAACTATAAATATTTAAGTATTCAAGAAAATCTTATCACTCTTATAATAGCCCTCTAATAAGAGAGTGAGCAATATAGAGCCTAGTTTATGACAAGTTTCCCAATTAAACCTATTCGAAATAACATTTCCCCTCGTCTTATTATTTATTGTAGTAGAGTCTAAATGCAGAGTAAATATTTTGTGACAGTAAAGCAGCCCTAAAGGTAATACAACAAGGTAGTGGTCTCCTTCCTCCGAAGAGATCACTGAAAGAGCAGTCACTTGGGAAGAGTTCATTTTTCACGAGGGATGGAAAGTGATAAAAGTGAAGGTCGACAGGATCTCATTCCCTTCCTGTGGCCAAAACTGAAGATGTAGTAAGGAGGAGATTGTCGGTAACTATTCCCCACTTTTCACCAAATATTGGCATTTTCCCCAAGAGTGTCAATGGTTGAACAGGTGTCTCTTTCTGCCAGTGGGTAATGGTTTACCCGAAGGAAAGGCAGTTTACAAGAGAGATTTGGAGGAATACACATCTTCTGTTAAAAATTGCAAGGAAATTTTCAACACTACACCTATTAGAACAGAGCTCAGCAGCCTTTTATCTTCCACGGCACAACGTTTTTTTCGATAATTCCGCGGCACACCACAAGAAAAAGCTTGAAAATATATAAATTACAGTAAATACGTATATGTTTTTATTAGATAAAAAACACACAATAAAATAGCTCTATGTATCAAGATAATTATAATCATTTAAGTTTTATATAAATCATTTTGAACTGTACACCAAGACAAGAACAAAAATATAAAATTATAGTTTACAAGTAAAAAAAATTTCTCTATAAATTTTTATATTAAAATTTGTTTTTTGGTCTTTACTTAAGCCTAATAAATCAAAGTTAATTTAAACATAACTAATTTATTAATGAGATATTTGAGATTGTTTTGATAAATGTGTGTTTTATATTTGGCTCTATAATAGAAAGAGCTACAGTTCATGGTCAAGGCCCTTTAAATATGATCATTTGTCATTTTCAGTTAGAACCAGTGTCGAAAAACCTTGTTCGCATAAGTAAGTCGTAGAAAATGGGAGCAAAATTGCAATGGCCTTGTCAGAAATTTGTGTATATTCTTTCTTAACTGAAATCCAGAAATATGACGCTCGAGCATACATACAATGTATGGCTAACAACATGTTTTTGTTTTGTGTATAATTTCGACCCAGAAAAATTACATATTGACAAAAAGTTAAGAGGAATATTTTGCTTAGAAAAATTTCTATTTAATGCAGTGGTTCTTTTATTATCATAATCGATAAAATCACCTCGCGGCACACTAGTGTACCACGGCACAGCGGTTGCGGAGCACTGTATTAGAATATTATCTGCCATGATTTACTCTATAGTCTGAACTACGTAAATGTTGATTTCGTATGTCTATTTTCTAAGTTACAAATTTGCAACTAAGCAGAACATCTTTCTCGTTTTTATTAAACTTTTAAACTGCCAAAAAATATTGCTAACAAAAACAAAGTTATGAGAAGATATTTTTTAGAGGATGAAATTAGAGTTTGACAGAAATTTTTTCCTATTCAAATTGTGAAAAATTTTATAAGTGTTAAAAAAATTAGTAAAGTTGCATATGATTTTTCGGTAGAAGAGGTCATCATAACACTTTAAAGGGCAGGGCTAGTCTTGAGCTGATTGGAGATCAGAAAAATTAAAAGTATGTCTAAAAGAAAATTGTCTTAACAGATGTAAAAATAATTCAGAATAATTACCAAACTGTAAACCATGCAGATGTAGAACTCTATATGTTGGTTGAAGAAATGAAGTTATTAAAACATATTCTTCCTTCTTCATGTTTCTGACACCCGATAGAAATTCTACAATTCCTCTCTACAAATGACAGAGCTACTGGCTTTCCAAATGTATTTATATTTTTAAGGAATAAATCCAAAAGTGAAATTGCTGAAACTCCGATGATAACTGACTCTGCATACAATACATGCAATGAAAAAATATCTGTAATTGAAAACTATATTTCAGTAGTGTAACATTATTTACTAGGTGTGAAAATTTTGCATGCGAATAAAATGATTAATTTTATAGCAAGGTTGTTGGTTTGTAGTAAGATGAAAAAAGAACCGATTCATGTGTAGCCATTGTTTATTTGTCAAATAACAATGGTGCATAAGGATAACACAAAACCGATTACAAAATGCCTTTGGCCACAATATTGGAGGTGAAGCATAACACAAAACAGGGGAACATGAGATATGTACATGTCAAAACATATTTATAGACAATGTTAAAAGTTAAGTATGACACAAACTCATAGAAAATGTGATATTTACGTTACAAAACATCTGTACACATTATTTGACCGTGCCGTATCGATGCATCCAGAGAAAGAACTCTAGAACCAAATGTCAATTTTTAAACAAACAATACAGTGTCATTCTAAATTAACAATTCGTCAGAAGCTTAATCTTTAAAATAGTACCTCATTTATTGATTTTGGTTATGTATGAAGGGAAAAAAGGGATCATAACCAAAAGTCACCAGCTTGAAATAATATATATGATGATGGTGATGATGAAGGTATGTTTTTTTTAAATTTAAAGGTTAGTGTTCAAGAAATAAAAGTAAATAAATAAACGAGCAAGTCCTTGCCATCTAGCAATAAATTAAATCTTTACATGTCTTGTGTACATTTTCCTATAGAGTTTACTAAAGAAATTTGCCATTTTACCACTCACCAACCATTGTTCTCATTTTTTTTTTCTTCAACTTGCACATCTACATGGTAAGACTTTTATTTGATTGTCCATTAATTATGAGACAAATTAGAAGCTTTCCCTTGGTAGCTTGGTAAAATTTTGTCATATGCAATTCAATTGTGTACATAGAATTGAATAAAATTAAACTCTAAACAGGCATACCAAGAAAAATATCACCCATAAAATGTTCATCAGGGGGAAAGAAAATAGATTTTAGTCTAATCTAATTGTTTTTCCAGGCAAAAAGAATAATGCACACCTAAGTGGATGTTGCAAGAAACTTATTAATTCACAGAATTAAAATAAAAGCATACGATTTTGAAATTTAAAAGTTCAGTGTGCACATGATAAAAGGAAAAAGCCAGCATCATATAAAGGAAGGAAAAATGTTTATGTTTATACTTCAATTTTTAAACAAACAATAAAATGTATAATTCTAAATTAAGAATTTGCCAGAAGCAGAGATCTTAATCTTTAAAATTGTACCTCATTTATCGATTTTGGTTAAGTATGAAGGAAGAAAAAGGAATTGAAGTAAAAAACCACCTTCTAAAAATAATATATATAGCTTCGCGCTGTCATTGGTTTCTGAAAATCTATTTGTTTCAGGTGTGCATTATTTATTAATACAAATGGCCACACATATTTTAAATGAAAACAAAACTACTGCAAAATCCTAATTACTTTAAAATCTGTTTGTATAGTACATTTTTTTAAAGCTCCGGTATTTATAACAGCAAATATGACTCTAAATTTTATTCAGAATTTCTGAAACTCCCTTACAATACTGACTGTACATGGGTATGTGTCTTCAAATAACTAAGGTTCTGCTGACTGCCTATGGTTTAAGACCTTTCAATGGACATGACACCAACCAACCAATCATTAATTCCAAGCACTATAAAAGCAGTTTTTAAACTGGCTAATGAGTCAGAAATAATAGATATGAAGCATTGTAATCAAAACTAATTTTTTATGTTCTAAGGATTGGCATTCACACAAGTTCTAATATAAATGTAGAGCTCTTTACAACAATTCAATTATGATTATAAGCTCTATATCTATACAAAGGTGCCCGTTTTGATTAGATGTGACCCATCTACAGATCAGAACACCTTATCCTTTTCTGATTCTTGAGTGTACTCTGATTTCAGTAAATATGAAAAAATTGCTCATGCCTTAATACTGTAATATTACATTGTTATATTAAATCTTTAAATAATATAATATCTAATCATGTATTGCATTATTGTACTGTAATAAGGAATTTATTTTTTGACTTATGTTTTCATATTAAAGGCTCATTTTTGTTAATTCTTCTGTAAAAGTAACCTAGAATTGAACAAAGCTTCAAATTTGAGGGTATACTTGATGATTTTAAAAAAAAAAAGGGGTAACTGCTTTCAGTATATGAATGAAATTTTACTTTTTATATATTTAATTATAAATAATTTATAAAAAATAATTAAATAACTATGGTAACTAATGGCTTACTAACTGTTAAAATTTCACAAGTACTTTGCAGTAATTTAATTTTTATACAGTTGAATAAGCTAATAAATTATAATTTTCATCCCTTGAAAAGTTAATAGTTCAGTTGTTTTAGATAAAATAATCCAAAGATAGTTTCATGTTTTTAAGAATCCATACACATTGGAATTAATCATGTTTTACTGTAAAATTCATTTTTTTATGTTATACAATTGACAATAAACAAATAAACTTATTACTCATATAACAAATAATACAAAATTAGGATAACAGAGTATGTAATGTAATAAGTATTGCATTCTTCTTTTCCCCAATTTTGGCTAAAAGGTCCCGCATGTATCAAACTCCCCAGCTCCTGGAGACCCATATTTTCTCTCTTAACCAGTTGTCATCTGATGAATGTATACTCACTGATGTTAAAAAAACAGAAAGCATAGTGATATTTAAATTTCAACCATAAAATAAACTGATTTTTCACAGGCACAAATATTTTTTCACTAAATTAATTTTTGACATTTCAAATCCCATATTCCTGATTTCACAACTTTTTCACCAGTAGATACCGTATTAACCTTTAGATCAGAGCTCCGCAACCTTTTATCTTCCACGGCACAACGTTTTTTTCGATAATTCTGCGGCACACCACAAGAAAAAGCTTGCAAATATATAAAATACAATAAATACGTATATGTTTTTATTAGATAAAAAAAACACAACAAAATAGCTCTATGTATCAAGATAATTATAATCATTTAAGTTTTATATAAATCATTTTGAACTGTAAACCAACACAAGAACGAAAATATAAAATTATAGTTTACAGGCAAAAAAATTTTCTCTTCAAATTTTTATATTAAAATTTGTTTTTTGGTCTTTACTTAAGCCTAATAAATCAAAGTTAATTTAAACATAACTAATTTATTAATGAGATATTTGAGATTGTTTTGATAAATGTGTGTTTTATATTTGGCTCTATAATAGAAAGAGCTACAGTTCATGGTCAAGGCCCTTTAAATATAATCGTTTGTCATTTTCAATTAGAACCAGTGTCGAAAAACTTTGTTCGCATAAGTATGTCGTAGAAAATGAGAGCAAAATTGCAATGACCTTGTCAGAAATTTGTGGATATTCTTTCTTAACTATCCAGAAATATGATGGTCGAGCATACATACAATGTATGGCTAACAACATGTTTTTGTTTTGTGTGTAATTTCGACCCAGAAAAATTTCATATTAACAATAAGTTGGAATATTTTACTTAGAAAATTTCTATTTATTGCGGTGGTTAATTTTTTTATTATCATAATCGATAAAATCACCTCACGGCACACTAGTGTGCCACGGCACAGCGGTTGCGGAGCACTGCTTTAGATTATGGGGACTGATTTTATAAATCGCTCTTTAGAACCGAAAACTTTTACCTACTTCCTCCCCCCCCCCCCCCATTTTAAGAACAGTCAGTGTGGGAGATCGGTGGAAAGTGTTTAATTGCTTTCTTACCGATAAGTACAGAATTTCGTCTTTCCCTAAATCTGGAGCTGATTTTAGTAAATAAATTACAGAGATGACAGAAAGGAGCTTTGCACATTTTGTTTGCTTATGATAGCATATGTTCTGTAAAAGCTTTTATGGACGAGTGTATTTTAATGGAGGGTCATATACATACATATATACATATAAAAGAGGTAAGTAACAATAAGTAACCCTACGTTAATAGCCCGCGGTAGTTTCATTACAAGAGACTACCTGAAATTTTTTTTTCATACGACTTTTTAAAAAGGAAAAGGAATTTAGATTTTAAAATATTTATAGAAAATTGACAAGAAAAGGTAAATCAAATATAAAGGAAATCTGTCAAATATTAGAATGTTTTTTTTTCTGATTTCTGCATAGGTTTTCATACTAAAAGTAAATTACCTTCATATTTTTCTCATATATACTGTAAATATGTATTTGTATTCTCACGGATAATACAAATGTTCTCAAGTTCCATTTCAAGTCAGTGTCAAGCCATCTGGACCTAGAAAATAGATTTCCTAATTTTCCCTCCTCCTTTAAAAATGTATTTTAGTAAATAAATGAAGCATATAAATCCATGCACAGTTGTAACAGTTGAAACTGAAATCGCTGCAATGAAGGAACACAAATTCATGATCTAATGTCTTATTTTCTTATCAACAAAACCAAATGAATTGATTCTGTTAACATGATCTTTAAGATAGACTATCTTAGTAGAGGGCAATACAATCTTCTAAAAATTAAGAGTAAAAATGTCCTATAAAGGAAAAGTATTTATTGAGTACAAAGCTTGTTAAATCAGACAGAAGACACACTCCATCACTAAAAATATTGAATGCAATATTATCAGAGTATTTTAGAGAATGTAAATGATTCCATGTTTGTTTATTGTAATGATGATGATGATGTTCCACTGTCTGCAAGTACAATTCTAGAAGGCTTCCAACTAGCCGATAAACACAGAAATCATTTCCTTACAAATGATGATGTCATAGCTGGGCCAAACCAACATGATTTAAAAATGATTATATCACATTATGCAAAATCCTATAAAGAACTAACAAAAACAAAACCATACTGTCTAATAACCAAATTCATATTCAAAACCGATGAAACAAACAAAATGCAAGATGTTCATTTTATTCCAGATACACTTGTAGACATATCGCCTTTTAATATCTCCATTCACGAGAGAGATTTTTTCAAAAAGCAACAGTAAACGGGCACATTTATCATCCATTAGTGACACTGAATGACAGAATGTTATAAGTATGTATGTAAAAAGAAAATCAATTTATTTTTAACCACTTCCGACTGCCGCACTTTTTCAGTTTAAAAAATAACCCGTATAAACATAATTAAAATAGATTTGTGGATTTGCTCTTACATATTTATTCAATAAATCCAAATTACATGTGAAAATCAACATTTTTATTTTTTTAGTATATTTGGATGGAACCCATCTCCCAATTTTATATGCTCACTATATACCTTTTATACACAGTAGTCTCTGGAATGTATCCCTTGTGAAAAAAGAGAATCATGTGTGTCTATATTATATATGTAAAATATAAACAAATCAAATAAACAAAAAATAAAAAGCAAGCATAGACTGTTAAATCACTTTAACTTAAACCTACCCTAGCAAGAAAATATAAAACTTTTTCAATAACGAATAGCACAGAAGCTTCATATCCTCATAATGAAAACAACAAATATAACTAAAAATAAATAATCAAACAGAGATAGATAAATATAATAAGAATATAGACAAAAAACAAACAGAAATCAAGCACTCAGGGCATAAGTTTACGGAATAGGGGTCTGTATGCATCTTTGGCTTTACATTAGGATTATTTGTGTGCTTGCATGTACGGTGCATTGAGCCCTTACTGTAAGTTGTGCTTGTCTTTTAATTTTCTTCCAACTAAATGTTTCCATGGGGAACTCGGGGCCTTGGGATGTCTGCTGGTCTTACCTGCATCCTATTCAGAAAGTTCCCCTTGAGGTAACTGATTTGGTTAGGCTCCCTGATGAAGAGACCTGTCGCTTACCTCTATCTCGTTTTATGGTTCAGTTCCGGCACTTATACAGAATCTTGCCTCTGGTGTGTGGATGCCCCGAGTACTTGATTTCTGTTTGTTTTTTGTCTATATTCTTATTATATTTATCTATCTCTGTTGGATTATTTATTTTTAGTTATATTTCTATATTATATATATTATATTAAGTTGAGAGTAAAGTCGAAGACATATAGGTATCTAAAATAAGACCAGAAATAAATAGTTTAATAATATCATCAGGTTTTGCAGTTTAATTCTGGTTTTATTGCATTAGATAACCTTTATTCAGATTGAATTACCTCCATTCATTGGATTTTAGATTCTACTTTTATAAACCTCATCTTACACAGGAAAGTGCTGTTATATACGACTAACATGCAAGTATTTATATTAATTTCCAATTTGTGATAGTTACTTATTATAATGCATTTCTCTTTCCAATATGCATGTATGTATATATACATACTTATAAGCATATATACATCTTGACCTAGGTCATATGAATATATTTTTAACTTTCTAAAAAATAAATTAATGAAAGCAAGAAAAAAAATAGAAAGACTAAATGAAAAAAAATTGAGAGACAAGAAAACTAACTTCATTAATTTTATACAAAGAATAAACGTATTAGACTAATTTCAATCATAAAGATTGGAGCAAACTGTCAAATATAATATTCCTTATACCTAGGATCAGAAAATTTCCCCTAATTAGCAGCAGATGTTTATTTTTTCCACATTTGCCAGTTCTAAACCATCAATTTTTTCCTTCGGAAAACAAAAAGCCCTCGGCAAAATAAGACTCCACTGAACTAATATCCTGTGCAGTTTTCGACAAAATAGGGGGATAAAAACTTTCGGATAACAGTTATCACACACCCGTATTTTTGTAGAGTATTTGCTTGGGATATAATATATCATATGGGTCATATCGGTGAGATAGCATATTATGCTATCCTATCCCGTAAGGAAAAGGTTAAAAAAAAATACAGAAATATATACTGTATCATCTTCCTACTCTAGAAAGAAACCTTTTTGTATCACACAAGCAGCCTCCAAAATGCAGAAACAAAAATTAATGACCAAGGTCCACATTTGTTTGGGATCACCAAACTGAGATGGGCAGGATTTAAAATGAAAAGTTTGTTTTACTTTAAAAATCATCCAACTGACATACTTTTACTAACTAATGAAAAACAAATAATCCATAAAACAAAATTATGCTGAATAGTGTATACTAACTTTGCAGGTTATAGGTAACCTATGTTTTAGAATAATTAATAGAAATAAACAAATAATTAAACATAATTAATAAAATAGGACATGCATGAGTTGAGCCTTTTGAGTTGGAATTTCACTGATTAATCGATATTATAAGATGAAGATCCTCCGAGGCTTATTAAAATTAACACAAAATCTTATGAATTTTTAAAATATCCTTAGATATATTAGACTAAAAAACTGAATTTTGGAAAAGAACTTTCTTTTCATCGGCTTCCCCCTTTTTTTTTATCATTTCATTTCTCACAAATATTTAATCAGTTACCATTTGCGTAATAACAAACAGACGCAAATGGCTTTTTATATTATTTCACAACACCAAATTGACACCAGACCACCCACAGGAATAAACAAACCATTCACTATTCTGAATACAATTGGATGCAGTGTCCTTGTGGAGGGAGAATTACAGAAAATTTGAAAATGATTTCACAACTTTTCTTTAATTATTATTAAGTCAGTTTGAGAATGTTAAGATGCTACAATTTTTTTTCCTGTTACCACCACTGGCTGTTATCAAACTATCATACTGAAGCACCAAATCTAAAAAATATTATAATCTAGTAACCATTTAGTTCCTTTCAGTATGCAAAAAGGGTGTTTAATTTTGAGTTTAACAAACTTTTTTGAAAAAGATCTTTTAAAAGAAGATTTGATAGCAGTTTACTGACCAACAGTAGAAAAAATTTTGAAGCTGTTATGGCACTTTAAATAATTTTGAAAAATGTTCATTTTAAATATAATTTTAAAAGGACTTGAAAGCATATTTAAAGAAAAAAGACAATATTGTACAAGCTGTAAAGGAAACTTCACACTGTATTTTAAGGATAATAAAATTTATATTGATTTGAAATATTTTTAGAATGACAGACATTAAAAATAATTTTTGTAAAACGTTTCAATATCAGATTCTTCATATGTTATAAATCTCCTAAAAGCAAATTATATAATATATATGCGTATATCCATCAAACAGGTAGTATTGGTTCTAGGTTTCACCACTGTTATGGGGTCCTCAGCAAGATATAGCCAATGAGTATGCTAGATGGAAATGAATTCCTTAGTCAATATTTCTCAAAATTAGTACTGTTAACCTAACAAAGTGAAGTCATGTACTGCACTTTTGAAAGGACCATTGTCTATCACAAATTGTGGTACAGAATGTAAAGAGTAAGAAATTGTCAAAATGCATAGAGCCCACCCTGTTTGGTAGTGCAAACTGGAAAAATATACGTACTGAAAGTGACAAAATGCATAGAGCATTTGCACCCTGTCTGGTGGTGCAAACTGGAAAAATATGCATCTCCATAGTATATAGGTAGCCTTGGACCTAGGTTTTGCCCTTGTTATGAGCTCCTCAGTAAGGAATTACTACTTACCAGTTATGCTTTGTTGAGGAGCCCATAACATGGTAGAAACCTAGGTATAAGATTACTTGAACATTGGAGATGTCTAAATTTACAATTGGCACAATGTGGATTTGAATATTTAACATGGAGTTCTTAAACCTTGTCAGAGTCATACATAAACAGTTTTAAAATTTGATGAATTTCCTACATCAACAGGTTATTATGTATATATACATATATATATATAAAATCAACATAATATGCCCAAGTTTTCTTGAGAGGGAAAATTTTATTCCATTTAATGGAAAAGTACTCCAAATGAATAATTACTTACAAATCATATTTTATTTAACATGAAAGTCGACAAATATATCTTGTATGTTTGGTCTTAAGGAACAAAAACCATTTCAACATTGACTTGTGCGACTTGAAAATGATATTGTAAATGGAATAACAAAAGACAGATTATAGTTTTTAAATATTTTAATAGCAAATAAGTTCAATGCAATGTGTAAGGGAGCACAGAACATTAAGTCTTAAAAAAATGTCCAAAATATGAAATGGAAGGGGAGAAAAACATCAACTGTTTTAGTACTCCCAAATTACAGTGAAATGGTTTTATCTGAAATCATTCATATTACTTACAACTTCCTTGACACATCACACACAACTACAGGATCTATGTATGTTATAACTACATGTTACATGAGATGATCTAAGCACTGATTTGTCACAATACAAATATGCATTCCCTATCACTGAATTTAACATCAACATGAATTAAAATGACATCAGTGAATGAAACAAATATGAGATAATCCTAAAATTGCATTTGAAATGCAATAATGTACAATATACATTATGTCTTGATAATTTACACTCAAAATATGATGCAAATAAAGTTAAATGCTGCAACACATGTTTACAAATTAAACACCACCAGTTTAAAATGAAGTCAAAGGTAAATGAGTTAAAAATAGCTCAATTTAGATCACCTGGAAATAAAAGAGCGATATTTGATAGTGCAAAGTATAGAATGGTTCATAAACTATATGAGACATACCAAGATTTTAGAACAAGGAGAGTTTGTTCATACTCATGTCTCGAACAAGAAACAAACAAAAAAAAGTGGGAAATAAATAATCTGAAGTGAATTTCAAAGAAAATAATTACTTTTCCACAATAAACAAATACACATAAACAAAAGAGTTTACAGTTTTAAATTAAGTGATAAAACAAGAGCAGTAATAATATTTAAAAATTTATATACAATTTAAAATTCCAAAGAATTTTGATAAAAACAAACATCAAAGCAGTCTTATACATTATCCCTGCAATGAGAAATAATTGTTACACTTTAGTGACAGCAAAACATCTCTTACACAATCATAATCTTACAAAAAGAGCCAAGCCAACTTTTGGAAATGAGCTAATGCATATATATACGTCTTGAAGAGAAAATTATGATCATTAAAAAATACTATGACAGAAATGTGTGAGAAGTAATGGTTTGTTTAAAAATGTATCTGTGAAATAACTGTTTAATTTACTGTTCTGAATTTTGAAGTTTTGGTAACAAAAAATAAAATCACAGTAGTTCACTTGCATTCATGTTCAAACCATTTATGAGAGTCAATTTAATAAATATTGAATATTAAAATTCCCCATCACTAGATGAATCATCAAATTTATAATTCATTGGTGCCTTGTTTCGACCCCCACGACCCTCTCTACTTGGCTTTGGTGGTGGGGCTTTGTCTTCATCCAAAGATAAGTCATCTCCAAAGTCGTCATCTGATTCAGATTTCTTTTTAGGCTTCTTAGCTTTTGGAGCACGGGGTTTCTTTGGTCCATCAGCTTTCTTTTTGGGAGCTGTTTTTTTCTCCTTTGGAGCAGCTTCTTTTTTTGCTTTTGGTTTGAAATCATCATCAGAGCTGTCACTTTTCTTCAGAGCTCTCTTCTTTGGAGCAGGCTTAGATGGCTTTTCATTTTCATCATCAGAGCTGTCACTTTTCTTCAGAGCTTTCTTCTTTGGAGCAGGCTTAGATGGCTTTTCATTTTCATCATCAGAGCTGTCACTTTTCTTCAGAGCTCTCTTCTTGGGAGCAGGCTTAGATGGCTTTTCATTTTCTATCACCATACCAATATCACTATCTGAGCTATCAATGGTACGTTTGAGAGTCACTGCGGCAACGTCATCATTTGTTTTCTTGCCTAGTAAAGAATCAAACAAATCATCAGCTGGTTTATCATTAGCTGGTGCTGTGAAATCATCATCACTGTCTGACACAGGAGATGCAGCACCATTCTCAGCAGGAGCATCATTAACTTTGTTCTTAGATACAGGAGGAGAATCCACATCACTATCACTTTTATTGCCTTTTTGCAAATAATCTTCATTATCACTACTTTTCACTGCATTATCATCATCACTTTCAAAAGTATACTTGGCTTTATTAGCTGCAGCTCTACGTGGCACCATTTCTCTCTTTTCAGCAGGGAAATTATCATCTATCTCAATATCTGGCAAATCAGATTCTACATCACTTTCAGAATCAGACCATCGGTTTTTCTTTCCCTTTTTAGGGCTCTTTCCAGTTGTACCTTTCATTGCACTCTTTTTTGTAGTAGAAGTAAAATTCAGAGTACTCTGTTTTAAACCTTTTTTAGACTCCTTCTTCGCCCCAACTCTTTCAGCAAATGAAGCCTCTTTATTGTCCTCATCATCATCTTTCTTTTCAACATCTTTCTTTTTTCGTTTTTTGGGTTCACCAGGCACTTGTGGTTTCTTTTCATATTTTTTTTTGAATTCTTCATCAACCTGTGGAATGACTCTCTCTCCAAAAGGTGATGGTTTGGTATCCTCTTCTACTTTTTTCTTCTTCCCAGTTAATTTTTTCGTTTTAACTGGTTCTGAGGCCTCTTCAGATTCCTTCTTTTCAAATGCATCAAGTTCATCAGAAAATACTTTTAAATCATTCTTCCATAGATCAGAGGGTGTTTTACTTCTTAGATCCTCTAATTCTTTGACTTTTTCATCTCTTTTTTTTACTAAGTCTTCTTTTTTCTCTCGAGTTAAACTCCATAAACTCATACCTAACAAATAATCATAATCAGGACCAGTACTGGCACCCTCATCTTCAGAACCCTCTTCTTCTTCCTTATCATTTTCTTTCTCAATATTTTTTTGAGATTCTTTCCATGCTTTGATTGGATCAGAATCATAACCTCTGTCACACAAAGAAGCGATCATATCTAACTTTTTCTTATTCTCAATGACAATTTTGTTCTCAATTTTTTCTAAAATAAAACGAGCTTGATTTTTTAGTTTCAAAGCTTCAGCTTCCAAAATACCAATCATGTAATCTCTTCTACGTTCATATAATAAAAATCTAACATCATAAAACTCTCTTAAAATTTGTTCAGGAGAATCATATTTCCTTAAGCAACCTAGATTATCAAATAGAACCATGCCTGATGTAGCTACTGTTGACTGTAGTTTAAATACTTTATGCATACCCTGAGATCTGGCTTGCTGAAATTTATCAGGACTCATGGTAACAACAAATCTAACAGTAGTGTCAGTATGATATTCTTTATAGTCATTGATAAATGATGGTGTTTTTTCAGTGCCATGTACCATAGGTTCTAAAACAGCTTCTTTATATGCTTGAGTCCAAGTTCTTATTGGAAGTTCAGTAATTTCAATTTTGTTATCATCAATAATAGAAACTTCTCCACTTAATAGATAATGCTGACCATCTACACGTTCAATTGTTCCTCTAAAATTTTTGAACCATGGGTGCATTTCTTGTGGTTCTTGACCATCAATCAAACGAAGAATATTCTTTACAATATCTCTAGGATTGTAATTCGGGATTTTAGTACTCCAGCCAGTACCTATACCTTCAGCTCCATTTACAAGAACCATTGGAATAATTGGAACATAATATTCAGGTTCAATTTTCAAATTATCATCATACAGGTAGTTAAGAAGTGGAGAATCTAAAGATGAGAACAAATGTTTAGCCAAAGGGTTTAACATGGTAAAGATATATCTGGGACTGGCAGCATCTTTACCACCCTGTAATCGAGTACCAAACTGACCAATTGGCAACAATAAATTAATGTTGTTACTTCCTACAAAATTTTGTGCTAAATTAACAATAGTTGCAGTTAGTGATGCTTCACCATGATGATATGCTGAATGCTCAGCAACAGATCCAGCCAATTGTGCAACTTTAACTTCTCTTTTATCATTTCGTTTGAAACATGTAAAGATGATTTTACGCTGACCAGGCTTCAAGCCATCAACCATAGATGGAATAGATCTTTCATTATCCATATTGCTGAACAGAATCAATTCTTTGTTAACAAAATCATTGTAAGATACTCTCTTTGTATCTTTGCCATATAGATATAATTCTGGAAGTCCAAGTTCACGTCGCCTTTTCCGTTCTTCCATCCCATTTGTTAACCATTCTTTGCGCATGTCCACCATTTTCTTACTAAATGCTAGCTGAATAGCATGATCATCATCAGTGCCACTATACTGAAATTGAATACGATGGCGTAACATGTCTGAAAAGTACTCTTTTGCTTCCTTAGCTGTGCTGGTACCCAAACCTTTATAGTATTTTACTTTATAAGATGGCCAGTTTGGTGTATCTCTTTTCCATTCTTCAAACTCAGGAAGACTGTAAAATGATATTTCTTCTTTACCTTTCGAGGCCTTAACAATGGGAGTGATAAATTCTTCCAGAAATGGTAAACGCAAAAGACTAGGCCAATTGTGATGAATAAAGTTGATCAAAAGACCTTTTATATGTGATCCATCCTGGTCCTGATCAGTCATCACCATTAGCCTGCCATATCTCAAAGTTTTTAGATCATCAACAGTTTCATATTTTTTCTTATACTGTAATCCCATAATTTTTATTATGTTATTAATTTCAGCATTTTCTAAAATCTGTTTATGTGTTGCTTCCCTCACGTTTAGCATTTTACCTTTAAGAGGGAAAACACCATACTTATCTCGGCCTACAACACCTAAACCAGACACAGCTAATGATTTGGCTGAATCTCCTTCAGTTAATATTAGCGTACAATCAATTGAATTCCTAGTACCAGCATCATTTGCATCTTCTAACTTGGGAATTCCTTTTAGCTTTGAGTGTTTTTTGCCACTACATTTTTTTTCTAATTCAGTTTGGGCTTTAAATCTTACCCATGACATAATTGATTCAACAACACCACATTTCAAAGCTTGATTTACGAATTTATCAGATAACTGACACTTAGAACCAAACTTCTTCGCCTGTAGAGTCATGTTCTCCTTTGTTTGTGAATCAAAGGTGGGATTTTCGATCAAACAATTGATAAATATCCACAAGTGAGATTTGATTTGAAAAGGTTTCACATCTTTACCACCCTTATTTCGTTTTTTGACAACTTCTGCAATTTTTGAAGTTAGTTGATCAGTGATATAATCAACATGTCGTCCACCTTTAGTTGTTGCAATACTGTTCACAAAACTCACTTGCTGAAACCCATGATCACTCAGTGTAACAGCTATTTCCCATCGTTCATTAACATTTTCATGAACAACTTTTAATGGTTCCTCATTTTCACCGCTTTTCCCTTTTAAGTATAACTCAATATAATCTTTAAAATCTTTGACTGGAAGTCTGGTGCCATTTAAAAATACTTTTACACCTTTGGTACATCCAGCAACATCATAAGCACGTCTTGTCATTAAAGCAACAATATCTTTATCAAGTTCTGTCATTTTAAATTTAGCCAAATCGGGGTAGAATGTAACACAAGTAAAATCTGCTCCTTTCGATGAAGTAATTTTAGGTTCTTCTGCTTTGCTCATGTTGTCTTTCCAAGTTTGTTTAAACTGCTTTCCATACTGTTTTGATGATGTCTCTACTGTAAATTTTGTACTAAATATATTACAGAGTTTTGCACCATAACCATTCCTACCACCTGTTACTTTACGTTCCTCATCATTGTAGTTGGAAGATGTGAGTAAATGACCAAAAATTAATGAAGGTACAAACATTTTTTCATCTTTATGCTCGACCACTGGTATTCCTTGGCCATTATTCTTTATACAAATAAGATTTTTCTCTGGATCTATCTGAATATCTATCAAGTTCATACTTTTGTCTCGTTGCTTATTATCGGCAGCATTCACTAAAATTTCATCAAATATTTTATATAAACCGGGAACAAAAGTTATTTCACGGCTGATCATTCCAACACCCTCATCATACACCCACATAGATTGGGTAACAGGTTCCACGGAACCAATATATGTATCAGGACGGAGCAATATATGCTCTAATTGCGTCTTTTTTTGATATACTCTTTCGACAGACAATTTCTTGTTCGTTTTCTCATTAGCAACAATATCTGCTTCCCATTCATCGCTAAGGTCTAGATCATCCGCCATGTTTTTAAATCAAAATTAATGACACAATAGACATAAAAATATTCTTACTTCTACAGACTTAGTAAATCCAAAGAATACATCGATGAGAAACGACGAGAATCTTACCTAAGCTTGTAACGTAGAAATATCATAAATGCAAACGAAACACCAAAACTCACACGCAACCGGTCTTTTCGAATCAAGTCCGTTAGCGATACAAAGAATGGCGGTGATTGACTGCAACTAAACATTCGAATTCTTCGGAAGCCACCATAAAAAGTTTAAAGTTAAATTCAGAGCCACAGAGCTATGAAAAACTGAGCACGCCACCACACGAAAGAAACGAAGCTATCGCTCAGTGTTGATAACTTGGGGGTTTTCCCCCCTAAATTTGGGGGTAAATTAGATGGAAAGGGGTGTTTTTAGGGGCATTTTGTGGGGGGAACATTTTTAATTATTTTTTACAATCGAGACGTGTTTTTTTTATTGGATTATGAGTTCCATACATATGTCAAATGTAAATAAACCTTCATTTCATTATGTAAGTGTGTATTTTCTATTTATTTCAGTTTATCTCTCAAACAGGATGCCTATTTGGAACCAGAATTTCTTTTAGGGAGGTCTAGGGGGATCTCAAGTTGGCATTAGGGGGAAACAGGGGGATTTTAGATGGCGATAGGGGAGGCGCTTCGTAGAGGTTGGCAACACTGCTATCGCTGTGACCGCTGCATTAAACTGTGAGATAGCTTTCAAACTGATATCAATCTTTATAGATATTTAAATTTTATTCTCCAGCTGAAACTACCTAGAGATAGGATTGTATTAGAACCTTCAGTTTTGTGGAAATACAGGTAGCCCTCCTACAGCACGGCATCCTACAACACGGTTTCACTCTAAGGGCCTGTTCACATAGGAGTCCGTTGTGTTGCGTTAAGGAAAAGCTGACGTTGAGACGAAAATAAACCAATCATATGCCTCCAAACGATTAGCAATGAAATTTTTAACTCCTATGATTGGTTTATTTTCGTCTCAACGTCATCTTTCCCTTAACGCTACGCAACGGACTCCTATGTGAACAGGCCGTAACACGATAGGATAAACTTCGGGATAAATTTCTAACACGATAAAAAAATTACGAAACCCTGTGTACAACACTGTACTTCTACAGCACTAGATATCATAATTTTTGTTTAACACATTTAAAAACTAAATTACCTTAAAATAATGACGGGAAAGAATAATAAACTTTAATGCTTTTACATGAAAATGTATAAACAAATTATAATTTATTCATTTATAAATCTATAAAATTTCAAGAAGGCCTAAGCTTAGCTGAAAATCTTGAATCATTTTTCTAGAATGCAGAACCTTCCGCTGAAAGAAGCCGAAAATTCAAAAGGGAGCTGCAAAATTATCTATGTTCATACCAGGGGCGTAGCTTCCGTGAAGCAGTTGAAGCGAACTGCTCCAGGCGCACGAATCATGGGGGGCTCAAAATTTGAAAGAGTGAATTTAAAATTTGTGAAAGCTTTTGTATAAATAATTTCAATTTGTCAGATTTTCTATAAAATATACAAAAAATAAATGAAATATTTTTAAGTAAATAAAACTATAAGTACCTAAATATATTAGAATATACTTGACTTACCATAATTCTGATTTTAGAAAATTTTCACTGTAAATTTTACGCTTTATATACCTCTAATAAACCCATAAAAATGTATGATGATTGCTAAGAATGTTTAAAAGCACTACTATAGGCACTTACTATACATATTATAAGTTGTGTTTTACTGCAAAGAAGTTACAAGTATCCGGTAAATCCCACGAGTGCCAAATATAAACTTTTTAATATCCGGTTCTATTAGTGTGAGGGATAACATAAGATCACTCTGTGCATTATGTTAGGGTGATTCTGCGTTTGCCTGGGTAAATAACTCATCCGACTGAAATTGAAATTAGAATTTAAAATATCTGCAATATCGCCCCAAAATTTACTGCAATCATCTGAGCTGCAATCATCTTTTGATCAAGTATCCGAGTTCGACAGAGGAAGGATAGTGGCCTACCGAGATTGTGGATTATCTTTCAGGGAAATCGGTAGTCGTGTTGGACGAAACCAAACAACTGTAATGCGGATATGTGATCGTTGGATTCAGGAGGGTACGACGGACCGGCGTGTTCGATCGCATCCACCTCAGCGCACCACTTCACGTGATGACAGGCAAATTGTGCGCATGGCAGTGACGGATCGCTCAGTCACATCACGAACCATAGCACAGCACATGCAGTCTGTAACGCATCATCCAGTGTCTGCGCGTACCATTCGACGCCGTTTACAGCAGAGTGGTCTGTCCGCAAGACGTCCATTGATTTGTCTACCCTTAACGCAGAACTACAGACGTCTCCGCCGCCAATGGTGCGATGACAGAAGGATGTGGACGGCAGAATGGAATGAAATTGTCTTTACTGACGAGTCACGCTTCTGTCTGCAACACCACGATGGTCGCATTCGAGTCTGGAGACACCGTGAAGAGAGGATGCTGAACAGCTGCGTTATGCACCGCCACACTGGTCCTGCACCGGGTATTATGGTATGGGGTGGTATTGGATATCACTCTCGCACACCTCTAGTACGCATTGCCGGTACTTTAAACAGCCAGCGCTACATCTCCGAGGTGTTGGAGCCAGTTGGCCTTCCTTACCTTCAGGGCTTGCCCACAGCCATATTTCAACAGGATAATGCGCGACCACACGTGGCACGCATTGTCAAACGGTTCTTCGTCAATCGCCAGATTGAATTGCTTCCCTGGCCACCTCGCTCTCCGGATCTTTCGCCGATAGAAAACATGTCCATGGTTGCTCTACGATTGACCCAGATTCCATCCCCAGCTGCCACAGCAGATCAACTTTGGCAACGTGTGGAAGCTGCTTGGTCTGCTGTACCCCAAAAACTCATCCAAAGTCTCTTTGAATCAATGCCGAGGCGTGTGGCAGTGGTGATCTCCAACAATGGCGGCTACTCTGGCTACTGATTTTGGCAGGAACCACACTTTACAGAAGTCTATAAATTTAATCATTTGATACTTGGTCAACATGTTATCTACAAAATAAATTTTGTTGTGATATCTCTTGTCTTTCTTGGTGTTGCAATTTGGGTGGCCAGCAGTGTATAATTTTATTAGTAGTAAAATTATAGTTCAATATTAGTTGATTGTAAAAACTCAGAACAGGTTTACGTTTAGTCAAAACATTCGAAATTAAAGAGTTGTTAAGACTTTATGACCGACTAAGTCTAAGTGGAAACATTGTATATCAGTTTATAAATACTTTTTTAAAAATTCTTGCATAAATAGTATCACTAATCATTTCTAAAACTTTCTTTCAAGTTCATTTTAAATTAAAAGAAAAATTAAGAAAGGATCAATGACTTCTATACGCGAAGTTGCTCTACTACTTTTAATTCACACCGCAGTCTCAAGTGGATTCTCTGACATTATTACAGCATGCAGGATTTTTTTAAACAGTACCGGTGATGACAGCGATATCAGAACGAAGTTTTTCAAAGCTGAAATTAAGCAAAACATATTTAAGAAGCAACATGTCACAACACCGTCTTAGCTCTTTGGTCGCGATATCAATTGAAAGAACAGTAGCTTGTCAACTTGATGTAGAGAAAATGATTGACCGACTTGCAAACGAGAAAGGGAGATAACAACCATTTTGAAGGATTTTTATCAGCAAACTAAACATGCTCAAGTAAATTTTGTCAACAGAGTTTATAAAATACGTAGTAAATATTAGTGGGTACTCCGTACTTAAAGAATTATAATTTGTTTTATTATTATATTCATATTTATTAAATTGAATTTCTTATTGTTGCAATGTCTTGAATTTCAAATAAATCGTTATTAAGTAAGGTTTTAAATCGAAATAAGAGTAGATAGAAAATAAATTTCGCCAGAACTCTTCCTAGAAACAAGTGGGCGCACCAATTTTACTTGCTCCAGGGCGCTGAATATGTAGCTACGCCACTGGTCCATACCGTGATATCTACAATGACCTCGTAAGAACCAGTAAACAAACCGAAATTATAGATTTTTTAAAGAGGATAGAAGGTGCAAGAAATCTAAATTAAGAAAAAAGATCTGAAAGTGAAAGTGATATCGTTCAACCGGAAAAACGTTCTTGTTTGATTGTACTGAGGAGTGATGAGGAAGAAATTTATTAAATTAAGTTCGCCTTAAATGAAAATAATTTATTTTGTTTCTTTTCGTTTTTGTGTTATACATACATTTATATTTTTAATGAAAATTAAGTTGCTTATAAGGAATTTTTTAAAAAAGTTTGTTTTTAATAAGTTTTCGGAACGTAACCCCCCTTTTTGTACTGGCTCTGGGTCTCATATAACACGGTTTCCCAGAACACGGCATTTTCTAGGAACCTATCTACCGTGTTATAAGAGGGTTGCCTGTATTAAGATAAAACAAAAGCTGATTCAAATTAAACGTTAAATGTATGACTGACTGCTGAATGGATGAAAACTGCTACGGTCTTGCGATCGGCTTTAATGTCCTTAAACCCAGTCTCAATGCTTGGTTACACAGTGCGAGCTAGCATCGGAGCTGGCCTAGTCAATTACTACAGTGCAGCCAGGGCCGTGCTTAGGGGGTGGCGAACTGGGCAACCGCCCAGGGCCGCTAAAATTTAGGGCCGCCATTTTTATTCCTCATCGCAACACATTTCTAAGGGCCTGTTCACATAGGAGTCCGTGGCGTTGCGTTAAGGAAAAGATGACGTTGAGACGAAAATAAACCAATCATAGGCTTTAAAAATTTCATCGCTAATCGTTTGGAGGCATATGATTGGTTTATTTTCGTCTCAACGTCATCCTTTCCTTAACGCAACGCAACGGACTCCTATGTGAACAGGCCCTAAATGGTACGGGTTTTTTAAGAAATCCCTCATTTTTCGCGGTTTCTATAATTCAACTTATAAAAAAAAAAGTTTCGAATTTTTGAAAAGAATCTTAATTGACAAACTACCCTTTTGGTTCGAAAAATTTCTCGGTTAGAAAAACATAATTTATCTTCAATTCAGTTATAGTAAAACCTTGATTATCAATCCCTTTTTTCAATATCAGTTTCTACTATCTGTCAGTCACTACTTACAGTCATTTGAAGAATTATAAACCGTTTTGTTGGAATCTGTCCGTTTTCCCGAAATAGTTGAAAAATACCGAATAGTTGAGAAATTTTATTGCCAGTAAATGTGTTTCGCCCAGGGCTGCTAAAACCCTAAGCACGCCCCTGAGAGCAGCTACTCGTATCCTACGAGTTAGGGCCTGTTCACATAGGAGTCCGTTGCGTTGCGTTAAGGAAAAGATGACGTTGAGACGAAAATAAACCAATCATATGCCTCCAAACAATTAGCAATGACATTTTTAACGCCTATGATTGGTTTATTTTCGTCTCAACGTCATCTTTTCCTTAACGCAACGCAACGGACTCCTATGTGACAGGCCCTTACTGTCATGTGCGAGTCAGTCAGTACCTCGCATCTGAGTTACTACAACATTTTTTGTTTTTACTCGCCTCTCGTCTTCCCCCACCACGCCAAAAGCAACTGTTCGCATGCGACTCGGACGTCAACTTGCACGGTATTGTGAAATGACAGTAGCTCGTAAGCCTGGGACCACGTCGGGTGCATTCTTCGTTGCTGCATGAGTTTTTGTGTTTCGAGTAGCGGTTAAACTAAAAAAATGGTGGATAGATTGACTTCCGAACAAAATATAAAGTTTGTGGAGTTATACAAGGACCAGACCAACTTAGGGAACTGTTTGGATACTAATTATAAGAACAGAGATTTGCGTAAAGCCTCGCTTGAACACATTCGCATGGAATTGGGTTTACAAGACACGAATGAAGTAACAAAAAAAAAAATCAAAAATTTAAGTTCTACGTATAACCAGGAGTTATTGAAAAATGAGAAAAGCAAAAAAAGTGGATGTGGCACTGATGACATCTATAAACCATCCATCAAATGGTTCGATGCTATGGATTACATTATGAAAATAATTAATCTGAAAGAAAAGCAAACAAGTAATCTGGTAAAAGTAAGTATTTTATTATTATACTAGCGGCCGTTCCCGACTTTGTCCGGTTTGAACAATTATCTATCTTAAGTAGATATTAGGTAGGTATAATTTATTTTAAAACTTCATGGTACACCACATTTTTCGTTTTTCTGAGGTTTTAAAATAAATTGATTCTCCGCATTTCCTGACCTAGAGAGACCAACATATAATTGTCCACGAGTAAAGCAATCTTCCCGTAAGTCAAGTCCAATATATTTGTATGTTTGACCTTGGGATTTGTTGATGGTGATGGCAAAAGAAATTTTTATTGGAAACTGTAACGTCAGGCACTGAATTGTGTCTGGGAGCCACCCGCATGCCGATTTTGATAAGATTCGGCGAAATAGCTTATCCGCTACAGAGTCCACATACGAAAAAAGAACCAAAAATGGTACAAAAAATTTAATATTTTTTAGAAATTAAAAATTAAAAAATCCGGCTACGTCAGGCACTGAATTGTGTCCGGGGCCACTCGCGTGCCGATTTTGGTACGATTCGGCCCCATAGTCTCGCTGTCAGCGAGGACAGCCTCGAAAGCTGTCGAAATAAGCAACTTTTAGGAGCAAAATAATTAAAACATTAATTAAAGAAACTCTGGGGCCCGATATAAAAAAATAATATGCCTATGTTTTAATCGGAACTATCAACTATATCTATACAAAATTTCAGCTCAATTGAAGCAATACTTTTTCACTTATAAAAAAATTAACATAGGCCTATTCGAAATAATCAATTAATTTCACAGTTTTAATGAAGCACACTGATTTTTGAATAAAGTTCAATAATTCAAGTTCGATTTACTCAAATTGTGTATAAAACTGTACATAAATTCAAAACATAAAGTTTATAAGTTAAATAAAATTCTGTAATATTTGCCAATAAATTTCCAGTTGATAGCCAATAAATTGTAAACCTTTTTTTACCTTAAATGTCGAATAAAAAGCGTAGTTTCAAATGTAATTTTCTTCAATAAACCCTTAAACGTTGCCAATTTCAAAAATCTGTTTTGTATTTATCAATACCTCCTCCACTTGAATCTTTAAAATATTAAATGTTTTACTGATAATAAATGAAAATGTAGTTTGATGTGTTGCTATGGTTACTTGACTATGGTTGACAAAGAAAATTCAAATGTTAAATTTTTACCGATAATAAAGGAAAATATCGTTTGATGTGTTGCTATGGTTACTTGACTATGGTTGACAAAGGAAAAGTTGCAAAAGTGAAGCATCAGCTCAACATTTAGGCCCCTAACTTTCTTTCTGCTGATCAGATATACATAATATATAGCCTATGTCCATCTGGAATAATGTACCTTTCAAATAGTGAAAGAATTTTTCAAATAGGTGCAGTGCTTCCAGAGATTACCTTCCACATACAAAATCCACTCTCTCTCTCTTTATATATTAGTATAGATAGTATTTTATTTATAATCACACAATCATATTATTTTGCTACGTAATTGCTCCCTCGCCATTGAAATAATTTTTGTATTTATCTCGCATTTTCTCTGCTATTGCTATCGATCTACACTGGTGTAAGAAATTAAGAGAATTTGCAGACTTGGTCGATTATCTCTAGAACAACTGTACCGATTTTAATGAAATTTGATATGTGCATACATTGATACAATACAAAACCAATAACCATTCAATAATTGTAATACACACGCATAATCGTGCGTAACACTCGTTGGAGTCGGAAGGTATGAAACAGCGGTTGAAGAATAAACAAAAATATGGGTTAATAGATGGGTTAATTTTGCAGCAATCGGTTAATTTCAAATTGTAACAGTAAAAATGAGTAACCACCAACGTTTAGATGATGGAATGAGGTGGCGAATTGTGGGAAGGCTAGAAGCAGGCCAATCTCAAGTCCAAATTTGTAGATAGTTCAATTTAACGCCCAGCGTCGTGTGTAACTTATGGAAACAGTTCCAGGATACCGGATCCATCGAGAGAAAGCCTGGGCAAGGTCGTCCAAGAGCCACGATGGCCAGAGAAGATCGCCATTTGTCGATTATAGTGAGGCGTAACAGGAGTGCTAGAGCTTCTCAGCTCTCTCGTGACTTGTATGCAGCCACAGGAATCCGTGTATCAAGGGTGACTGTTTCCAAAAGACTTCATGAGAGAGGGTTGTTAGCAAGACCTGCTGTTTGCGTCCGGCTCACTTCTACGAACAGGAGAATCCGTTTATCATGGTGCAGAGAGCATAGAGTTTGGAGTATGGATCAATGGACGATTGCTCTCTTCATTGATGAGTCCCGGTGCAGCCTAAACACCGATTCTCGCCGTACGTTCATATGGAGAGAACCAGGGACCCGCTACCTACCCTCCAATGTTCGCGAAATCGACCATTATGGCGGAGGAGGTTTAATGGTCTGGGCAGGCATCATGTTGGATGGCCGCACACCTCTCCATGTCTTTGAAAGAGGCACTGTGACTGGTGTGAGGTATAGGGATGAGGTCTTGGAGCCCTATGTTCGCCTTTTCAGGGATGCAGTTGGCCCCAAGTTCATTTTAATGGACGATAACGCAAGGCCACATAGGACGAATTTCTAGAGAGTGAGGATATTCGCCGGTCGGATTGGCCAGCCCGATCTCCAGACCTTAACCCTATAGAGCATGTCTGGGACGCTCTGGGGAGGGCAATTGCAACTCGCAACCCCCCTCCGAGAACCATCCAGGGAATGAAAACAGCGTTGCTGAACGAGTGGGACCAATTGCCACAGGAAATGATAAACTGCCTTATTTCAAGTATGAAATCACGCTGCGAGACCTGTATATCTGTAAGAGGGGACCATACCCCCTATTAACCCATTTTTTTGGTTTATTCTGCATCCGCTATTTCATACCTTCCGACTCCAACGAGTGTTACACGCGATCATGCGGTTGTATTACAATTATTGAATGGTTATTTGTTTTGTATTGTATCAATGTATGTACATATCAAATTTCATTAAAATCGGTACAGTAGTTCTAGAGATAATTGACCAAGTCTGCAAATTCTCTTAATTTCTTACACCAGTGTATTATTGATCGGCAAGCGATGGATGGTTTGTAATTCATCAATTTCCGACCTCCACTGCCCCAAATTGATTTGAAAGTTCCCGATGTCTTCATAATCTGTCGTTCCTGGTGGTGTATAGGTTCTTGATGCAGTGATACGTAACTAGTTGTTTAACATACATGCAAATAAGACGATCTTTATCGCAGTGTCCTCTTTAACTTGAATTGGTTTTCCCAAAACACGAAAACGAGATACTAGAATGCCAAAACCATTCTCAACGGTTCTTCTTGTTCTGCTCAATCTATAATTATATATCTTTTCTCTTATGGTTGGTGTATGTTATAGGGCTTTAGTAACTACGGCTTTAAAGGGAAGGCATCATCTCCAACTGGAACAACATTTTCAGGCAACAATAAGTTGTTTTCTAGATAAGGATACAAAGAGCAGTTTTGGAATACCCCACCATCTGCATTACGACCATATGAGCCTATATCTACATATCTAAAATAATGATCGTGAACCACGACTGCCATAAGCACTATACTATTTGTACCTTTGTCATTATAGTATTCCCTACCACAATTTGGTGGTTCTTGAATTGTTATGTATTTCCCATCAACAGCTCCACAGTAACTTGGGAAATTTCACCTCGAATGGAATCCTACTTGTATATCTTACCATTCCTCCATATTCGGTATCTGAAAAATTATTCAGTATAGTTAATTGTGATTTGACTTAAAATAGTATTGTTAAATTTCAAAATAAAATAGTATTGTTTTTTCAGGAACCACATCATGCATCAACGTCAGGGAACGAGTTGTCTGAAGAATCTTCAGAAACTAATAACGAGGGCCTTGATACTAGTGGCAATAGCAACAACACCGTTGAAATACAACCAATGAAGCCACCAAAAAGACCAAGATCAAAGATGAAATTGTCACCAGAAGGGTCTGAAATTCAAGCAGCCGTGAATGAACTCAAGGAACTAAATAAAAGTTTAAAAATGTCTGCCCCGAGTCCAAGAGAATCAGAACATGAATGTGATGTAATTCGAAGACATGTAGCACTGCAACTCAGACAGTTACCGCCAATTGATAGAATTGATGCGACGGATGAAATACAGGCAATACTCTCCAGATACCGTAAGACAGCCCTTTGTTCTAGAAATGTGTATACACCTTCTAATTACAGTTCCGAATCTGCTTCATCACCACAGCCAACTGTAGGGTTCCCAACGATATCACTACTAACCTCTACACCAGGGGTGGCGAACCAATGGCACGCGTGCCATTGATGGCACGCAACACAATATTTTGGGCACGCCACGGATCAAAACGGTTTGCATTTAAATTAATGGATCTTATATGGCTTTCAAAATTGATGTTTTTTACAGACATATGCCAACATTTCAATGAATTGAACATAAAGCTTCAATGCACAAATAAAACAATTATCGTCATGATGGATCTCATTCGCGCTTTTGACGCTAAACTGCATGTTTTCAGGAACGATTTTATTACAAAAAACTACAAATATTTCCCAAACTTGAAAAAAAATATCAAAGATTTAGATGTACATGAGAAAGCAGACAAAGAAAAAGTTATTGATGAATTAAGTTCCGTAATTGATTCTTCAATCAAGGAATTTTCAGCGAGATTTTCTCAGTTCAAAGAATTATCGGAAACGCTCAAGTTTATTATGTACCCTGATGTGATTTCATTTGATAAACTGAACTTGTCCCAATTCGATTGGTTGGAAATTGAAGAATTTGAAATGCAGCTGATTGATTTCCAGTCTAGTTCAATATGGATTCAAAAATTTATTGAAACAAGGAAAAAGTTTGAATTGATTGAAACAGAAAGACTAACAAGCAATATAAGTAAAAATGCCAGTAACAAAATTTTGGCAACATGGAATTCGATTCCAGATACATTTAACTGTTTGAAGAAGCTGGCTCATGCTATTTTAACAATATTTTCATCTACTTATGCCTGCGAGTCATTATTTTCAGAGATGAATAACATTAAAAACTCACTTAGAAACCGTTTGGAAGATGATTCCAGTTCAGCATGCATTCTGCTAAAAGCAACATCTTACTACCCTAATATAAGTTATTTGTCATCTAATCTGCAACAACAGAAGTCACACTAATGTTACTTTAATTTGAATTACACATATAACTGTACTTCTTTGTTAGTAAATAAAGAGTTTTGAGTTGTTAGTGTTTAGTTTTATTATTTTCCCAATAATCACTAAGTCAAAATTATTTGACGGCACGTCTATGGCCTCATTAAACATTTCTTTAGAAAAAATGGCACGTTGATCCATAAAGGTTCGCCACCCCTGCTCTACACCAACGTCTACTTACTATCAGCCAGTTGTACCTTCAGTGTCTACCCACTCTACACAATTTGAGCAATCTTTGAATCAATACTCACAAGTGATGTACTTGCTGCGGCAATGACATTCACTGATATAATAAACGAAGCTATGTAGTATTGTATTGCTATGTAAGGTTCATTTTTAATACATGCAAAAAACGTCAACAAATCAGTTATGAATTTGATTATGAATAATAAAAAATACTTACTTTGATAAAATCTTTTAGACTTTCATTTATAGCATCACACACTTCTGGTATTATTTTAATTACGCATGCTTTTGAAATTCTGAAAAATATCACAACAATCTCTACGATATTCCAGAAGAAAGGTATACCAGGGTTATCTCAAACTTCACTCTTGCAGGTATAGCATCCCTCATGTGTGTATCTTCACGCTGAATTTCTGGAGCAATTAAATATAAGAGTATTTCCACTTGTGCAGGTGTCACTCTCATAACTGCTTTATATTCTCGGGGATCTTCATTATATAGTTCTTTAAATATTGTATGCGTTGCCCCTTTCCTTTGCATCCAATTCCTGACCCAAATCGTTCTGTTTTTCTTCTTCATCTGTACAGCACTTTCAGCTCGAACTATTTCAGAGCAAAGTATTTTTATAACCGCTTTTATTACGGTATGAACTGTGATCAGTCGTGTATTTTGCGTCAACATTGCACAAATGCGAGTACACACGTGCAGAAGCTGTCTAATTTAACGCAAGCAACTCACACTTGTGTGACCGGGCGAGGCGAATCGAGCTACTGTCATGCGAGTACATAGGTGCAGTAGCTGTCCACTGTCAGGTCAACAACTCGTACTGTGTAACCAGGCCTTAATGTTAACTAAAAGCATGAATTTAAACTGTAAAAAAAATTATATAAAAAATACTCACTAATGAATATTTCTTCTTTTTTTAGCCAATGTTTAAATTTCTATTTATCTTACATCAGAGCATATAATTCTATTATTATTATTATTATTTCAAATATAAAGTTTCACATGCGTTTTTATTTTTAATAATTTTTGTTTTGAAACAATTTGTAAATAATCTATATATACAAAACAGTTCCGTAACTGACTCACTGACTGACTGACTGACATACAACACACAGACCAAACCACTGGATCTAAAGGGCTGAAATGTTGCATGGCGATTCTTCTTATGGCGTAGGGGTGCACTAAGAGAGATTTTTGAAAAATTCTTCTTAGATTTTTTAAAATTAAATTTTTAAGCTGATTTTGTAACTTTTATTAAGTTTGCATTTAAAATAACAATTTGAGGGTTATAAAATTTATATCACAAGAAAGATCATAAAAATTCCTTTAAAATGAGATCTTCAACGAACCTTTACCTTGATTTTCTGATTTTTGGTGAATTTTTAAAGATTGATTTTTAGAATTTAATTTATTAAATGCTGATCACGTAATTTCTTTTCCTGATACTTTAAATAAATTTATCGTCACGTGCATAACAACTAAATAGACAAAAAAAATATCTTTTTTCTTTCTAATGCAGCAGACGATTGGATATTATACAAAAAAAATAAATATCCCTTACGATTTTTTTATAAATATATATATATATATATATATATATATATATATATATTTTACATCAATTGTATACATTGATCGTCGCATTTATTATAAATATATATATTTATTTTTTTTACCGTTGTATTTAATTTGAATGTACTCCGTAGCGAAGCGCGGGTTTTCTGCTAGATTTTCTTTTATTTTTGCATTCAAAGTAGATATCTTATATTGCATTATATTTCTCATTCCTCACTTCCGTTGTTAAATTGGCTGAAAGCTGTCGAAAAATTTCAAAAAATGCGACGAATTTCAACAAGAATCATTAAGTTTCTGAAATAAAAATCTCGGACTTCGAGAAAGACGTTAGGAACACTGAAGTGCCACTGAATTAGGGATACCTACCTAGTAATGAGTTGGGCCTTCTCTGGCCTTTATAACGGCTGCCACACGACGATGCATAGATTCAACAAGTTTCTGGAAACGTTCCACGGGAATGGCTTGCCAAATATTGGCTAAAGCTGTCCATAATTCAGTAAGGTTCTTTGGTGCTGTGTGATGGCCTTTCACACCTTGTTCCAAAACACCCCAAAGATGCTCAATAGGATTTAAGTCTGGGCTTCTAGGTGGCCAATTCATGACAGAGAAGTCAGAGGAATGCTCATCCAACCAGCCAGTAGCCAACCGGGACTTGCGAGAGGTACAGTTGTCTTGCTGGAAAACTCCATTACCGTGCGGATAACAGAACAGCATAAACGGATGGAGGTGATCACCCAGCAACTCTACGTACCGAATTGCATTGAGGGAGGTTGGTACACGCACCAAAGATCCCAAACTGTGCCACGAAAAACACCCCAGACCAGGATTGAGCCACCATGCCCTTGTACAGTTCCAGCCAGGCATGCAGGATTCATGGCTTCATGAGCCTGACGCCATATTCTCAGCCTCCCGTCGGCGTTAAGTAGTCGGAATCGAGACTCATCACTCCATGCTACTCGTTTCCAGTCCTCTACACTCCAGTCTCTGTGCTTTCTTGCCCAGGCAAGACGTGCAGCCCGATGGCGAGTATAGAGCAATGGTACTCTCGTAGGTCGACGGCTCCCGAAACCCATACGGTGAAGCGAGCGTTGCACAGTCCGTTTACTGACTGTACGACTGGCACCGTCATTAAACTGGGTGGTAATTTGAGCTAATGTTTGGCTTCGCTGGCTACGTACAATACGCCTCAGCCGTCTCTCACCACGCACTGTCAAGGCTAATTGTCCTTTGCAGTTTGCCCGATCGCTAGTTTTTTTCCACCATCCATGTATTCTTGGTATACTCTTGACACTGTCGACCTTGAAAATCCTAGCTGTCTGACGATTTCGGAAATTGAATGGCCCATGCGTCGTGCACCTACGATTTGTCCGCGATCGAAGGCGTCTAAATCAGGCAGTTTACCCATACTGGCAATTCCAACAACTAATTGAGAACAACCACAGTACGCGCTATATATGCAGTTACCACAGCGCCCTCACTTGCGCATACATGATGCGCAGCGCTACACAATTTGCATAGGCTTTGCTATCCCTAATTCAGTGGCACTTCAGTGTAGCATTGCCTTCGAAGACGCGGACAAAGCTAATACTATTGCTAACACATATCAAGAGCAATTCTCTCCTAATTATGATCTTGTGGACGATGAAAATGACAGAACTGTCCTCACCACTGTTCAAAATTTCCTTTCTACCCCCTACCCAAGATACTGATCCGGCTTCCGTTGCTGAAATCACCAACATTATTCAAAAACATAAAATCAAAAAAGCACCGGGTAATGACAACATTAATAACCGTGTCCTTAAATATCTCCTTATTAACATTATTATGTACTGTATATGTGTGGTCGTGCAAATGTCTATGAGAAACTTTCTATAATCGATGTCGAAGCGGACTGTATCTTGAAATGAACATAGTAGAATGTAACAGTAACAATAAGGGTTTTATTTAAAAACCTTTTAGAACATAGTAGGGAATTTAGAATATGGGAGCAACCGAGTCTTGTAAGAGCTCAGGTCCCGACCAACTATCTAACTCGGCAGACAGACGCCGACTTCCCCAGATAAGGAATACACGGCGAGCGCCAAGCCAATGCTTGGCAACCCTAGTGCGGTTCAACGACCTTGCGGTCTAACATGTACATAACCGTCATTATGAACGCGATTCTTAAATTTAACTACTTCCCCACTTGCTGGAAAACCTCGATTGTTAGTCCCATACCTAAACCTGGTGCTGATCACAATCTCCCTCAAAATTACCGCCCAATTAGTTTATTGTGTTCTCTCAGTAAAATTACCGAGCGTGTTATTCTTAATAGAATCTCTAACTTCCTGGATGACAATAACATACTTATACCTTAACAATTCGGCTTCAGAGCCCAGCATAATACTTCCCTTCAACTCCTTCGTGTTGTGGAATTTGCCAGCGACGGCTTGATTGCTAAGAGACCCACTGGTGCTCTCTTTCTGGATATTAAATGTGCTTTTGACAAGGTTTGGCACCCTGGTCTCATCTATAAACTTATCGATATTAAAATGCTCGACTCTCTTATTCACCTCCTTTATAACTATCTCCATAATCGTAATTTTGTTGTCCGCGTCAATCGCGATCTTTCACGTAATTTCTATATTTCTTCAGGTGTTACTCAAGGTAGCATTCTCAGCCCGACCCTGTTTAATTTGTACTTAAATGATATTCCTAGAGGAATTAATACTGTTCTTGCCCTCTACGCGGACGATACAGCTATCCTCTCTACCTCTCACAACATTAATTATCTTGCCAGTCAGATCCAACGGCATATTGACACTTTAGAGAGTTGGTTCACGCGATGGAAAATTCGAATCAAGCCCTCTAAGTGCCACTCGATTTTCTTTTCCAATTGCTACTGTAATCTCCCCACCGGCTTTACTCTTACAATTCGCCTATTGACTGGGAGAACACTGTGACCTATCTTGGTGTCATCCTTGATCGCAGGCTGACATGGAAATTCCATGTCGATAAACTAGTACAATAATGTAACACTGTTACCATGCATCTTCGCTCATTAATATACGGCAGCCATCTTTCCATCAGAAACAAAGTCCTTCTTTTTAAACAAGTTATTCTCCCCGTAGCTTTTTATGCAATACCGGTCTGCAGTGGCACACCCAGGATTTTTCTTGGGGGGTGGGGGGGCGAGATGAACGGATCAAAATATTTATAATGCAAAATCAATATTCATAATGCAATATCTATTTCTTTGGGGGGAGGTCACCTTGTCCTCCCCTGGGTGCGCCACTGCCGGTCTGGTTCTACGCCGCAAAAACTCATATCCATGAACTGGAGGTCATCCAGAACGTTACTCTCAGACGTAGGGCCTGTTCACATAGGAGTCCGTTGCGTTGCGTTAAGGAAAAGATGACGTTGAGACGAAAATAAACCAATCATAGGCGTTAAAAATTTCATTGCTAATCGTTTGGAGGCCTATGATTGGTTTATTTTCGTCTCAACGTCACCTTTTCCTTAACGCAACGCAACGGACTCCTATGTGAACAAGCCCGTATTCACCGAGCGATCCGTTATATGTCTAATGAAACCATACGACGAGACTTCAGCACCCTTTTCTTCAAGGAAACTCTGTAAGAATTTTTTTGATAATATTCCTAACATTCGCAATGAGATTATAGCTGAGTTTCCCGACTATGACTACTCTCGCCGCGCTAACCGCAAACGCTCTTGGGCGTGTTTTCTTAAGAGCTAACACTGTCTCTTCTATCTTGCTTGCTTAATCTTATTTTTTTAATCTCTCCCCTCTTGTATTTTTACCAACCCCCTAGAACTGTACTATAATCTCAGTGCGAATATCTTCCTCAATTCTCTTAAATAACAGTGGCGACTCTGTCCCAGTTGGTACGCGTGCGCCTTGTAATTTTTTTTTCTCCCGGGTGCGATTCTCGGCGTTTCTTTTATTTTACTATTACTTATTTTACTTGTATTATGTTTTTACTGATAAGGGCCTATTTATGATATTCAATTACCTGCTGAGCAAATATATTTCTTATGCATAATGTTACAGTTGGAGATAAAGTCCTACTGACCTTGGAGCTCCGAGAAGTTGAAATACCTGGAACCTGGAACTCAGTATTCTTTTCTGCTGAGAATTGAATGTATTGAAAGCGCGGTAGGCGAGTATTGAATTGAAGACTCTGTTATCCTGACTTGTGTTTTTAGAGTTTCCTACTGTATAGAAGACAGTTTTTAAGTGTTTTCTTTTTGAATTCGTGTATACGCCTGAAGAATTTACAGAATAATAAATTTTTTTATGTGCACTTTCTGAAGAGATTTTATTCAATCCTTTCGAACCTAGAAAACGGAACAATATTATTGAGGTCGAGAAAGTCATTAATTCTACTCAAAATAACCTGCTCAGTTATTTTAAAAAGGGAGGTGAGTAAACTAATGGGGCGATAACTCTCAAGTAAAGTTAAATTTGAACTCCGGTTGAGAATGTGGCAAATTATAGCTCATTTTCAGCTTTGGAGGGGGGGGGGAGTAAGAAAATTTCAGTGAGATAAATAATGATATTAGGCGGAAAGTTTTTGATCGAGTGTTCAGTAATTTTGTCCAAGCCGGGAGACTTACCATTTGGAAGGTTTTTATACTTTCGACAATTATTATATAATTTAATAATTACCAGGTTTTCAAAATACTAATATACAATTAAATAATAAAAATTGTATATGAAGTATAAAAGACAAAAATATACTGTTATATTTTTTTCTACATACATTATATAGTACCAGTAGATTGAAATCCTTTCTCCCCCCACTGAATAATAATGTAGCCGAAAAATGGACCGAATAATACAAATGGCTCAACCAAATATTCTCTAAATATTTTATTTTATAAAAGTTTCGTTACAGCTATAAATTACACACAATAAACTACGTAAAAGTAAATGAATTACTACGTTTTAGGCGAGTGCAGTAAACGAATAACGAGCTGCCCATTCCGGGTATTTTTTGTAAAAAGTTTTAGTAAGAATCGACGCTCCTCCTCACGAGCGGCTTCCGTGCGTAACGGCTCTCTGAAATTTTCCCCAAAGAGCCGTTACGAGAGCCCTTACACTGTAGCAACCCTCGTATTCTTGGCAGAGTATTGGCAAACATAGTTGTTCTGGCAACCGTGTTGGCGTGGCTATTTTATTTTGCCAATATATCGCCATTATGTGTTGTGTGTATTCATATAAAGAGTTTTTGGCGTCACTTTGTACTGCAGGCCTGGGATTGTTTTCAGTTTGATGAATTATTACGTTGAGCGTTTATTAAAATCGAATATTTTAAATTCTTTAAACTCATGATTGATAGAGAGAAAGGAATTGTAGGGACTCGTATTGTTTTATAAACAATATAATAGTAACAGACGGCTGTGTAAAGTAAGAATGTCATTGCTATTCATTGTTTTTACTGTGGATTTTGAGATATTAGGTTACTGTTTTGCATATTCCACTAGAACGTAATAAAATTATGTATTTTATTGTTACCTAGAGTTTGAAAATTGTGCCTAAATTGAGTCTGCATCGCATTTTTAATTGAGAAAACACAGCTCGTATTTTAATTTTGTCTAGTACATACGAGTTATTAGGCACATACAATTATAGATATAGAACGCATGATTTTAATACATATGTTGGGTGATGGTTTAATTGTAAATTTTTGCTGAATATCAGAGCAGGTTTTGTATTTAATTAACTCACGGTTTAACACTACAGGTATTACTTTTTCTATCCTTTGGGGTAATCAGCTTCTGTGGTTATTTTGAAAAGAACATCAAGTCTATTTCTTCAATTAATAGTTTGCGTTTAACTCTATTTATATCTTTTATAAAGCTTTGTTAGTTATGCATAGTTTTTTATTATCAAGGTTTAATGGGAAGCAAAATGTGTTCCTGTACATTAAGCTTTACTTTTTTGTGATTTTATTTAAATGTAAACATTATTCATTCTATCATACATACAAGGTGTGACTGATCACAGAAATATTACGGTATTATATATTTGCAAAAAAGAACCTTATTTTCTTTCAAAGTACTCCCCGCCGGATGTCATGCATATCCAGGGTGGCGACAGAACCGGGAATTCAGGGAAATCAGGGAATTCTCAGGGAAGAATCATTTTCTGGAAAAACTCAGGGAAAACTCAGGGAGGTTTCATTTAACTCAGGGGAAAATTTGGAATTTTGTTTTGCAAGTGGCCGTTTCTTTAAATCCCAGCGAAAAGATCAAAACGGGAATTTCCCCTTCTCTTTGTCCCTCGCGGTAACTACCCTACGTATATAAAATTAGCTAAACGTTGCGAATACCACGACCTTGACCTTATTCCGACTGGCTGCTTGATCGAGTTTTTTCATAAACAAAGACATCTACTGCAGTCTGTGGCACGTATTATTGTTGTAGTCTTCAAGAATCTTCGATCGTCTGGAGTTTTGGATCTTTCTGCACGACCAGCTACGAATTCCAGCTACTTCGACCACGATGAATTTTTTATTAAAAAAATAATTTCATTTGAATTATGCATCAATACAAGGTAAGAATATATTTTGTTTTCATTTAGAGGTACTCTTCCATTAGCCGGGCGCCAATTTGAAGCAAAATCAAAATGTCGCCAATTTTTTTTTCTTTTTCCATTCCAAAAATGAAAGTGTATTTTTTACGTAAACATCCAGAAAAAAGAGTTACATACATTGTATTTTGTTATATTTAACCTGTAACGGCCGGAAATCCAGTAACCGAAGTCTATCGCGGTGCCGCGTTCCCTAATGTCAATAATAGACGTTTAGCGCCTGCGGCTTTTAAAAATACTAACGGCCGGAAAAGCCTGTAAAAGTTAAACATCCGGTTCCAATTTAATCAACATTTAAAAAATTCATTTTATTTCAAAAATACGTAAATTTGACGATTTTTGCGACATTTTGATTTTGGTTCAAGGTGGCGCCCGGCTAACGGGAAAGTACCAATTTAGATTATGCATGATTTTTTAATATATATGTGTTAGAAATTCTTATATATTTTCGCTATGTTAGTAAGTAGTTAAATAATGTAAAATTTTCAAGGCTAAGCTTCCTTGTCTGTGTCATTTATTGCCAAGATGATTTCGCGCCAATCCTTGCGGCGCGGCTTGTTCTGCTCCCCTCGGGTTTGCTTTGGTTTGGAACGCTACTGTCAATTTTTGCTACACGAGAGCTAATTAGACCGGGAACTACAGCTTAAAGCTGATTCCGAAAGGCAACAAACATTCATGCAAAGAGTGCCGCTCGAACCCGGTAACGTAGCGAGCATAACTGGCGCCCGGGCCACGATACCTTTTTGGTGCCCCCTTCCGAAAAACATATAGTAATATATATAGAATTAGTGAAAAGGACCATTTGGCGCCCCTCTGTAAGTGGCGCTCGGGGCATAATAGACCCCCTCTCGCTACGCCACTGCTCGAACTCCGACTTTCGTACCGAAAGCCAACTCCTTAGGTATTTGGTCATCGTCCGGCTAAACTCCCCTCGGGAGAGCCACCTCGATGAGCTACGTCACAAGAATTGCTGTAATAGTAAGCCGGCCGGTTCAGAAGGGTCAAACGTCAGTACACTGATTTTTTTCTGCTGTGTAGGTGACCACTTTGATTTTTTTTTCGCACTTCCGGGTTTTTGCACGTGTTCTTGGTAATTGATTTTCTAATCTGATTCTGTTTAGTTTGCACACTTCTTTTGGACAATATAGCATATTTATACATTTATATATATATATATATATATATATATATATATATATATATATATATATAATATAATATAATATAATATACATTTATATTAAATTGAAATAGATTAAATTAGATTGTTGAATTTATTAATTTTATTTGAAGTGATTAGGATTGTCAATTGAATATTATTTTAGAAAATTATTTTTGCTTTATGAAAAAAATTTTAATTTACAAGTAAGTTTTATTTATTAATAAATTTCTTTATACTCTTATTTTATTGAAAAAGATTACTAAATAAGCTATGTTGTATGTTATCGGTAATAAGCAATGAGAAGTGGCTGTTATGCGTTAATGTGAGGTTTTATTTACAGTTAAATTTAATATTGACACATTCATATTCTTTTAAATTTATTCCTTGCATCTTATTATTTCTCTTTCTTTTTTTTTTTTTAGATAAAAAAATGTCACAATTTAAGAGCTCATTTCAACAGCATTGGAAGTCAAAGTTCACCTGGCGCAGGGAGGTACCAGGCAATAAGAACATAGCCTTTTGCCAACTATGCCAATGAAAGTTTAGTTTGAGCAATATGGGTTTACGAGCAGTGAGAAGTCATAAAAGCATAATATGAACAGTGAGAATGAAAAAGATGTTTTATTATCAGGAAGTGTTGGCAGCTACTTTGCATCATCCAAAACACCTACTTTATCTGATTCTACAGATATAAATGTAACCTGTCAGAACAAGTCGAAGGATATAGATACTATTGCTCCAGCTTTTCTTGAGGCTCAACAGAATAAGTAGTCATGCAACATAAAAAATTACTGTTTAAAACAAAATGTTACAGAAGCTGAGATACTGTGGTGCTTGCAATCTATAATGACACATAAGTCATTACGGTCTGCGGAGAAAGATTTGAAATGTTTCTCCAGGATGTTCCCAGATTCTGATATCGCCAAAAGCATGCAATTGGGCCGGGATAAAATGGCATACGTAATTGTTCATGGTATTTCACCACTTTTTGAGAAAGCCTTATTAGAAGAGGTTCTTGCTTCTGAATATTTTGTCATAGGATTTGGTGAATTCTTTAACAAAAATCTCCCCAAAACAACAGATGGACCTGAATGTGCGGTATTGAAAAGCAGATGAAGTTGGGGTAAGAACTTGTTATTTAACATCGGTATTCCTTCAGCGGAGTCGTGCTTCTGATTTATTAACTGCCTTTTTAGATGCTATGAAGAGTTTTGATATAAAAAATAAGCTTCTATGGCTTTCCATGGATGGTCCTAATGTGAACTAGAAGTTTTTTAAAGACATCTAAGATAACATAAGAGATGGAAATGGAGGACCAGAGATTTTAAACGTTGGGTCCTGTGGGCTGCATGCAATAAATGTTGCATTTAAAACTGGAACTGTGGCGACTGGTTGGAAAATTTTAGAATTCCATAGATCATTGTACTACTTATTTAAAGATTCGCCAGCAAGAAGGTCCAAATGCACCTTATATTGAAACTCAACCTTATTTCCCTGAAAATTTTGTTCAGTGAGGTGGCTAGAAAACTCTGAAGTTGTAAAAATGTAGTTTATTAAATGTTCAATCTATAACTTAATATTATCTATCTATTATGGTATACAATAAAAGTATTTTTTACTTGTGTCAAGTGTCAAGTTTATCATTATAGCCGGGGAATTGCTCTGCGAACGGACGAGGAAACTCAGGGAATTTCATGAAAAACACTCTGGAAATCAGGGAAAACTCAGGGAACTTTTTGTTTCAGTTTTTGTAGCCACCCTGATATCTGATAAAGTTCCTACAAGTCTTAGAAACTTCTGGAATAGTCCTCCTTCACTATAACTTTAAGTCCCCTGGTAACAGCAGCTTGGTTATCTGAAGTGTTTGCAAATCTGTGTCCTTTCAGTGCCGATTTTACTCTTGGAAATTGGAAAAGTCTGGTCTGAAAGATCAGGCCAGTATGGTGGGTGGGACAACTCATTAATCTCATGCTTTGCGATTAATCATTTTACATTACACTGTGCATTATCAGGCAAAAGGTACCACTTGCATAATCCCACAGCAACGAATTGTGGCTGCACACAATGAATATGTGCAAAGAGGTACTTGAAAACATGACAGTAAAAATCAGCATTAACTGTTTGTCCTGGTATGAATTCTTTGTGGATTAATCCCTGTGTGTTGATAAAGTTGTCTTAACCTTTGACTTTTCTAAACAGATTTTTTTTGGTTAATTTGAAATAAAATTTCATATTGACTCTCTGCTCACTGATGCAATGCTCTAACTGTTACATTAGAGCTACCGCATGAACGGACACCTGCAGAAGAATTTTTAAGACAAGGTGCAAAATTTATGTAAGACAGGGAAGAACGCAATGTGAATGTGTCAGCATGTTAGGTTGTTTTTAATTTTCGAAAGGAGGGAGATAAATCTTATCAGGCTCACCTTGTATACTGCTATTCTGACAATTTTTGCTAATAGTTTCTAATGTACGACATGTATGAGTCATAATATTACAGCATTTTTGAAAGAAGACCTTAGTATTAATAGTCTTTTAAGTGCTACATAAATGGCTTTAATTTTTCCTTCAAAATGTGCGGAGTTTCTTCACACAGAAATGTAAAGGGAAATAGCTCACAGGTCGCCCCTGTACCTGCATAGTCATCTCTATGAAACAAGAGATCCATTAATATAAACATGAAACCATTGTTTTTACTGTGGTTGAAAATTGTGCCTAAATTGAGTTTGCATCACATTATTAATTGAGAAAACTCAGCTTGTATTTTAATTTCGTCTACTACGTATGTTATTGGGCACATACAATTATAGATATAGAGCACCTGATTTTATTACATATATTGGGTGATGGTTTAATTGTAAATTTTTGCTGAATATCAGAGCAGATTTTATATTTAATTAACTCACGGTTTAACACTACAGTTATTACTTTTTCTTTCCTTTCGGGAATCAGTTTGTTTGGCTATTTTGAAAAGCACATCAATTCTATTTCTTCAATTAATACTGTAAGTTTAATTCTATTTATATCTTTTATAAGCTTTGTAACTTATTTGTATAGTGTTAGTTTTTAATTATCAGGGTTTAATTGGAGGCTTAATGTATTTCTGTACAGTAAGCTTTACTGTAGTGATTTTATTTAAATGTAAACAACATAGATGGCACTCTAAGCGCGAGAAACAACAGTGCACTGTTAGCGCCATCTATGTTGTTTACATTTATCTATGTAAGCGCCATTTTTATTCTGTTTGAATGTTTTTAAGATGTAGATTTCTGTAACGTCTATTTATGTATCTAATACATTTAAAATTTAGAAAGTTTTGTTTTTAATAATGCATTTTATGTATTTACCCTCAAACCCCTTATGTTTAATTTAATGTATTGAACCCTTTTTAACTTTTCATATAGATTTGCTTTTTCTCAAGATTACATGTAAGTAGAAAATTTCCGTTTATTGTTACAGTTTTGTATAGTCCTTGACAGATTTTTCTGATTACTGCCATAAGTAATCAGTAATTAAATGTTTGCATGCATATAAATATACATTCAAATATCTGTAATAACATGTGGTGTGTAAATGCTGGTTAATTTATTAATTTGTAACAGAGAAAAAATGTGAAGCTTTATTTACCTTTTTTTTTTCAAAAAGATTGGATAAAATTGTTGCTTTTGTTTTTATTCCTAAATAATGTTTTTGTAAGAAAATGACCTATAGATATGATTTTAATATAAGCATGAAACATTCAATCATTTCATATGAATTCTGTTTGATGGTTCACTTGATGAAGAGTTTAGCTGTAATGCAATCGAATGACATTGGTCTTGTTTCAACCTGTCACGTTTGCAGGCTATATATTTGTGAAATAAGTGGTATAGGTAGAGGAAAAAATGTATTCTTAGCAAACAAGCTTCAGCCTTTGAAATTATACTTTTATAACTATTATTAATTAATGTTTTATTATTATTTTCTACAAACAGAAAATGGGAGATTAATCAGTATATTTTGTACTTTATATTGCATGAAACAGAATGAATGCAAAGGGACAAGACATGCATGAGGTTCTGGAGAGAAATTTCCTTGGTATGCTGAATGTTGGTGTTTTTTTTTTTCTGCAGGTTGATATGCTTTCTAATATCCTTCAATTCAGAGTTGTAAGATATTTTTTTGTTCTATTATATACATATTTTGCTCTTCAGACAAATGTATAGGGAGATAAGATCACAAGTCACCCCTGTACCTGCACAGTCATCAATTTTGTGTATACTAGCATTTCTTTGATGTATTTAGTTATATACTTAGTTGATATACTTAGTTAATTATGATTATACTTTGACTGTTTTAATCATTCAAGGGTTAATTTCATGATATTAGTCTGAATTCTTTGAAAAATGAATGTTCTGGTAAATTTTTTTAGATAAGTTTAATTTTTGTGTATACTGTGTAGTGATTTGTACTGTTGATTGTTGTCTAGGTTTCGTTTCATAAGACTTGTGTTGCTAATTTTATCTATTAGGACAGAGTGGCTGTCTGTAGGGTCAGTAAGTGTAATGCCCGTTGGTCTAATTAAAAGACACCGGACCTGCCACTCTTTTACGATTTCAACAGAATGCGTTGTGGGTGTGAATGCGGTCTGGGAAAAATGTTGACATTCCATGGATGACCAAGGAAACGCCCGGGAAGCCTAGTGGACAAATATACATCACTTGCACCAGATTGGAGCAGAGGAAAGGCTACAATCAGGAGGTGAGATCTTTTAAGGTAAGTCCAGAGAGATTCTGTAGGAATTATTGTCTAGGCAGGTTATGAAGTTTCAAGGTTAATGCGAACGTAAATTAAATTAAAAGTTCTAGGGGTACAAAAGGTTCAGGGTTTTGAAAAATTTTGTGTAGAATTGTTTAATTTGATATGGTCGAAATACTTAATTGAAGTGGACATAAATATTTAACTGGGTATTAAACTATGTAATAGTTATGCTGGCTTGTGTATTCGAATAAAGAATTTTTATTTGAATCATCATACCAGGGTTTTGCTTTGTTTAAGGGAAAAACTCAGTTTTGGAAAAGAATTATACTGCATGTAATGATTTGAGAGAAACTGAAAGTGTCAAATTATTAGGGTATGCGTGTATGGAAAATACACAAGATATATTGTTTGTTATATTGATCTGAATTAAGTGTATTTTTGTATTCTTTTAAAAGCTTAGCTTAGTGCTAAGGGTATTTTGTGAACCGGTATTAACTTGGAGTTTAGTATTTTGCCAAGTGTATTTTATTATGATTTAAAAATTAGCATATTGCTAAGGATATTTATGCAGTTATAATTGTGGAATTTTATAGAATACAAGGTGTATGTATTAGCGTATTAATTTTCGGTTTGGAATTTAAAGTTAATTCTATGAAGTATTTTTTGTGAAATTATATCTAGTTAAAACTGATAAATTTTTGAGTGTATTCTGCATATTAGTGAATGTTTTCTACATATTATTGAGTCTAGGGATAGCAAATTTAGAAATTTCCTAATGTCAAGGATTTGTGATAGTGAGTTGGAAAATTAGTATATAGATAACTAGCATTATTGCCCGGGTAGATATATAGATATAAAATTTTTCATGCATTCCATCAAAAAAATACTGGGCTGCACCCCCCGCTCTTCATGTTTATCTGGCCAGACAGCCACGGGGTAGGTGGGGTGGGGGTCCAAAGGTCCCTTTTTTATGTTTTCGGAAAATTCCCTTCCAAATGGTATATCCATGTTTGTACCTAAGTGTTATCATTTTCGAGATATGAGCCGTTGAATATGAAAATTTTTCAAAAAAAGTGGTAGTGGTTCAGGTATCTTGTCAAACTTCCTCTTCTAACTCTTTTCCCCTTCCATTTCTCAGAAAATGGAAGGGGGGGAGACTAATTTCATTGAAACAGTATGTACTTCAATTGTCATGAAATTTTATTTTTAAGGTCATGAAAAGTCATGAAATTGACTTTCTCAAAAGTAGTAGACACCCTGATTCATGAACAATGTGAAATTGTCTACTTTGTTTTCTATATTCAGTGTTTTTAGAACTACACATTATATAATTTTTTTTGTAAAAACTTGACTGTTGCATAGTTTATTATTATTATTTTATACCATTCATTATGCTTAGAATTCCATTTCAGCACCCTTATCAGCCAGATAAATACTTGTTTAATGTTGCTGTGAAAATAAAATAGCTTCATTATTGGAAGTATTTTTCCGGCTATAAAAATTGTTCGGAACTTAAAACGGACAAACGGAAATTGTAAGAGCGAAAATTTCTTAAAAACCGCATCTGGTGCAGGATATGGGGGTCTTACATTGATGGTTTTCTGGAAGAAAATGGAAATCGTTTACGTTTGACAAATGGGGAAAAAATAACCGCTGTAATTGGGAAAAATTTCGGAAATTGCTCTTTCGAAAAACGGGTCCCTTTAGCTAAATGTAATTAGAGGTTGCTTCAATCTAAAACTACCATGCCATTATCTAGTGACAATGGTAGGCACTGCATAAGCCCAACAACATTTTTTTTGTTAGCATTATTTAGTGTTACTACATTCATATTTCCGTTGCATTAGCATTTTTTCATGATGAATACAGATAGTTCCTCAGGATCAAAATGCTGTTTTTGCGACAAGCAGTTCAAGCAGAGTAAGAACATGTATAGGCATATTCGTCAATTTCATAATGCTGAGCCATTTGACATCGACCAAAAAAATATTGCATGCCCGGAACCCTCCTGTAAATCATTGTTTTTCTACAGAGAACAAGTGCAAACACATATAACTGATGTTCATGGAGTTGCCTTGGAAGTAGCAGAAGAGACTTTTTCAACTTACGAAGGTATATTCATTTTATTATATTGTTTAAGTCTTAGGACAGATTTAAGAGTGATATTCATTTACTCCTTTCAACAACGTCATATCTCAAAAAGCGGCGAATTTTAGTTATGCCTGTTTTCAGAATGCTCTGAAAAAGTACTATATTCCTGCAAATCGTCATATCTCACCGCTAAATATTTAGCCGCTAGAGAGCAGAATATTTATTTTCAATACATTTCAATGTACTTTTCAACTTTCAAACCTCTCTCCTGGAAAATCACGTTTTTTGAGATATGACGTTGTTGAAAGGAGTGAGCGATATTTTTAAAGCGTTCCGACACGTTAAAATGACCAGGAAAATATTGAAAATTATAAAATTATACCTCCAAAGTTAGAGATATGTGAATTATCTATATAAAAATGTGGATAACAGCTGACGTAGAAATTTAGGGAAAATCACAGGGAAGGAGAAAAGAATATTGGTATATAAAACTATGCGCATTTTAATGGAGGAGGCGAGTAAAGAAGATTTTCACACCATGCAAGAAAGTTTTGTTCAGCAGCTTTCAGATGATGTTGATACTAAAGAATTTGGTGAATACTATAAAAAAATTTATTTTAGTAGACCACAGTTGTGGGCATTTTGCTACAGGCACTATCTTGGGATCAATACAAATATGTATTTAGAATCAATGCATAAAACAATAAAATACCATTACCTAGATGGTAAAAAAGTTAAACGTTTAGATAAAACTGTTAATACTTTATTAAAATTTTGCAAGGATAAAGTCTTAGAAAGACTAAACATACTTGTTAAAAATGTACCGGTAAAACTAAAAAAATTCTTGAAAGTCACCTCAAAAGCAGCAATATTTCGGATGATCACATAAATAAAATTGATGGGGATATGTGGGCCGTAAAGTCATCTCAAAGAGATGACTACTATATAGTAATGCATGAAAATAAAGCGTGCATGTCTAATTGCAAGCTAATGTGTGCAGAATGCAATATTTGCATCAATGAATTTACTTGCACATGTTTGGATAACCTTATAAAATATAATATTTGTAAGCATATCCATGCATGTGCAAGGATAAAATTGCTTGGAGCCAATAAGGGGGGGGGGGGGAATCTGAGGTTGAGGTAGAGGAAATGATGCTTATAGCATCATCCGATTGTGCTGCCACATCTTCGTCTAAAAATAAATTGTTAAAAGAAAAGTGGACAACTGTAAAAGAAATTATTGATGGGTAATTAATGTTAGGTGAGGATTTAAATGATGATGAGAGGCGATATTTAGAAAAAAATTTTGATAACTGCATTAAATTTTTTTAAAAATCGGGTGAGAAAACTTGTAGGTTTGAGGAAACTGAGGAAGCCAGATCTGAACCTCCGAATAAAAGAATTATTCCACAAGCACGTTTTTATAGCACGAAGAAGAAAAATGATTATAAAAATGTAACGCTGAGTAAGTCATCAGATGCTGAAAAAGATCCTGTTTGCAGTCTCTGATATCATCAAGTGGAGAGGCAACCGTTTTAAACTCTGGTGATGACCATACATATTTTAAACTTTAATTTTATTCAATCAGAAATTTTTTAATTTTGTCTAGGGTTATTTCCATGCGTAACTTACCCTATGTTTAATAATTTTACTAACATAATAAATGTCATCTAAAAAATATTTGGCATTTCAGAACAATATCTATGCTCTTTGTTTATTAAACACATCTATTGTTTTTAGCAACTTTTAATATTTGTTTTCTGTTTTATTTTAATGTATTACAAATTAAATTTTCACATTGTGACTCAATTATTTTGATATCAATTTGAACTAATAATTTTTCCTCATGTTTCCTCAAATTTCTGTTAATACAGTCTTATAACAGAGGGTTTGAAATTAAAAATGGTAAAAACTAAAAGTATCAAAAGTGCTTAAAAAATTTAATTTACATTATTATGTGTGACTTACACATCAAATGAATTGTGACTCATACTACATTAAAACTATATATGCAAAAAATAAGAAATTAACATATTACATATTTTGAAAAATCAAAACTTGTAAAACTTAAGTGAAACTGATGATCAAAATTAAGTTCTGGTAATCTTTTTTATATTTGTATCAATATCGATCTCTGTAGAGTCATCTTTTATTGGCCATAGAAAAAACTTCCTTTACATTGCAAAACGTTTTGCTTTCATTGAACAAGATGATGTTTCTTTGTTTATAATTTGCCCAGCAAAATATTTAATACTAATTTTTCCTTTAAATGGTACTAATACCCTATTGCCACCATTAAACTCTGCATTAAAAGTTTTCAGAATTATCCTCAATTACCTCCTCTACTTCAACATTTCCAATAATCGGGTTAATTTTATTAACAAAAATTTTGATTTAAAGAAATATTTGCTACTTTGAGTTCATAAGATTTAATTTTTTTAAGAAATGTAGTCTTGTTTCAGAAATTGAAAAAATTTTCTTTCCTGATGGGGAGCATAATTTATTCGGGTTTTATTTTCAGTATCTACAGAGCTTGCTGCAATATAAAGCATGGTTACATCTGGGCAGATAACTCTTTCAGAATGAGGATCTATTTTTCTAGAAAGTGTGGCTTCTTTTACTCGCCTTTTCAAGATGACTCTCATTCCATCTATTGGCATAAAAATGCCACTCCATATCATTGCTATACAAATAGAATATTTTCATTTAAAATACTGGCCTGTTCCATCAGATTGCTATATTAGTTTAGAAATTAATAGCTTTGTATAGTCAGCTTTTAATTTTTTATTTTTAATCATGGCATCATTAAATATAGCAACAACGTATTTTTCGTGTTGTAAATAATCTGAAACTACTACTATTGGCACAGGTTTGCAAATTTCTTTGAAATTAAAGTAAGCTATTGCAGTATAAATTGTGCAGGATTTCAAAACCCAATGAGCATATTGAATTTCATCTTGAGAAATAAAATTATAATTTTCTCTAAAATCTGTAATTTTTTGTTTTGTGATATTATCAACCTGATTTTGTAATCATTTGTAAATAAAAATTGTTTTGTTTTTATGTTTCTGTTTCATGCTTTGTCTTCATATGTACATGAGACTGGAATCGTCAGTCCCAGGGACCTTAGAAACAACAACAGTTCTCAAAATTTGTTTTTGTCAAAGGAAGCTAGATTGCAAATCATGATTCATTTTCATATCACGAACATTTTTCTTTTACTTCTACACGTTTATTTTTTTCTTAATAATCCTTATCACACCTAAACATTTTAAGTCGTAAAGGTATATATATCAAGATACATGTGCTCAATAATAAAAAATTAAAGTTAAGAAAAAGTGTAAAAAGGCAATTAAAAATTTAAAGATGATTTAAAAATAATGACTGAAAGAATTAATTGAGAGTCAACAAGTTAAATAAAATATTAAAAAAAATTTTAAGATAGTTGAAATTTTAAAAAAGTGAAAAGTTAAGTAAACAGGGTAATAAAAATTTTAAGATACGAGATTGGCCCCTATAAAAGTGTTTATATCAATCATTCCATTGGTTAAAGGTTTGTTTTGTACTTCATTTAAATCGATAAAAAGTATCTCCTAACATAAAAGCCAGATGAATACTTGTTTAATGCTGCTATGATAAAAGTAAAACAGTATTTACTCAGTGTTGTTTTGGGCTATCAACAGTTTTATAAAAATTTATATCTACTTTGTAAATTGTAATTTTTATCTTTATTTGACTTGAATGTTTATGCTACAACAGACTTGGGAGAAAGTATTTTTAATATCTTATTATTGAGATAGCTAGACTGCCTATTTTTAGATATTCTCATCGGGAATGTCTATATTCATTACTTATTGGTGATGCAGGAAAAGAAAGCAGCATAATTTTTTTTCTTTTATTGCGATGATTTGGCCATAAAAATGAAAAATGACTTAAAAGTAAAGGATAAACAGACTTTTTTTTCTTCATCAGAAAAATTATATTTTTTATCTTTAAAAATCATATTATTTATCTTCCAAATTAGTTTTCAGTTAAAAAAAAAAATATCTCTTGAAACACCGTTTTCACACTGACTTTCTCTTATAAAGTTTCAATAGTTTTTGCCTATTTCTAGCCTGTAATATGTTGAGTTCTATTAATGAAATTAATTAATGAATATCATATAACAGAGTTGGTAATAATTTTCATATTTTCCATCTTGATATGACTAATTTAAATAACTTACTAATCCTTATTATTCCTATAACTTATTAATCCTCCTATAATCGTCAAATGAAATAAGTGTCATTTTATAATTGACAAATATATATAAAGTACAATTTTTATAACTATGTACATTACATTTTGAAAAAACTATAACTATAATTTTTTATTAATTTTTATGATAAATACTTAGGTTTTATGATAAATATTTTGGTATCTTCAAAGGGTTATACATATTTAAATCTATAACGACAAAATTTTAATCAGAAAATTAGCAAAAATATTGTCCATCTTTCAATTGAACTATCTCTTTATCGTTACGTTAAAATTTGCATCATGTTACGTCCATTCTTCTATTTACATTTTAAACAAACTAAGAAACTAAGTCGTATATCGTTCACGGACATTTTCTAACGATACTAACCAACTGGCAAGGACTATGCTTCACTTCTAGCTTGGTAACCATTAAGTAGGATCGCGAGATAACATAAAGAAATATTTGATGTAAAAGTTTGGGGAAATGAAGCGATAAACCACAGAATATAGTTACCCTATAACTTTATGTTTGAGGGAAAAAACGCGAAGAATCGCCAAATATGACAAACCAGCGATAACTTGGCACTCTCCGTTTTCTGCTCGATAATAAAGTCAAAGTTCCTGAGCATGCGCATTTGTGCAAATTTCAGAGAGCCGTTACGCACGGCAGCCGCTCGTCTCCTCCTCTCCCCTCTTCCCTGCTAACTGTGTACTGTGTCTATAACTGTTATCAGATCCGTGTCTTTCTTTTTGGGAACCCCGTTGTTGTTATTACGGCCGGCAAACTTTCTTAAAAAATTAACTCTAATTAATTAAAATGACGCAAATGAAATCAGATGATGCTCAAAATGAAGAAGCAGGGTAAGACTCAAATGCTCGTACATTCGAGTTTTCTGATATTTCAATTTGACCACTAGCCCTGTAGGATCTAATACTGAATTTCCTGTTTGTAGATCGTAATGACATTAATTTATTCATTTGTGTGAGTAATGAGCTGGAGGTAGAAATGTGCTGTAAGTTCATACTGGGAATTTACAGATGCATGTTCGAAACATATGATAATTACTATTTGTTGATGGTTTTTCTGACGTGTCACTCCCGTATTTCGTAACATCATACGCAGTTCAGTTATTATATTTAAGCTATCTCGTAATAACTTATATTCTCTCAGGAGCTTTGTTGAATTGTTTCACGTGAATAGGTTATATGCTGCTCTAAGCGATAATCAAAGTCAAGAGTTCAGTCATTCATGAATATAATGTGCGGCTGCGTATTACTTAGTACGGTTAATTGTGGTAAAGTACGTAGTGTTTGTAATATCTGCTTGAAGTGGTCTAATGTATAATGCTTGGAAGATGTATTTATACGCATACACACTTGTAATGGTTAATGCTAGTAAACCTGCGAAGTTGTGGATAGTTAAAAAAAAAAAAATTGAGTGTCGAACCTTAATACAGCTTTTCTGAATAAATATTTTCATTTTGAAAATTATATTTTAAATGGATATTTGAAACTAATCCTTTGGTCAGATTGGTTTTTGATTTTTCAGAAATCAAAGATAATCATTTTTTAATGTAATCATCAGGTGCTTTGACAGGGTTTGTATGGTCTGCATGGTCTACAATTTGAGACTCTCAAGAATCTCAAATTGTAGTTCATAATAAAAAAATGTTGGCTAGATTGTATAAGACGCTTAGAGAGATTTCCAAGTGAACACTTAGAACCATATAGGAACCACCATGAAAAATTTCTGCTGCCTAGGACTTATGGTTCCAGAGATAAAGTGATCATTCACTCACTGTTTTATTTTGGGGGATTAAGTCTCATTTTTTAAAAGAGATTTCGTAGTGGGCATCTAGGGCAAAAGAGCAATACCATTTAAAATTTTGACTTCCTAGAAAGTATGGTTCCAGGGATACAGTGATCTGTCAGTCATTGTTTTATTTTGAGGTATTGTCTTTTTTTTTTTCACCCTCTTAAAGCTTGAATTTTCTAAAAAAGATTTCCGAGGGAGCATCTAGGGCAGTGGTATGTAAACTGAGTCTCAAAATAAATGAAAGGGGTCACGGATAGTTTGAAGTAAAATATCATTCAAAGAATTAAAATATACTTTAAATTTTCCATCATTACATAATTTTAATATTTTCGATTTACATTTTTTGTATGTTAAAATGATATATGGTATTCTTATATAAGATGTCAAACAATCTTGCAAAGATATATTTACATCGTTTCTACCTATCTGCATGAGAGTGGGTTATCAAAATGAGTTGTTATGAAAGTCATACAACGGTTAAGACTAAACATGGAATATGATGAGAGTAGCACTCAATTATTACAGCAGATATTGAACAAACATTATTCGAGATCTAGGCTCGCTTAATTTTTTTGTTGGCTATTTTAATTTTGTATAAGTATTTTAAGTTTGTAATTTTCAATGTTTTAATATAGAGCTTATCATTTTGATAACATGTTCCTTTTTTTAATTCAAATTTTTGGTAATTTTTACCTAAATGAAATACAAATATATTAATATTTCAATATGAAGTTCTAGGCACAGAGATCGGGTAGAAACAAGTGTAGATTTTTATTATTGTTGTTATGCAAAGTTAATATAAACCCATAATCCACAGTTCATTGATTTTGAAAATAGTTTGCCAAAATTTAATTTTTTTTCTTTTGTGAATATTTTCCTAATTTTTAAAAAATTTTGCTACGATCAAAACATGTTCATAAGGGGTTGAGTGACTTTTCATCTAAAGATAGTGGGTCGTGGTGGAAAAAAGTTTCCGCACCACTGATTTAGGGCCTAAGAGCAATGCCATACAAAATTTTAACTTCCTAGAAAGTATGATTAAAGGGATAGTTTTTTTTTTTTTTTTGGGGGGGGGGGGAAGGGGGGTTAAACCTCCTTAAAATCTGTATTTTTTAAAAAATTCTTTGTAAGCACCTAGAGCTTAAGAACCACCACCATTCAAAATTTCAGCTGCCTACACCTTATGGTTCTAGAAATGCAGTGGTTTTTATGAGGGGGGGGGGTTAATTAAACCCCTTATAATTTGTATTTTTAAAAAAGATTTCTTTGTGTGCACTTTGTGGCTTAAGAGGAATTACTGTTCAAAATTTCAGCTTCCTAGACCTTATCTATATATATATAAAACAGTTCCGTAACTGACTGACGGGTCATTCCGTGTCAAATCAACACAATTTTCAACAAAAATTTACCTTATCCTCACAGACTTTGATGAAATTTGACACAATTACTTTTCATAAAGATTAAGAAAAATGCCAAATTTTATCGAAAAATATCAACCCGTTTTGAAAATGTACCCATGCGAATGTTCAAAAAATCAGTCAAAAACACTTGACAGACCAATTTTTAAAATGACAAAGCTTTCCTAATTAAGTTAGAGAGCTAAGATTGGTGGCATTTTAAAGCAATTTTCAAGACCTTTTCAATGATATATAACACAATTAGGGCTTAGAAAAATTTGTTTTAATAAAATTTAAATATAAATTTTGAATTTTTTCAAAATGTGCCGCTTCAAAAATTTTCAAAATTTTTTGAATAATACTTTATATAGTACTGAAATTATTGTATAAGTTTGAAAGTGGGATCTGTATAGGTTCATGTTACAATATTGCATTGAATACAGTATTCCTGATTTGAAAACACGAAATTACTTAATACAATATGTTAAAGCCTAAAATAGGTTGCTACTGAGAAATTAGGCATTGGCGATCTGATATTGTGCCAAGTGCAAACAGCTGCTATGTTTCAGATATAATATGTTAGTACACAACAAGGATCCCCTTTTTCAAAATCACAAGTTATTAAGAGATCTGATATTAAGAGAGTCCGTTCTGCATGTTTATTTGCTTGGTAGGAATATTTGTAGACTTGACAATCTCTAATGAAGGAATATGCTTGTGGATATTCTGTTGCTAGTTCATTTCTCAGAGGAACTTTTTTTGTAATTACTTAACAGGCTTCAAGTCCTTAGACATTTTGTGTGGATACAAGTAACCTAGAACTTCAGGAGTTGTACCCCCCCATCCTGCTCTGTTTGCCTTCTTATTTTTTACTGGTTTTATACACAGTCTGTTCTTTAGCAATTGATTTTATCGTTAAACTTTTATTGCATTTTACAAATATCTTTTTTTATAATCTTTTTAGCAATTTTATGTATCATTGTTTTTACCACCTTATATATCACCGTTTTTTATGACTTTTACTTATCATCTTTCTATCTTATACCTTGTATATATCATCATTCTAACATGTTTATACATAATTTTTATCATCCGTTTTATTCAGTTTTTCACGGTTACTCGTTTTTATATTTAATAGTGTTGGTTATAAATCTGTTTTTTCACTGTTGGTTCGTGCTTGGCGACTCTTTTTGTACTCTTTTGGCTGTAGTCTTGTGTTTGGCGCTTTATATCCTATTTTGGATCCTGCGCCATAAAACCCCAACCAACCAACCTTCAGGAGTTGTATAAGTGAGAGGTTAAAAAACATATTTAAAAATATATAAAACATTTATATTAACAAGTCTATGCTTATACCTGATTAGAATTTACTTAGGTACACTCCCCAGGCTGAAGGTAATTTGTCTAATAACATTTCTTATATTTTTTTCTCCAATGTCTTAATAGACTTAAGAATTTTATCCCTCTAGTTGTTGCTTTTTAAAATAATTTCTTTTCAACCAAGATTTTGGGTTCTAATATACCTTTCATTTTTCTCCATCCAGTGTTGAATATTTAGTAAATTTTTTTATTAATGATTTTAAGTGCAATATATGTCAGTAATAAAAGTAACATATAATTTTTTTATAGGAAGATTTTTGTTGGTGGATTAAGCTGGGAAACAACTCAAGGTAATTTTTATATGTTTGCTGTCATGCAAGATAAGAAAACATGTGATAATAAATTTTACAATTAATGCTTAATTAGAAATTAGTTACATGGATATTTACCACTAATCTCAGTCTTTTAACATAAATTTTGATTCAGCCAATGCAAGAACAATTTTTCTGATTTCTCTAGTAATTTTGTATAGCTAAATATATTACAAAAGTTGCTTTATGTCTTTGTTAGTTTCATAGGGGCTAATCTGCAGTTGGCTTTTTCATAGGTATTGTGCCTCTAAATTTAGCATGTTTGATTAAGAATTATGTAGGGTTCAATCTAATTTTATCTAAAAACTTTTAATATGGAATATCCTAGGGAACAGCTTTACAATTGTCTCGGTTGCTCGCCAAGCGAATTTTTTCGCACCAACCTAGGTGCCATTGTTTACTCAAGCCCTCAGCACGGTGAGTAGGACTGGTTCTTAAACCCCAGCCCCTTCTCGCTACTCTGATAATATGCAGTACAGCTTATTTATTAAACTTTTTCAATAAAGTAAAGAGTAAAGGAATTTATTAATAAATGAAATCTAACAGTGAAAATAGACTAACTAAAACAGTGAAAAAAGAGACTATTTCTAGAAATATCAACTACAAATAACCTATTGGAAATACCGTCCAAGCTGAAAGCATGCTTACCTTTGATTTTGGAATCCTTCTTGGACAGTCTAACTAATGCAGCCTGATATTTAGAAACAATACTGCTAATGGGCAACATAACTATTTAGTTTAATTTAATAAAGTAAAAAAAATTAAGAATTTTTTACAAAGTAAAAGAAAATTTTAAAATAATATCCAATTGACACTTAATCACTACAAATGAGTAAAAAAAATTAAGAATTTATCAATTTTATTCAATCTATTTTAATTTAATATAAATATATTATATATTAATATATTATGCTTTATTTATGTATAAATATGGTATCTATAAATATATTAAGCAAAAATAAAATATATAAACTAAAGAAAATAAAGTTAAAAAATCATACAAATTACTCACATGCAAAATATTTTTGCAATCTATTTCAATTTAATGCAAATATATTATATATTAATATAGTAAGCTATTTAGATATGTATAAATATGCTATGTATAAGTATATTTAGCTTAAAATATAAAACTATAAAAGTGAGATTAAAAAATGGTATAGTTACCAAGCACTTGTTAAAGATAATCCAATAGATAATGATGATTCAACTGAGGTCAAGCAGCAAATACAGCAGAAAAAAAAAATCTGTGCACTGACTTTTGACCTTCTTAACTGGCTAGCTTACTATTACAGCAACCCTTGTGACGTAGCTCGTCGAGGTGGGTTTTCCGAGCCGAGAGAACTAGTCGGGGCACAAGGATTGGCACAAAATCATCTTGGAGAGCAACTGGGTCAATAGGGAATCTTAGCCAACCCTAGTGGAACTGCCATAAAACTTATGGAAAATGCTTAACAGTGGAAAACATACAGCTCCTTAACATAGAAACTGGTTTTAAACTTACTAATAGTTCATCAAGCTGAGGGACATTATGTGTGATTGTCTCAGTGACAATTCATAGCCAGTCACTCCTAATTCTCCTTGACCTGAGGAAAAACTATTGATTGAAACTAGTTGTTACTTGCTTTTTATGGTATTAAAAATTATTTTATGATATCTAAGTTATTTGTTTTTATGTTCCTTTTATCTTGTTGCTAATACTGAAAATGTAATTTGTGTGACTTAACTTTAATGACATATTTTGTATGGTAAAGATAAAAATATTTTCTCCAGTTTTAGAGCTTTATTAAACTGGACAAATTTTATTTCTTCTTATTTACAACATTGCAAGGTAGTTTATAGTACTTTACTGCTGATGAGTGATAGGTTCAGTTTGTTTGATTTGGAGTGCTATGGACAATTTTTTTTACACGAGCACTAATTAATTAGACCAGGACTTATTACCGAAAGTCGATTCCGAGTGGCTACAAGCATCCATGTTAAGAGTGGACTCTGGTACCGAATGCCAGTGTCCTAGCCACTCAGCCATCGTCTGGTGATGAGGGATAGAGGTGCAATAACCTCTATCCCTATATATTGAGTGATAGAAATACATATACTTACTGGTTTTTAATATTTAGAGTTTTTATTTTCACAATTCTTAAATTAATTGTTTTATACAAACAAAGATCAATTCATCAGTGCCTGTGAAACATATGAAGTCATCTTTGTTTTATACAAACAAAGATCAATTCATCAGTGCCTGTGAAACATATGAAGTCAATGGGTCTTACTGAGAGATTAAAGTTATTGTAGGAGTTGCAGACTTTAAAAGCTCTTCTCTTTAGCTATTCCAGGAAAAGTGGTCAATGCTGTATTAACTTCACCTTTGCTTTTATAACCAAATGTAAAATGAAGTTAAACTATAGTTTGGCATAACTTAAGTGTTATATTTTAGAATTGTATATAATTTTAATTCTAAGTACATGATAGTAATTTGATTTTTCCTTTTACTTTATATTTTTTCCATAATTTTATGAATTTAATACTCATTCTCTACCTTTTTCCTTCTCTTACCTAATGTGTATTGTTATCATATATATGAATTGTTATGGAGGATCTATGTAAAAATAGTATTACTTTGCTTGTATATATTTTCAGTTTTTGTAGATATGTATTTAAAGGGAGACTTAAATTTTTTGCCTTATAGAAAAGCTCCAAGAGTACTTCTCCCGTTATGGAGAAGTTGTTGATTGTGTTGTGATGAAGAATAATGAGACTGGTAGATCTCGTGGATTTGGGTTTGTTACATTTAAAGATGTTAGCTGCGTGGCCAAAGTATTGTCCAGTGGTCCTCATGAAGTTGATGGGCGTACAGTAAGTTACTTTTTGTATATATTTAACTTATATCTGAAGGAAGCATTGTTAAAAAAAAGGAGAGAAAAAATTTATATCTTTCTCTGTTTGAGTGGTTTCACTAAGGTGCTGTTAACATTTTGTGTGTGTAAGCTTTTTAATATAGGGAGATCAAAACTTAGGTCCAAATGCCTGCTAGGATTGCATCAACCTATTTAATTCCTTCTCAAAACATACTGGTCATTTGAGGCCTAGCTCATAGTATTTAATAGAAAGAAAACTATTGAATTTTAATAGTGTTGTTAGGATATAAATATATTTCAGGGTTAGTTGGCTAGACAATGGCCAGTTGGCTAGGGTGCAGAGTATGGTGGCTTAAATCCTGTGGTAGACAGGTATTTGAAGTTGTTCGCTGTTGGCTTTAAGCTGTAGGTCATATTCAATTTCACTCTGTTGCATATCTTTATTCTTAGAAAACAAATGTCTATACATGATGTGATTAAGAGCAGTGATTTAACAGCAAAATTCATCAGATGCATTTCAATGAATCCTGCCTTTTTGTAAATAAAGTGAAGTCTTATCTGAAAAAGTAATGTTCAAAATGTCTTCTACAGATTTCTTAGTTCTTTGCTGTGGGGGGGGGGGGGGATTTTTGCTATATTAGTATTGCTAAAGAATATTTTTATTTTTTTGGCATTTCTTATATTTGTCATTTTATGTTTATTAAATGGTTTTCTCTTATTTAGATTGATCCAAAAGTTTGCAGTTCAAGGGACTCACAGCAGGTATTTATAACTTTAATTTATAGTTGCAGCTGAATGGTTCTGACTTGCTTTAAAATTTAATGTACAATCCTAAAAGAAAAGTTCTTTGGGTAATAATATATGTACAGAATTTAGTTAGGGACTCAAAGACCTGAAACAATTGCTAAATTTTTTGCACATTTTTAAAGTCATGATAATACTTCATGCATGCTCTAAAAGTTTGTCATGTCTACTATGAGCATAAAAAAAAAATGCTCATTTGTCTCAAGATATCTGTAAATTTTTCTCCTGTAATATCGTTTGTGAATGTTCTTTTATCATGGTTGATGTTGAAAAAACAATGGAACTGTTATGACAGCCTATGCTGTTGAAAAATGAATTAATATTTCTTTAATTCTTCCCATCCTCTGGGATTTCACAAAAGACTGTGCTTGTTTCCACCTTAATGTTATTAATCTGTTTAAAGCGTAATACACTATGACCTAGGGCAGTGATTCTCAACCACTGTGCCCCGGCATTTTAGTGTGTCACGAGATTCATGAAGTGTGCCGCAACTGGAAATACCCATACATAAGCGAAGTCAGACAAATTTAAATTTTTCTCTACAAATCAATGAAACAACTGATATTACGGGAAAAGCACACTTAATTGCATTCATTCGATTCATTCATGAAAATGATATAACCAATATTTATGTTGTCATGAATTATCTGATTTCACAACAGGAGAACATATTTTCGATGAAATTAATTCCTATTTATAGGAAATTAAAATTTCGTGGAATTTGTGCATTGGTATTTGCACAGATGGTGCTTCAGCTATGACTGGATCTATAAAAGGATTTGTAGCACATGTAAGGGAACATAATGCAGATATATTAGTTACCCATTGTTTTTTGCACACGGAAACACTCACTACAAAACAATTACCCTCACAATTGAAATTAGTGGAACAATGTGTTAAAATGATTATTCAAAATCAAGACCATTTAAAAAGTTGCCTAGTTAGTCAAATATCACAGGCTATGGAGACTAAATACGAATTGTTACTGCACGCAGAAGTCAGGTGGTTGTCCAGGGGGAAAGTTTTATCTTGCATGCTTGAATTAAAATACGAGGTACAGATACTTTTTGAACAAGATAATGATTTTATTGATTTGTTGGATGACAAAATATGGTGTGCTAAGCTAGCTTACTTATCGGATGTTTTTGTTATATTTAATAACATAAATACAAGTATGCAAAAACTGAAAGAAAATATTTAAAACTCAATTGATAAATTGTTGGGATTTAAAAAAAAAAAAATTACTTTATGGAAGAATAAAGCAGAAGGTAGTTTAGAAAAGTCAGTTCCAAAAGACTGTTACAAAATTATTCATAAAATAGTTATTGATCATTTGACAATACTAGAGCAAAGAATTGTTCATTATTTTCTAAATTTAAAAATAAAAAATTTGATTGGCTTCAAAATCCATTTGTTGTAAACGACACAGTGTATGACTTAACTTTGAAAGAAGAGGAAGAACTAATTTCGGCGTGTAATTGAGATATAATTTCAAAACATTCAGAAGAATCAGTTAATTTGTTCTAGATTAATCTTAGATACGATTATCCGACAATGTCACAAGAAGCTTTAAGCATGTTATAATTTTGCACATCTTATTTGTGTGAATTCGGATTTTCGGCGTTAACCAACATAAAAATGAATAAAAGATCCAGGCTTTTAAATGTGGATCACGAAATGAAAGTAGCAGTATCATTTTTACGCCCAAATATAAATGAGGTTATCAAAAATAAACAAGCTCAAATTTCACACTAAATGTAATTTGAAGTTAAACATTTTGTTTACTTTGTAATGTCATTTTATTTTATATTTTAATGAAAATGATTTCTTATGCTATTTTTACAAAATATATTGTAGATACATCAATCAATTGTCCAAGTAAAATTCTTTTAAATTTATTTTATTGTTAGTGTGCTCCCAAATTTTTAAAAGTATACCGTGATGAAAAAAAGGTTCCGAATCACTGACCTTGGGTTATGAACAGGCATAGACATTTCTCATGTAGCTCTCTGCCTTTTTTCATTGTTGATTACTCATTGTCTCATTTTTGTGTTAGCATCAGTTCTGGAAGCAAGGAAAGGAATGACTTCATTTAACTTACTCTATAAAAGGAGCATCGATCATATCCTTATTGGTTGATGCTTTGTTTATTTATAGACATTTTATTCGTGTGGTTTGTTTTTTGTTGTAATCATAGTGTTTGGAATTGAAAAATAATATTGCTTTATAAGCAATTTATGTGGACAGCTCAAAATTTTCATAACATGGGTGGAGATGATTGCTTATTTATATAGGGTGTATTATAAATCGTAACCAACTTTATGGTTTATTAATCAGTATTGCAAGATTAAAAAAAAATAACAGTTTATTTAAATAACTGACTCCATGTATTTTCTATATGAACCATTCTATTTACACCCTTTTGCCATTGAATATTCAGTGATCAGTATTTCGTTATGGTAACCTCCATATATCCTTTACTAATGACCATGAAAATTTAGAATTTATTTTTCATATTGACACTTCTTCAATTGTTGATACTGATTATCCGATCTTCAAATGTTTAAATTAGCAATATATAATTAGATGGCATATGCATTTATATGAATTATTTACAATTATTAACAATAAAGAAAATATTTGATATGCTGTGCTAAAGAAATTATCTTTATTCGAAGCATATAAATTATATTGTCTAGTCATATTGATATGTATTTTTATATAAAGCATTTTTATTTAAGTTTCTAAAATACATTAAAATGTTCATTTTACAATCTTGAGTTTTTGGATATTTGTCAAATTTTATATTTAAAATAATGCAAAATTTACAGATTTTTCTCTTTAAATTTGATTCTATCTTATAATAATGTAATGGAATTTTATGTGAAATCATAAAAATATAAGAACTTCATAGTTTTACCTTTTTTTAATTTTAAATACTGAATTTTTTTTCTCATATCCTCGACCAAAACTAGCAAATTTAGCTCACTAGGTTAGCTCAAATTATCACTGATACACTCTTGCTATTTACCTGTATCAAAAAGCCTGCATTCTCTGGGTAAAAGATTTTAAAATTATTTTTTTCAAAAGAAACTAATATAAAAATAACGAAAGGTATAACAAGGTGTTCTATTTTCTGTTACAATCCTGGCCCACATTTTGCTTTTTTCATTCCAAAAATCTTGTTTGGAATTATAAAAGAAATTAATAATTTATATTTCAAAAATTATAATTTAATGCTCTAAAAATCTTATTTTTGTGCTATTACATTTCATCATGAAATAGTTTTTTTTTTTAAAAATAAATACCGGATACAAGCAATTTTACTTTATGAATTATTTTACGAGATTTTTAAATCGAATTTTTCTGAATTTTAATGTTAAATATTTAGTTTAAAATCTGTATTTTAAAAATTTCTATTGTCTTTGTTTAGATTTCAGATGCATTACTTTACATCTGTGAATATAATTTGGTGGTATATAACATGTTCTATATATTTTCTTTGTATATAATTTGTTTTTAATATTTCTAAAACATTTTATTTTAGAGCAAAAAGTCTGGTCAGTTTCCAAAGATATTTTTAGGTGGATTGCCTCCCAATTGTACTGAAACTGATATTCGAAGCTTTTTTTCCCGATATGGGACGGTAAGTTAGTTAATTGAAAATAAAGGAAATACTACCCTCAACTTTATTATTTTTAGTGCAACTGCTTTATTATGTAAATGAATTTCACTTAATAAAAACTATATAGAAACATACTGTATTGAAGGAACTTTTCTAAATCAATTGAAACTATGGGGTTTGTTTAGCTTAGTATGATTAGTCATTAGATTAAAAAAAAAAAAAAAAAAAAAACTCTTAAGGCCGTATGGTTAGTAATGAAAGATTCAGTGTATTGCTATTGGTGCAACTTTTTTTTCTTCTCGCACTTTTAAACATCAAAATTAAATGGTAAATTATTATATAATATCAAGGGTTGTCTTGACTTATTCTCAGAAACAAATCTGGCCAATCAAGGTAAAGTATACTATCACAGTGACACGATTGATAAAAGTAAAGTAGACCAATGCACATAATAGAAAATTTTCCAAGAAGCAAATGAGTTATACAGGGAGCAGAAATGTTGAATTATATGAATGAGATCTAAGATGTACATAAGTCTCCTTTCTTTCCTGTTTATATTTAAATTTAATACCCTTAGGAAAATTTACAAAAAATGTTCAAACTAATGTATAAAATTTTTTTGATTTAAAACCGATGATTAAAAAAAGTTAGATTTAAAACATGATATTAATCAGTGATTTTAATCATTTGATTAAAATTATTTACACCCTGGAATGAAGTTTTAAAATTTTATTTTTATTGTAGTAGTATATCATAAATCTAAGCCTGTTAATGACTGTCAAAATACTATTGCCAGTGTAACCAGTATATAAAAACCAATCATCAGATATATGATGACTGGTTAGTTTTATTTTGTTGCATATGAGAAATTTATTCAAATTTTTCTTTTTTTAATCTAGGTTGTGGAAGTTGTATTAATGTATGATCAAGAAAAAAAGAAATCGAGGGGTAAGCATTATAGAATCTGTAAATCAAACCATCAAATATATAAATGCATGTTTCATCTGTTAAAAGTTTGTTACAATAGGGATATGCATCATTTGTGGATTCTTTATACTGCTGGGTTACGAAAGAGATGAGGCATTTAATTTTTTATTTTGTCGATATTTTAAAATAGATTAATATGTATTTCAAAATAAGTATTATAGGTTATTTATATGCAATAAATTATTTTAAAACTAAACAGCTTAAAGGAATTCTGAGTATTAGGCAGGATGCTAAAAACATCTATTTTTTTTGTTATTTTAAATATTATATTTGTGATATATACATTTTGCAAGTCTTGAAAATTTATAATTAAATTTAGTTTAGCAGGTCAAAAGAATTGAAAAAAGTATATTATGTTTAAAGTCTTGAATTTATGATAGCCTCCCTTTTTTTTATTTTTATTTATTTAAAGAATGTTTTGAAATGTTAAAAGTTTGAATTACTACTTTTATATATTCATTGCTTTGGTATTGTTAAATCATATTTGGATTAATTTCCCAAGATTTAAAATTTTGTTTCCTAATATTCTAAAATGTTTAAAATAAGATTTTTCTAAAAGAGTATTTTAAATTTAAGTGTATATTTATGGCTTATTTACTGCTTTATTTTGATTGGTTTATTTTGCATATAAATGTATAAATACTTGAATGGTTTTAAATTTGATGCTAAGCTTATTTGCATTTATTTGATATTTGTATTATGTAATGCTAGAGTTTTTTCATTTACTTAGAGCTAGTAAAGGAACATTTTCAGTTCTCTAGTATATATTCATTATTTTAAATCTTATATTACTTGTTTGTTAACTTTAAAGATGATACAGTGATAAATAGTTGTGATTTGTCTAGATATGTGTAAACTTAAAGTTAACAACTAAAAATGCATTTTTAAAATTAAATTTTCAAATTTATTAGATTGAATGAATTTTTTAAGACATATTTTTCAAGACATTTAGTTCTAATAAATTTTAAAATAAGGTCAAGATAGATTGTACTATTATCCCTTCTTTATATTAACTATATTTGGTTATTTTGGAAATTTTAGTATTACATTACAGATTATACAAATTATTTTAGATTTGTACTTTATGCATATATAGGCTTATGGAGACGCTTAATTATTATAAAATCTCATCTTTGAAAAAAAATAAAAAATCATAGTTTCAATTTTGAATCTCCCTCTTTATTTTTTTAAAAGAAAAAAAATTAATAAATGAAAGGGATAGATTTTTTTTAACCAACTAGTGCAAATAAGCTTAGATGTAATGTACGTTGGATTATCAGATTTTGTTTTTTAGCTTGTAATTAAGTAGCATCGCCTTCCTTTTATCAATGGCTAGGGTTTGGATTTTTATCATTCGAGACTGAAGACAGTGTGAAACAAGTTTGTGCTGAACACTTTGTGAAAATCAACGGGAAGAAGGTGGAGTTTTATAACTTAATACTTTGTAGTTTTATTTATTTGTATGTAATTTTTGCATTTTTTGTACTTACAGTGCTGTCCTAGAAAACTTATTTTCCTAGAAGTTAAATGAGATCTTTGATGCTGAAATTTAAGTAAATGTAGATATATTTTTAGTTACTGATATCTCTTTAAAATTGGTAAAGGTACAAGTACATATACCATTTCTGATTTTGTTTGAAAAGAATAGAAAAAATATTTTTTTCTTAAATATGTATATGCCATTCAGAAAAGGGAATAATAAATTTAGAGGTATTTTGTGATTTAGTCTGGTTAGATATATGAATTGTTATAGTATATATATATATTATTCTTTCATATCATTATTGCTTTAAATTTTGGTCTGCTTATTAATGAGAAATTCCTTATGCATAGTCACCAGTAAAAATCTTACTCTTGATTACCTGGATAGAAAAATGTGGGAATCTCATTTAATTTTGGGATGTCTGTGTTAATTTTCTTGAGGGCTTTTAATAATTTTATTTTTCTATGTGCTGTGTTCAGTATCAATAATATTTAAAATTAAAGTGTTATAATAAACTAAGGTGCTGATATTATAACCGTAGCTAAAATTCTTATAAAACTTTCGTAAGTTGTATCAAAATAAGTAAAAATCCTTTAGGAAAAAGGACGGTAGATGATACTGCATTCTATGCATGGATTCTTTTTTACATATAAGAAATAAAAGTTGATGCATATGGCTGACCTTTAGGGAAATAAATGGCATGATCTGTCTCTCAGTTTCATAGTTAACTTATGCCTTTATCATTCAAATATTTAAAGTAATGCATATCACACGTTAAATGTACACAATTGCTGATATAAAGTAATTTAATTTGTTCTGTTATGGGTATCTTAAAAGTACAGCAGAATTTTAAAATCATCTATATTATATATGGTTTGTGCTTTTGTTACTGATTTCTAAACTCGAAAGTTAGTGTTTTCTATTATAGTGTTGTTTAATTGACTTTGTATTTCAAGAATTTTTCAATTTCTTGATTGGTATGTTATAGAACTTGATCATAATTTTTGACATACACTTATACATCTGAAGTTACTTAGCAGTAACCGTTTTTATATTAATTGGAAACCAGTCATAAATAAAAGCTGAATCTTGCTCATTACTTACGTTTTACATGGGAATCTTTGATCATTTCATTTGTGCTGCTTTTGTTACCTCAAACATCTCTTTATGAGAGATTTTATGAATGATACTCTAGTATCTAAAGTACATGAATATTAATTAGACATATAAAATATGTTGCGAAAATTTTCTCTAAATAAATACAAAATTGTAAAATATTTTTAAAAAATTCACGTTCTCATCTGTATTTAGCTAAGTCTTGTTACTAAGGCTCTGGGTTCAATTACTATGTCATAAAAAGTACTTGAGTCTGTATATGGAGTACAGTTGTGTTAAATTTGTATCTTAGGGAGTTTGTCTAAATGTTTGTGATTAATTAATAGATTTTTTATAGGGTTCCACTTTTTCTTTGAATAAGATGCTAGCTTTGTTACAGCTTGTTTAAATGAAAAATCCTTTTGATCAAGTGACTTTTGTAGGTGTACTAGTGGCTCATAAGCTAGGAGCTCATAATTAATAAACTGACAAATTATGACTTAGGTGCTGATTTAGTGTTGGAACATCTTAATATTTAAGTTAATTTCATATTGCCACATATTTTTTAATAAGACATAGTAGGCAAGTGTAATTTAAAAACTCCCCTTAAAAGTTCAATTGAATTACATGTTAGCACATACAGGTGTACTGTTAAGCTGAGACTTAAAAAAAAAAAATGATTTAGCAAAATCTGGTGATTATGATTTTAAAGGTTAAGAAATTTTACTGTACATAATTTTTCATTTATTTTTAGAACACCTTTTTATCTGATAATTTCTTAATAGTTATGATTTGGCTTATTCCATTCTGTGTTAATGATCTTAATTGTTATTAATAATAAAGAGGTATTTATGACTTTATTAAAAATACAGAGGTCATAAATTTGGATTAGTTTGTGCTTCCTTATAGTTATTTTACCATACTCTCATTTTGACCACAAAATGTTAATTGTTTTGTATTCCTAGGCTAGGTATGTGTTCTGGATGATTTAGAACAGTTTTCTAGTATATTGCTATTTAGTTGCATGCCAATGAAAAATAACTCAAAGCAGTTATAAATATTTCTATTTCACAGTTGATTGTAATTTAAAAGAATCATCAGAGAGTAACTTTTTTTCACTGTTAATTATGTTAATCCAGTTTGTCATAGGTTTTGGATTTTGAAGATTCCTTAGTATTTTGGAAATTTTGTGAAACGGTGCAAATTAATCAAACTGCTGCTGGTCATAAGGTGTAATCATGAATTAAGACTGACAAAATTTTTACTTTATAGAAGAAAAAAAAATTTTTTAAATCCATTTAGTAATAAAATTTTATAGTCTATCTGCATGTAATAGTGATTACTGTGTTATAAAGCATTATAGCTGTTAACTTTGATGGGCAATTCAGGTATTTCATTTAAGCATTTTGTTAAAGCTTACAATAATATATTGGTTAAAATTGTTTTACTGAAACCTATAATTGAAAGTTAGAGAAATTGCAGCTATTAGATTTTGCTACAAAGATTTTACTATGCTCCTTGTGTAGCGAAAAATCATTTGATGGATTCTATTAAATTATTTTCCGAAATTTTAGATTGAATGTAAGCATGCAGAACCTAGGGATAAGAAACGTCCTGCACAGCAAAATGCTCCTCCAAATCAGTGGGGTGGTCCACCCATGGGACCTCCTGGTTGGGGACCTGGTGCTCCTGCTCCTGGTGCATCTGGTCCATGTGGTCCTGGAATGGGACCCGCTGGCCCCCCTGGTCCTATGCCTGGTCCCATGGGGCCACCTATGAATAATGGCATGATGGGTCCACCTGCAGGTGGATATCAAGGAGGATGGGGTGGTCCCCCACCACCATATGGTCCTCAAGGTAAGATTGAGATCTTAAATGTGTTTATTTTTTCTCAATTTTTTTTTTTTCTCTTTGAGACTGATGACTTAATTATGTGAGTTGAATAAGTCAGCCCTCCAAATTTGCAGGGATTATGCATATAACACACAGAAATAAGAGGTAGGGAAGTACATGGAAGTGATCCTCTACCATGTAGCATATTAGAATAGTTGCCAATATCAAACAGTGGCATATAGTATTGCATTTTTTAAAGTCCATTTCAAAATTTTGAATGGTCTTCCTGTTATTTATGCATTCATTTAATTAATCTTTTCATCTTTTAAACAATTCCCGTTTAATTCTAAAATGAAGTTAATTAAAAAGAGAAACTATTGAGGCTTATTTATCTTCAGGACCATGGTATTATATATATGCAACTGCGTAATTGCTCCCTTAGAGCCCAAGGAATCGCATTTGATTCTGTGTCTTGGAGAAACATACTATTTGGTATCCTTATTTTATGCAAGATGACATAAGTTCATCAATTTTGATTAAAGTTTGTATCTGTTCATTGACCTTCATATTAGGTTTTTGGCATTTTACAGAAATGTCATTGAATTGTCACGTAAACAAGCAGTGTGATCTACTTTTTCAAGTGCATATTGTGCATATTATTGGGTGGATATTTGGTAAATGGGATATAATAAGAGACAAAGGTTGAAATGCATACATAGACACTTGATTCTTGGTGATTTTTTAGAACACAGTGGTATTATTGTTTGCTGTCAATTTATTTTCTAGGAGTTATGGAAGGTGAAAAGACCTAATTCCTCTGTTACATTTTGCTTTGTTGACTATGAAGGACCTGCATATGGTAAAATGTCATTTAGGCAATGTACAGTGTGTATTTAAAAAAAAAAAAAGTGCTTAAAGCATCCAAAATAATTTTTAAAATTTTTATTATTGATAGAAAAATATGGAATTTGGGACTGAGTCCAGAATCCCATTTTCAAAAATAACTTGAACATAAAACTTTGACGTCATAATTATCCATTATGTAGTGTCTTTGTTTATGTTCTCGCATATTTAGAAATGTTTTACTTAGATGTCATTATATGTCACTTTTGCAATTAACTTTTCTTTCCAAAATTTTTTTTCCCTTAAACTAGGGGCTTTGCCCCTAGGCTCACTACACTCACTCCTCTGTTATGGCTAATAGCGAGATACATAGGGGTGATTCTCGGGCAATGTAACAGCTTCTATCCATTTACTGTTGTCACCCTTAATGCGAAGTGAGTTTCAACATGTTGAATTATCAGCTTTAAAATTCAATTAAAAATCGAAAATTTAAAATATAGACTTGAAATGAGGTTTATATGAATAAGAAAGCTTTCAGCTTCCAGATGATGTAAATATTTTCTTTGTAAGATAAAACTCGAGGAGCATCAATATTATATCCACATAGGGGACGATATTTCTTGAAAAACTGTGTTTCATTTATTGATGAAAATATTAGTCTGTTTTAAAATATTTTTTAACAAATGAGGTCTAGTTTGAAAGAGAAATGTCTGTAGTCTTAGATTGTAAAAAGATCAAAATTCTACGATCATTTTTTGGCGAGTTATTGTAATCTGATGATGAAAAAAACAATATTTTCCCTCAAAACATAAAATTTAAAGAAAACTTAAAAGTCCGATGAAGATGAGACATGTCTTCCTTTGTTCCGCACATTTTTCTGCATCTATTGGTGTTGGTCTCGACCCCATACCCCCTGCAGTTTCGGAGGAGATAGCGTGGCAAGCTTTTGACAGCGGCGGGAGTTACTTTTTTTTAGAATAGAGATGTATTTTCTTTCAAAATTTTATATCTTTTACATATAAAGATATATCAAACAGACTGTCTAAAACATTATACCCAGTTTTCTGCTCATTTTACATTACTGTTAAATTCAAATTTTTTTGCTGAATAATGCTTAGCTAAATAGTGCTTGAGTCCATGGTAACTCTTATTTTCACAGAGCCCAGACCTGAGAAAGTACTTGAGTTGTCTATGCATCAGTTCTGATGGTGTTAAATGTTAGCACATAACTTAGGCTTGTAGTGCATATTGTTAATGAAGTTGGTAATGCCATCCACTTATGATTACTTGGCAAAGCATTGTTGCCTGTTACACACATGCCAAGTGTTCTTTAAAAAAGTATTCATTCCATTTTTTAAGCTTTGTTACAAAAATGTTTTCAAGCAAAAATTCCCGTATTTTTACTTCCACAGTGCCATTTTCTTTTCTTCCCCTACATTGTGTTTTTGAGATTGATATTTTCTCCTCCTACATTCTGTCCGTTCTCTTTGCTATGACGTCATCTACTGCCCTGCCCTGCCCTGCCCAGCCCAGCATTACGATCCCTCAAATCGGTGTTTTCCCTCTGTCTACGCCACGCTAAATACAGTAACCACCGCTTATAGTGATCAGTGGTGATAAGAATCAATATTGCGAAAACAAAAACAAATGTATTATTTTCATGTTAAAATTTTCGCTTTAAAAAATCAATACACCGGTTTTAAGAATCAGTTTACTCTTCGCTTTCCTTTCATTTTTCAAAAAAAGCCACTTAAACCCTCATAAGGCACGAAGTTCTTTCTTCTTTTTTTAAAAAGAATGATTGATAAGATGGGATGGAATATAGTTGTAAAATTCATCCCTTTCTTTGTTAGACATAACATAATAGCTACCCCTTAAACGCTTTAGCACAACACTGTCCTATTAGCTTGACCTGGGGGCATCTTTACCCGTCCGGGTCCGATTTCACTTTTCTCCACTGACAAACAAAAATAGGGACTTTTTCCCCACCCCCCACATCCTGGTTGCGGCTTCCTGGACCCTGAAACACGTAAATCTTTGAAGTGTCCACTATCACTTATGTAAACGTGACATTAACAGATTCAGCACGTTATCAAACCGTGAAACGAAAGCTAGAAGGTGAATCTTGGTCTGAGACTATTAGTATTGAAAGAGGTATAAACAGCCTTCTGAAAACTTCATTACGTCAAACTACATAGAAAACTTTTTCTTGCACCCTTCCTGTAGTTGAAATATTAAAAACTGTTATGCAGGTATGTTGTAACAAATAGTGTATTTTTTTCTTCTCTTACTATAATCATGTCTATCTACATATAGATCTAGAAATTAAATTGTATTTTTAAAATTATAAAAAATAATTTTAATAAAAGATAATTAACGTAAATTAAAGAGTATTTTATGGTAAATTATCTCATGTATATATAGATGTATGTGTGCCTGTCCTAAAACCTAAATTTCGGCTATAAGAATCAACCGCTTATAAGAATCAAAAACAGTAATAAGAAACATGATTCTTATAAGCGGAAATCACTATGTTTAAAATGCAGAGGATCCAGACTAATATCCCTAAGTATTCTGAAGAATTTGATTTTATTCCGAAACATCAGAATTTGTCAATGAATTGTCTGAAAGCGAACTTTTACAGTTCTATTCTTGTGTTAGAAAATATTATTATACAACATCTTGTTGCTATGTAGTTGCTAATTTTCCTCATGATTCGGAACTTTTACAGCATGCTGAAGTTGTGGATATCTCAAAATGCCAAGAAAATAACTTTTCTGCTGTGAGGTATTTTGTGGGAAAAAAATCTTAATTACGTAGAAAAGATGATGAATCTCAATTTGAGGCCATTGATGCTTTGGAAACCGAATTTTTAAACTTCCAGCTTGCTGAAATCCCTTCAGATATCTTAGCAGAAATAAGAGTTGATAGCCAGTGGGCAAACCTCTCAAAAGAAAAGGGACCTTTTGAAAGTTAAAATTTGAAAACTTTCAAGACTGATGCTCGGTATATTGACATTTCCACACAGTAATGCTGCCTGCGAAAGTATTTTTAGTTTGGTTCGCAGAAACAAAACTGATTTCAGAAGCTGTCTTAAGCCTGAGACATTGCAAGCAATTTTAGTTGCAAAGTCCCATACGGCTGAACCATGCTATAAACAAACTTACGATAAATAATTTTTAAACAAGGCAAAATCCTGTACACATGCATCTCTTAATTGAAATTTATGCTATTCATTAAATTTTTGTAACAATAAATGTATTTAAATAAGCTACCTATTTTACTGTTATTTTTTCTTTGTGTATTTATTCTGTCAAGTATTAAATATGGTGAGAAACCAAAGTAAGCATGCTTTTTTACAATTTAATGTTTATGTTTATAATGTCATTTAACCATACGATTTATGATCACGTGCTGTGTTCCTTATTTTTTTTCTTGGGAGGTTGGCAGCTATGCTGTTATATTGCTATATAAGTGTGGATTAAAATATTTGGCAGAAAATGTTAATGTGTTATTTTTACTTGAAATAGAATTTTTTGTTTGTAACTTGAGGTATGATTAATGATATTTTTGGATAATTTGGATTATACTTTTTAAATAATTATCCGGTTTTTTTTTAGGAGGATGGGGCCCTCAACCTGGTATGTATTTGTCTATATTTTCTTCATTCTATATTTATAAAGTTCCTTTTTAGGATTTACCAGTTTTATATAATGTCAGTTGTTGACTTTTCAGCTGAATCTTTAACTTATACATAAATATTAAATTATGTATTCTACTTTTCTAATTCTGTTTCCATATCTGAATAATTTTTTTATTTATATCGAAATCTGTGGAAGCTTAAATTTTCCCGTATGTTTAATAAGTTTACACATGTATTTAAAAATCACAAATATTTAATGTTAACCCGAAACTGCACAATTTTTTCTTTTACAACTATATTTTTTCTCACATATTTGGGCCTAGACAATATTTAAAAAAATATTTAAATTCTTTATGAATTTTTTTACTGTTTTTATCGAAAAATTGTGTTTGATGCATATATGAATCACTGTGCATTAAGGTGAATTTTTGCTATGCATACTTCAGGTTATTGGTGTCTTATATCTAAAAATTATAACTAAAAAATTAGAAAATAAAATGTCAGGAAGTAAATAAAAAGCCTTACAATAGAATCACCAAGAAATTAGAATTGGTAACAAATCTAGTTTTTTATTTTTATTTCTAAGCCTGTGTAAACTTCACATTTATGTGCAAACCCATCCTGATCACCAAGAAAATATAGTTTATATCCCCATTTATGAGGCTTGTTGGGCATATATTGCTTTAGTTGATGTCTAGTTTTACTAGCACATATCTGCTCATGTACAGAAAGTCATTCTTCAATTTGAACCAATTCTTCAATTTAAATTCTCCCCTCCCACCATAAATTGGAACCATGTATGCTGTACTGGTAATATTCAAATCCCTGTGTGTGTAATGCAGGATATGATACAGTTTTGCAATCTTATGTTTACCATCACCCTTGGAAAGAAAAGTTTCAAAATAATTGTGATATCGAAATTTTGAGCTATAAAAAAAATAAATAAAAAAGGCAATAACTTAACTATCAGAGTACTGTACATTGTGTAAGCAATAACCCAATAAAAATTAACATGTTTCGAACTGATGCACCCATCAGGGATTATGAATCAAAATAAAATAAACTCTAAACCCTAACTAAAAGAAACTTGCCCAAAAGAGCTGAAACAAAAATAACTTAAAAAGAAAAGGTGGAAAAATGAACTTAAAACATACTGAGAGGCCAAAAAACAACATATTTCAAACTTAGAAAAATTACAATTACATGATTTATTTCATGATGATAAATTAAGTTTTTTGTGACCAACATAAAATTAGAAATATCTTCAATCTGGAGAGGGCACAATTGCCTCTTAAATTTAGGCATAAAACAAACGTACTAAAATATACCAATGTGTGTAATCGTAATTATGGTTCGATATTTTGGCAAATTTAACAGAGGAGTTCAAATAAATTTTATTGGGCATTAAACATTTATCAGAATGTGATGTATTTTGCTCTTTAAATAGGTGGATATGGCCCTGGTTATAACAGTTGGGGTTGTGGCCCTGGGTATGGAGGACCTTATACTGGTCCACCAGGACCTCAATATGGACAGCCTGGTTATGGAGGATACGGTAAGTTAAACAAAAATATAGTGCAATACATTTTTAACTGAATGTGGAATATTAAATGCAGTTAAGGTGGGAAAGGGGTTTTTGATAGTAGATCATTATAGAAAAGAAAAATGACATTTTTTTCATTCATATTATATGAAATGAAAGTTAATAGTAATGACTGTAGAAGTTGCATATTAAAGTTTAGTAATAGACACATTTTTAAGATCTAATAGACTTCAAGTGAGAAATTGGTGAATTTTAATTTTTTTTTCAACTTCAAAACTTATTTCATTGTTGACATTGTCATTGTTGACTTCATTGTTAACATTAACATTATCATTGAAATTTTCACATTCATCAAATGTTTTCAGACTTTGACCTCCCATTACATCAATGACTAAAAAATAATCTTCACTGTCATCATCTTCATGGTTTGATTTGAGACTAGCTTTAATAAAGCAATTTTTCATTGTGGAAGCAGAAATGTTATCACATGCATCACACATTAACCTTATTGCACTTAATACATCAATATTCTGGTCCAATTACCTTTTACATGTTTTCCATAATTATCAGAGTTAAAAAAGTCTGAAATAACATTTAAAACTCCAAATAACACCTTGACCCATAGCTTGCATCACAGATGTTGTATTAGATGGCAAAAATTGTAATTTGATGTTTGAAAAAATTTTCACTTCTGGGTGTGGTGTACAGTTTACCACTAGCAACAAAATTTTCCTGTTTTTCGTTCAAATATGGTTTTGATAGATTTGTCCTACCTTGTAATACCCGTGAAAGTCATATAAAGCATGAAGTTTTGCATTATTACACATCAGAAACCATTATATCAAAACGATTTGGACATTTTACCTGCGATCTCGTATGAACCATGATCGTATTGTGTTCTACTGTATATTCACAGACCTGCATTTTGTCACTGATAAAATTTAGATAACTTATCTTTTCATAGTCTTGAGACTCAGTCCTATTTTCTCTGTTTATCCAGAAAGACTCCAAATTTTTACCATTTTTCCAACTTTTCAACCGTGAAATGATTTCTTTTGATTTTCAGCAGTTTTTACCAATATCTGTAAAATTTCCCCCAACAATTCTACTTTTCCTCTACATGCTGCTGTGTAGCCTTCCTCAGTTAGAAATTAGGAGAAAAAAGGCTTTATGTAAGCTGAGAAAGCAAGCTATTGAGATGTCTTTTCTCATTGAAAAGTAACGCTTGGGACTGACACATTTTATCTATGTCTTATTAAGCATTGTGTTTGGTGGTGAATTGTTGCATGTTCAGGTGGCAAAACATAAAGGTTTTAACACAGCAAAATCATTAGTCAAAGACAGTATTTTTGGAATTAAAAAATAATTTTATTATAAATTAGAAATCTTTGTTTACATCATGTCAAAAGATGCTTTCAGAAAATCTGGATACTGCTGCCTCCCATTTGCTAACATGACAGCTAGTTTAGCATTTTCTAGTCCAGGGGGCCCAGCAATAGCATCATGTCAAATTTTAAATGACCTCTAGATGTTGTGAAACTGTCGTTAATAGAATTCAATAAAAACTGAAATATAAGTGGTTTTATTTAAAATTTTTTCTTTCTTTTAATGTTATCAAATTTTTGTCACTGTATGCTGAAATGTTTTTGGATTCATAAAAATTTACTTAAAGAATGATTTTTAGTATATATGTACTATTTAGACAAAAAAAATGTTTCTACTAAATCGTTTTCCCATTCATCTGTTGACTTCAGTTTGTCAGGTATTCAAAGTTCTGCATTATTTTATTTATGCTTGTATGTACTATATTGTTTTAAAATATTTTTTCCTTTGTGTTTTTTGATAACTTTTAGAGCTCTGTATTTTTCCTGTTGTGTTGTTTCCTTCCCTATTTCAAAATTGATTTTTTATGTCTAAAATGATGTTAATGCATTAATAAAATTTAATGTAATGTATAGGATCGCTGGAAATTGACACTTGAGGCACATGTGGCAAAACTTGAGGCAATTCAGCAAAATCCCTGTGTTCTAAAAAAGTGTGCTGGGTATTCTTTCATTGCAGTCATCTTCTAAAACTACTCTTTGTTTGTTGTATAAAAAAATCAGTTGCTATTATGGTGTGTGGAAATATTACTCTTATTTAAAAAAACTAAAAACCTGTATGGTTCTCATTAAAAAAATTATTCAAATTTGGTGTTATGGATGAACAACCATTTCTAAGAGACAACTAGCTACATAGCTATGTTTAATAAGCAATAGAAGTAGGAGGATGAAATACTGAGTATTGCAAGAGCTTGTGCTTTACTAAATTGAGAATATGAATGTCTTTCATCTTAGAGTTCTAAAAGGGGGGAAATGTACTAGAAGAAAGATAAATACGAACATTTTAATGAATGATTGAATGTGTTTTAAGGATATTGAACTGATTTTGATCTTGGGGCAAAAGCTATTTTGTATTAAAGTTATCACTTTCATTTACTTTTAATTTTCATGTTGATGTAATTTCACTTTGGATTGCTCTTAATTTTTCAATTTATTTCCTAACCCAATTTTGTATTCTGTATATATACTGGGTACATTTCAGTAGTTTTTAATATTTGCATTGTGCTGTACTTAACTATTTTATATGGTTTTTCTGTGACAATTTGTTTTCTGAGTTATTAGTTTCTTTTATTTACCTTGATTAGATGAAGGATAGGTGATAAATTTTAGTATTTTTTGAGAAACAATATTTTTTTTATTGTCCTTATTTGTTTTCCTGTGCACAAACAGAATACAGAGCCAAATTTATGTGTGCAATGAATTTTATATACCTTCCTTAATGCATTCAGTTTCAGTATTGAATGAGATATTTCATACATATACATCTACATCCCAAAAGGGCATACATTAAACTATTTTAATTTTCTTTAGTTTATTTATTACTTGCTCTTTTGGACATTCTCCTTTGTTTTAAATTCAGTAAATATCCTAATGGATGTTCATATCTTCATGATCACACATTTTGAGAATTCATTTTATGTTAATGTTGTCCCTTTACTACTGAAGGTGATACATTTCTATCTCTATTGTACTTTTTAAGGTAGCGTTGGTTGGTGCTTTTGGTGAAGGAACGATAACATTGAGTTTACGAAAAAGACATAAATCTGCAAATTATTTTCATATGACCTGTGGATGTATTTTTTTTTCTCCAGTAATATTTGTGGAATTGTATCTTTTACGGAACATATTGTTGGAAGATAATTTTTGGGGGTGAATTTATGCATGTAAATACATAATATATAAATATATATATATATATATATTTAAAAAGATTGTGGGGTAAGAATGTATAAATTGATGCTGAATAATTGATTCCATCTTGCAGGGAGTTGTGAATGTTGTCCTTCCATAGGTTTCTTCGATGACTTGACAAAGGTTGCTGTGCTACAATGAAAATTCAAAGAATTTAAATTCAGAATCTAAAAAGGGTTTATCTAAAATAGGGAAAATTTACGAATTTGAATTTTTCTGTTTCTTATTTGAGTGGATTTATTTATTATGAATGGAAAGATATGTACAGAAAAATAAAAAGTCAAAGCTCTGGAAAGAACCTTATACATCAGAATAAATTTCATGTTTAATATTTTCTTTTTTTATAAATTCTGTATATAATGCGATGTGACATTGGAAAAACTCGAAACGGTTTTGCATGTGAGAACCGCATTCCTGTGATCACTTACTCTATTTGCAAAAAGAAAGAATTTTGAATTTTTGTTGGTGGCATAGCAAGCCTTACGTTTTGGGTGATTTCTTGTGTGTTCTTGACCTCAACAACATTTTATCAGTTAATTTTGATTATAGGCTATGGAGGTGGGTATGGAGGTTATGGCCCTATGAGTGGGCCACCACCCAATCCCCCAGCCCCTGGCACTGAAAACAACTTCTCTGGGCCAGGTATGGGTGGACCTACTGCGGCTGGTCCTGGCCCTGCTGCTACACCTGCTGGAGGTCAAACTGGTCCTCCCCCGCCAGGTCAGTGGGATGGGATTACCTACTATCGTATCTCTAGATGTGATGTCTCTACTCATTGCTAATACAAACTTTTCTTTCACTTGCTTTAATGTTTCTCACCGGGCACTGTTTTAGAAACTTTTGGGCTATTTTTCTTTTTATTTTTCACATCTGAATGAGCTTTGGTGCATGCTCTTATAGTTTGCTTCCTCATTGAAAAGTTATTAATGCTGTTATCTCATTTGTTCTCTTTGTTTTGCACAACTAATATTGCAGCCAATTTCCATAATACGGTGACTGGTGTTAACTGTTTCATACTTTTGTTTGCACATCTAATTGTTGTTGCATCTATCAAGCAAAGTATGTGGCTTGCCTTTTGTGTATGATTACTTTAAGGTATTGTAAAAACCATTATATTAGAGTAATGTTTCTATTTCAGGCATGGGCACTTATCCCCAAGAAGCATCAAATTTTGGACCAAACAGAACAGGATTTGGACCAGGTTAGTTTATTCTTTTTATGATTTTAAAATTGTGCATTATTTTCTATTTTATTATAATAGCATATCAGACTTCTATGGTATTTATATTTGATAATTTTGTTTTTTTCTAAAGTTGTCTGATAAGTGAACTTATGAAACTATTATATATTACCTGTATTTTGAATATACTAGCCGCTGCGCGACCAGCATGGTCACTTTTAGTTTTATATTTTCTTTTGCAAAACAACGCAACTGAAAGTAACATATGTAAGGAATGTTACCATTACCTGTCATCACAAATATGTTGTTAAGGGGTATTCTCTATAATGTTGATTCTAGAAAATTGTGATCAAAAAATGTGAATTTCCATTACCCCAGAAAAGAGTTAAGACTGAGAAACCCAACATCAATGATTTTAAAAATGACATCCCTCTTTGTATGTACTATTTTTCAAAATTAAGATATCTATACTTTATCATTACAACAAATAAATTGTTGGGGAAAAAATTAAAATATAGTGTTGATTACATCACTCTCTGTATGTATTACTGTTTACAATTCAGATATCTACACTTAATCATATTAAATAATAAATTGTTGAAAAATTTCTTCACTTATAAAATGGAGTAAAAATTCAGCAAGTACTGAAAAAAAAGTGTAGAAAATTAACAATTACTGGATGTTTATTGCTATGCCGATGACGGTTAAGCCTAACCTCGTGATTATTTATGCTCTCTCTATCACACCTCTCGCTTAATGAATTATTTCTTCGCTTTCTTTCTTGTGACTGTTCCCAATTTTCACTTGATTGTGCAGCTCGCTTTTGAACATTCCTGATTTCAGTACGTAAATCCTTGGTGACACGCGGTTGCAAATTGCGGATGGCCGCTAATGTTTACATCGCGTAGTGGCAGCTGTTGCCATTCGGAGTGTAGAAATATCATCGAATTTTGTGGCGCATACCTACGCGTTTCATATATATAGATTTTTTATCGACAAAATTTATGATTAGAAAAATGAAGTGTGTATTGTGCTGTGTAAAGGGCACATCTGCTATAAGCACCTTCCATAAAGCACTTTCATTTAGACTAAGGATATTTTATCTTGTATGAAATTTTTGTTATAAAAGATTACTTCATCGCCCCCCCCCCCCCCTCTCGTTTGGTCAGTCAATATCTTCCTTCCTTCCACCCCCTCTCTCTCTCTCTCTCTCTGTGTTTCATAATTTTTCACTTAGCATATGTATACAGCTATGTCATTTAAAGCTTTAATTCAAAAACTTTAACCATTCATATTAGAACTGTTGATCTAAACATGTAATTGATTTTTAACCTCTCCCCTGCTTCTCAAAGGCATAAAATTGAAATTTTTTCGCTAACAAAAGATAAAAAAATAATTGTACTTTTTAAGATTTTATAGTGATATTTCTTGTGGACATTGATTTTATGTAATTCTAGTATTCAGATGACATAATTTTTTCTACACCTGCACACCTTCAATTTTAAGGTTTCTTTAGAAGTAATGTGGGCTCTTATGTTCTCAACTAGTTATTTTGATTTCTTGAAGTGTTTTGTAAAAATAAACATTCCCAAACGTCAATAAAAAAAAAATTCTTGATAGTCTTTTTTTTTTCTTCTTACAAGGAATCCTATATCTATTTCCCGACATTTGTTGTTTTCAACATTAATTTTGTATTTGGTAGAAGTGAATACATTCTTTCGTTTTACTTCTCCTTGTAGGCTATGGCACAGGACCTAACAATTACAATGTTGCAGGAAACTACACAGCTCAGGGTACTTATGGTACTCAAGGTGATAATTCACAAGGAACAAGATCTACTGGTCAAGGTCAAGGTTATCATCCATATCGACGCTAGTACAGCTATGTATAAAATTTTGTTACATCTTCATCTGGAACCTGTAAAATTACCACAAAAGAGTTCATATTCTGATCATAGTTTCATCACATTTGAATAGACTATTTTCCACCCATAATCATAATTTCAATCAAAGGGGATGGATTATCATTGGTGGTGTGCTTTTATTAGAAGTATCCTTAGTATCATGAACATCAATTAAATGTTATATAAATTATCAGTTATAATTGTTTAATCACTTGTTAATACTGTAAAAATCAAATGTGTTCTCTAAGAAAGATTTGATATTTCTGTTATGAATTACTTTTTACTTAAATCATGACATAATTCATTGTATTTTGTAAGTAGCTTTCATGTCTTCACTATCTACCATGTTAATCATTATGTAAAAAATCATTAATCTGAATAAATCTCCCTTTCCAAGGGTTCTTTTTATCTATCTGTAAAATTTATTTATTGCTGCATCTTGTAAGTTTTCTTTTTCCTGAAAGTTATCGGTTGAAAGTGAGGTCGTAGAAGTGAGCCCAACATTTTAAACAGTTGATGTATTATGTTTTACAAAACATACCAGATATATATATATCTATACAGTTAACTCTCAATTATATGAGCTAATGTAAAGGACAGTTTCTACACAATTTGTTATTCAATGTATTATAAATGTTGATAAGTAAATCATTTGAAATTCTTTCGTTCTATATTACATGATAAAATCATCGAAGAAGTAAAAGTATTTTTCTAAACAGATAATTTGCTTTTTTAAAAACATCAATTGAGGCTTAGGAAATACATAGTATTGAGACACAAGTAACATTATGAATATCTAAAGAACTGGTTCTTGATATAATTTTTTAAGTGTGCTGCATGATAAGTTTAAAGTGATTGTTTAATTCATTAATTTCTCTTTAATGCAATTATTTTTTGTAATTTAGAAATGCCTCTGAATAGTGTGGTTGCTTTATGAGCCTTTCTTTTCACTGATTTATGCATGCAAACTGTGTGTAAGCTATCATAGGTAATTAATCTGCATAACTTACTCTCAGTACCACTGATAATCGAGAGTTGACTGTATAGTTATCCACACACTAAGTAGTTAGTACACCCAGATTGTTTTGATTTGAAATAATGCCTAGCAAGAAAAAAAAGACAAAATTCCTTGTTGGATAATCCCCAATTTTCATTTTCAAATATTTCTTAATTCTCTGCATGTATTTTGCATTTTCATTTTTCCAAGTTCCTGTTTGAAGTTCATCCAATATTAATTTGTTGTGGATCTGATTCAGGATCTATTGTTATGACCTAACATGTTATGTTAACATGAATTTTGTATTTTGTTAAAATTGTTTGTAACTCTACAGAAATTGTATTGCATTACGGAACTGTAATTGGTAAGATTCAATATCTGTTTTATCTAGCTAGATTACACCAGAGCTTTTGTTATACATTCAAATGCAGGTTCAAAGAGTGAATTAAAACTCAACGATTCTAGGTGTATATTTCTTGGCAATTCTCAAACCATGCTTGGTTTTAAATGAATATTCTATTTTCTTTAATTCCACCAAATTATTGGTCAATTCTGTGAATAGATTCATTATTGTAAGTTCAGCTGTTCTCTGAGTTATCGTATTTAATTTTTAAAATTTTATAAAGCATACAATAAGATAGTAGATTGTGAACAGTCTTTAAATGTTAATATTTAAAATAAACTTTATATTGTCTCAAATTCATACTGAATTGTGTAATAGTAAATTAAAATTTTTATGCTTGTATTTAATTTGGGCTTTTGGTGGTCAGTATTGTTATTTTGATGTTTAAGGCAGGGATTGCATTTCTGCACTTCAAACTTGCTGTGAGAGAATTAAATTTACTTACTTGTAATCTATTTGTTTTATTGTTTTTGTAGTACCTACTTGACAAAGCTTAATTTCACACTGCCTTGGGCATTTTCTTTTAAATAAAGTATCCATCCTTCACTTGAATCGTCTCCAGGCTCAATCAGAATAAGTCAGAGGGCAAAACTTTCCCTGCATATCTGAAATTTCCTGCTCACTTCTCACTGAATTCTCACAAATTGGTAGTGAAGTTAGTGATTTCAAAAAAAAAAAAAATTTATTTTGATCCAATCATTCACATGAATTGCCAATTATTTTTAAAAGATGGGCCTGAGGTAGCCAGGTGGTAGTGCATTGGGATTCAGACAGAGGTCAGTACCATTCAGTACCTTCATGTTGATGTCGCATTTGGGATCCATAGACCAGAAAGTCATGTTATGTCAGTAAGTGGGAGAAGGTATGAACCCTCTAGAGAGGGTGTTTGGTCAAAATTGAGGGGAACCAGGGAGTAATGTTAACTCGTATGGAGCTCCCAGATGAAAAGTGGTCAACAAATTACAGAGGTTTTAGGCGTAAATGTCTTGGGACAAATGCTTCTGCATTAAGTAGCTTATGTTATTTTCAGAAAATATGAATGATTGTAATAGAAATATTCACTGCAGATGGTACATATCATCTGCAGTGAATATTTTTTATAGGTGTTTTATGAATATTTGTATATTTTGGTAAAATTTTAGTTTCTGAATATTTAAAAGTTTTTTGGATATAAATGAGAATTTTTTTTTGGTTTCTAGAAGGAAAATGTTTGGACTCCCCCCCCCCCCCCCCCCCAAAACAAAAAAAAAAAAAAATTTAAAAAATTTAAAAAATTCTCTAATTGGAAATTTGAATTACAAGTACAGACCTGCCAACTTTCCGGATTTACCCCTGCAGTGCCGGATTTTTAATGAGTCTTCTGGGTTTCCGGAATGAACACAATTATTACAGGATTTTTAGTTACATAACAAAAATAATCTACTCAGTTCAGGTCATCTATGTCGAGGGAAACCTTAGAAAATTTGCTAATATGCAAATCGAACCCACAAGGACACTGTTATGAAGAACAATTTGACAATGAATTTTTAAAAAGAGCAAAATCAGCTACAGTAAATGCTACAAAAATTTCAAGATTTTCTGCAATTAATTTAAACAAACATAAAGAAATAGAGGTACTCAAAATATAGACTGCTGGGGTCCCTGTTAGTGTAAATATGATGTACATTAAAATGTATGATTACAAATTTCAAATTTATGACTTTTGTTTAATATTATAATTTCAAGTTGTGCTGAACAGCAAAGAAATATTTTGAACTATGTAATATTATTAAAGAGTTCCTATAAACTATAAGTAAGTATACATTATAATTCTTTTATGATTTTTTACTATACTATTTTGTGTTATGTCGATTATTTTATGCACGGTAGAATATTGCAGGATTTTGCTCTTACTGAGGTTGGCAGGTCTGCAAGTATTATTTAAACTGGACTGTTAAAGCTATTGATCTGAAAAGCCTGAAAAAGTTAATGAAAAGGAAAAGGAAATCTGCTATTGGATCACAAACTCTGGTTATATTTACCTTAGAACTCATTTCATGAACATATTTATCAAGATAATATTGATATGTTACCTGTGGTAAACTCATCAACTTCATCTGCTCATATCATATATTTTTCTGATTACTGGGAGAAATTGAGTGGCATGTGATGCAGAGATCTTAATTTTTAAATTTTTTTTCACTTCCTTTTGTATAGTAAAACAATCTGAAAAAGTTTGAAGTTTTTCCAAATGTCGAAAAATGATGTTATTTATATGGAAACAATATTCATAAGTAAATTTCCCACATAAATTGTTAATATTTAATATTTGCGATGTAGGTTAATAACATAACTTTTGGAGAAACCAAACTTAGGTGGGGTAAATCCATGTATAATATCATATGAAAGTTATTTCACTAGAGTCTGATAAAAAGATAAAACAGTATGTACTGTGCAGTTAGATGCTAACTCCCAAGTTCAAATTAGTCATATAGTTTTTTTGGAAAACAAATATGATCCCTAAGTAATGTTGAAAATTTTCATGTGATTGACTGATAAGCTATACTTCTGTGGCTGCAAAACTGTTGGAAGCAATAAAGAAAAGTTTCACAAGTCTTATGAGTGAAAAATATTTCTCCCCACTTGGGTTTGTTTGCAAACATGCTCTGTGTCAATCTGTAGGGAGAACATTCTTAGTTTTCCATTTTGTCTTTGTCGTTTTGAAAGTTTACTCTTTTCAAGTTCTGGGTTTTATGATTTTTTCTGTCCCCCATCTGGCACATTTGCAAAAGCTGCTTTAATTCTTTATAAGTCTAATTGTCTTAAACGGAAATTGTCAGCCTTTTTATCCCTCCCACCTTGTATGATCTGCTTTTGCTCTCAGATTTGAATAGCATAATAACCAACGTTTGTCGACTGTTTCCAATTTGATCAGTTGTTTAAGCATTTCCCGCCTTGATCATTGAGCTGCTTTTGGCTTGGGAATTCACAAATTTTTGGTTCAAATTCTAAACATCTCTGCAATTTTTCCAATTTTTTGACGTTGCGAGTATGAAAAAAAATAAAACCCCTAATATATTTTCTATGGCACAGAGTCGCAAATGTTGCAGGAATTTTACTACTAGTAAATCAAATGCAAGCTCAAAAATCTCTTAAGTTTTTAATTTTCATATGATTTAATATTGGCTATTAAGTTTACTTTTTTTTAAGCTTAAATTTGTTGGATGTTTTAGGTTTATTTGTAACTTTTTACCAAAGTTGTTTGTCATAAATAGCTTGTTTCTTCAGAAAATAATGCCCATTTTTGCCTCCAATGGCAAAATGGGTACCTTGGACGGAACTCTAAATACCTATCTCCCAATTCGTTATAGGTTTTGACAAATATGTTGGACATTATAGGTTTCGACCCTGACGATGTTTTTTCTTCTTTGGACTGGTGGTCCGTGACCAACAAAATGTTAAGAACAACTGATGTAAAGGAAGCTTTTAGTATAAGGCAGGAGTCTCCAAACTACGGCCCTCCATAGTTTATTTTGATTACATTGTAAAATTTACAATGTAAGTAAATCATACAAAATAATAATCAGATATTTTATTTAACGACGCATTAAGAAATAACTGACATACATAATGAAATTGAACATTTTAACTGTAATTAAAGATATGAGATTGATCCTTAAAACTTCCAATAAGTGACATACATAGGTAATTTACCTAATGAAATTAAACATGATTATGATTAATGAGATTTATGGAGCTGTAATTTTCCACTGACAATGGTTTGCAGGTGTGGATCAAGTTTACTAGTAGAAATTATCAGCAGCGATTTCAAATGCTCATCGGTTAATTTGGATCTGTAAATATTTTTTTGTACAGGAAGTCCTCTACTTGCGCGGTTAATTCGTTCCAGAACATATCGCGTATGTAGAAAGCACGTAAGTCGAAATTTACCACGCAATGTACCACTGATTGAGCGCGAGTGGCCGGTGCCAGTGCGATCTACCGCTGGATTCCTGTAAGCTTTTCGACCATCATCGTGTGGACGATAGCAACAAACACTGAAGACTAAATATCGAAAGGAAATGCGTTTTTTAATCTTTAAGTTAAATACTTTATGTTTAAATATGAAAATGGTACACACATATATTATATTATACAGTGTACGAACATATAAAATACTAATATTGTACATACATAATTATGTAATTTAAAATAAACTGATAATCTGCAGACGTTCATGGGGCATTAAAGTATTTGTCCAATGATGTTTTGTACACTCGAAGCTTTCTTTTTCTCGTTGTAAATCTACCGATAGTATACTAAAGCAGTCTACGGAAAATTAAAAATTACATCTGCGTAACTCGAGGACTTACTGTTTATTTTATTTTGGAGCATGTTTTTTCACACAGATAAGTAGTGCCGACAGCAGAAAAAAAAAAAAAAATTCACCTAGTCTCCTCTAACGAAACTACCGCGGGTTATTAGCGTAGGATTACTTATCGTTTGCTTACCTTTTTTTTTTCTACGCATTTTGGTACTTTTCTGTTTAACTGTTTACTGCTACTGGGTTTGGTGCGCTGCCAAAATTATAACTCGCGACGCAAACTATTTTTTTTTCTCTCCCAAGGACCGTTATTGAGGAACGTAATCCTTCGCTAAAAAGCCACGGGCAAATTTATACAACTGATCAAACTGTGTGAGTGGAAGACTCTTATAAAACTCCAGCAATTATGACTTTAATTTTTAAAAAAAAAATATCGCTACATTGTAAATTAATCATTTCCATTTGAAGTTCTGGGGCAAGGGTTTCTATATTGGCTTTAAAAGGATTTTGAAAAATCTTGATATCGTTTGCAATTGCATCAAAATCTGAAAAGCGAGACTTAAAATTTATTTTTAAACCACCCAAAGCTACAATTGCGAAATCTACCAGAAATAGAGTGTCAGCTTGCTGACAGAATGTTTGGCATGTATTAAAAAAGTGAATCATTTTTTGTTCAACTGAGATTGAAACAAAACAATTTTTTGTCGAAAGGATTTAACATGTGTTTATAAATCAGGCAGAAGATGGTTTCTCCTTGTAATTTTAAATTAAGGTGTTGGATATTGTTAACCGATGTCGTCACTTCACCATCGGTTTTTTAATTTAAGTTTCTTTCTTTGGTTTTTCCAAAGTGGCAATGTTTATTTTTCCCCCATCTGTTGACCAATTAGAATCAACCATGAAGCTATAAGTTATATCTGTTGCATCATGGAATCAACCATGCCGTGTATATACTTGATTGTCTTATTTGCTTTTACGCTTTTTGCTGTTGTACTAATTAATCACCATGCTTCTCATCCTCTGTGTGTCTTTCTTGTTGACGCTGTTTGTTGCTGTATCTCATCATCATTTTTTGCCTTGCTTGCTGAATAAAAGGTAATGTTTTTTAATTAAACAAAAGAGTATTTAATTGTACTTGCTGGCTGCATTAGAAGTTTTTTACATTTTTGATATGGCTTTTGCCATTATATGGTCATTTATATGTTTAGTTAAATCTGTATAAAATGATAACTTTCACACCCATGGATATCTCACTGGCCGGCTAGTTCCGAAACGAAAATTTGCGTGTCATTCAAAACTACAGTAAGTTGGTATGACGAGCTGGCTAGTTAGGTCTGGACCCTTGGGACATAGTGGAGGAGTCAGTGTTGCCCTTAAGCGAAAAAGTTTGGAGACCCCTGGTGTAAGGCATTAATGCATTTCCAAAGAAAATTTTTGCTTGGCATTCAGGGCCTTTTTATCGCATTAAATCGGGACTTTGCCCAGGGCCCCCTGATGCTAGGGGGCCCCAAAACCCCCTTGGTGCATGCACCTAGTACTTCTAATAGTATGTATAGCCCATGGATAGTTATTACTTTTATATATGTTCGTAAGTGGGGGCCCCCAAATAGCATCTGCCCAGGGGCCCCCAGCATTCATAATCGGGCCCTGTTGGCATTCAAACCACATCTTGAAACAAAAGTACAGGATGCCCACATTTCAAAGGGTCATAAAAAAAACGAACGAATCAATTTACAGATAAAAGCTTTATATTTTCGAAAAGAACTAACAATCTAGTTTTTCCCCCATCAGGTTTTGAAAATAACATGACTGATGTGGCGCCCGTTAAATGCGATGCACTGCCGAAGCCGTTCTCTTAAAGTTTTCCATCACTCTGTTGGTCATCGCTGGGTGAATGGCGGACTTATGGACAGGGCCGCCCAGAGGGGGGGGGGGCAACTGGGGCACTTTGCCCCAGGCCCCCAACTGCCGGAGGGGCCCCCAAAATTTTTTTAAAAAAATATTTATTAAGATTTCCTCCGAAAGAAAATTTTGAAACTTGTACCGTACTTCAAAATTCAAAATAATCTTCTGAAAAAAGGGGCCCGCCCAAAAAAAATATAAAAAAATTGTTCGATTAATCAGATTTCTTGGGGCCCCCAACAGAAGTTTGCCCCAGGTCCCGTAAAGTCTCTGGGCGGCCCTGCTTACGGACTCGTTGCACAATATCCGATTTTCTTATGTTTGATTTTCTTGATAATGCAGACACATTTTCTCTCGCGTTTGAAACCCATCGTGGGATTGTTTTTCGATCGGGAGCGGCATCAGTTGCACAGAGCTCGAAGCGCGTCCGAAATGCCCTCTGTGTTGCGGTTACAGAACCTTTTTTAAAGAACGCCTCGATAACGTAACAGCGATGTTCACCGGACCAACTCGTGGTGTCCACTGACAACTAGAAAATCCACCCGAACTGTTGCCAACTCCCGCGCAGCCCTACCCTCACCATTTCTTTACCAGTGATTTTCAGATATGTGGGAGTTCCATCCTATATCAGCTAAAGAATTTCGTGCTTTAAAGAATTTAACAATTATCGTTGTTTAGCTTCGTTCATCAAGAACAATAACATAAAAGAAAGATTTAAAAATTTTTTAGTTTAAAACTACATATTAAAACAGAATTTTTGTGTGTATATTATATAATAAAATAAGTCGAGGCATCAAAAACATTTCAATAATTTATTTACATTCTGATCTTCCTTAATTAGAAGAAAATATCACACGAAAGGCATACATGTATAAATACATAGAAATTCTAAATTGCTTAGTATGTACACGTGCGGTAAATTGTTTCTGACTAGATTACAAAAATTGATTGATACATATAATTTACAATAAGTTGATTTTTGAAATTGCTAAATTGATTTTATATTCCACAGTACATTCCATAGTACACATAGTTATTATGATTGAGAAGTATTGCACTGTAAACCAGTTTCTTTGCTCGACATGACTGCAATATGCACTTAACCGTGAATATAATATTCGCGTTCATAACTTTTCTAATTTATTCTGTAACCGTTATTATTTAATCAGCTAGAATTTACGTGTGTGTGTAAATTAGAAGATATGTCAGTAAGCATACTATGTGCTGTCATTTTTTTTGTTTAGAAAAAAGGTCAATTATAGTGAAAGTAAATCATGCTGAACTCCAAAATTATTCAAATATATTTTTCTTAATGTTTTAAAGATGCATTGTATGAAATAACCGAAAGTGCTCCATTATCTATTAAAATATTACTTCTGACATATCCCCCCCCCCTAATTGAGTAGAAAGTTAATTTACAAAATAATGTAATTACTATTTATATTGCACTTCTTTCCTGTCCCTTTCAGTTCCTCATCTTAAAATTGGTTTTAACCATTCAGTGAAATATTTCGTCTTGTACTATTAGGCTGCTTATACACTTAATTTAATCACGGGTTAGTAAGCTATCGTTTCTGTCTGTAACTTAGCGCAGCATACAACGAAAAACAGTAAATAAGAAATTTTGGCATCTAGTGCTTTGGACCTCTGGTATGCGTATTTAACCAAAGACGCGAGCTGTGCTTTTCATCACCCTTGATAGCGGAAGATCTAACTTCTTATTGGCTCGAATCACCGATGATTGCATCGATGTTGCCTTCCTCTACATATAATGCTTCACCGTACAGTTCACACTGAATCCGGAGCGTTTCGTAGCGTCACCGTTAAAAAATTTAATCAATCACAGAACTCAATTCATTAAACACTTAATACGTCAAACCAATCGTAGGTTGTGTCGACAATCTCGGAGCCAACCTAGTAACGTAACGTAACGCAACTCCCCGGATGCAGTGGGAACACGCCTTAAGACCTTGCACACATTGAGTCTGTCATTGTTAATTTTAACCAATCACGTACCTTACATGGCATCAATGTTATTAGTATCGAAATAATTTTAACCCAGGCTAATCGCTTGGAGGTATCTTGATTGGTTAAAATTATTTCGATACAAGTAACTGACGTCACGCAGCGCGGACGAACTCAGTGTGAACAAGGCTTTACCCCATGACTGACGCTTTGTTGTGGGCTATTAAAAAGGGATGCTGAGAAAAAGGCAAGATGAGGATAAAATTTGTCTGACATAACCCGAATCCTTCTGGTTTCCAATTTTTACTCTTCATGTTGAACGGCTTCTTATACGTTTTTATAGTTTATTTAACCAGAACTTGTGACACGTAGTCTTTAATATGCCGTGTTAGAAACATTTTTTATGTTTAGAGCTAAGGGTGTACATACCTCCGATTCGTGACGCGGAAGCTTCCACGTATAAGGGCCTGTTCACATAGGAGTCCACTGCGGAGCGTTAAAGTATTGAAATATATTTAACCAATGACAAACCTCCAAACGATTTGCAATGAAATTTTTAACGCCTATGATGGGTTTATTTTCGTCTCAACGTCATCTTTCCCTTAACGCTACGCAACGGACTCCTATGTGAATAGGCCCTAATAGTACTTGGACTTCTGATTTTAATTTAGCTTTAAATATTTGGATTGATCGCCTCCAAAAGTAAAATTCCTAGATATTATTAGTCAACAAGGTGGTATATTTTTCTTGGTCTAGGTGCAAAGCTATCTTCGGTTCATAAAGAAAACTAAGTCTTTTTTTTTTCTTTTTTTTTTCCCGCTTTCTAATCATATGTATAAATTTCTTTCGTGTCGAATGGATTTTGAGTTTCTACATCTAAACAAAATTTGTCCGAATAGCGTACAAAGTTTCTCTTTAAATTTCCAGACGCAAAGACACACACTAATATATTTGGAAATTACATAGGGAAAATTATTTATAGGTATAAATTAAATCAGATACACGGATAAATATGAAAACATTTGCACTTTAAGAGAAAAATAAAATTTTAATTCTAATATCCTGTATTTTCTTTGTGTTCATTAGCATAACCGAGATGGTGCGAAAAACACGAATTCATAGGTTTATAAAATTGATTATCCTGAATGACTACATGATGCAAAGAAGAAAAACCCTTAAAAACTTCCCCATGATCAATTGGAAAATATGTTTTTTGAATTGTTCAAACAATCTCCTGCTGCAAACGTCCAATTAAAAGATCGATTTTAAGGGAAAAAAAAAGCCTTAGAAATTTATACTCTGTTCGCTTTGAAAGAATTTACTGTTTCCGTTGGATAAATCAATGCAAGTAAAAGAAGCCACAGTATGGAAAATCGATCAATTTGCGAGGAATCTATAAGTGTCGATCCAATTAAAACTGGTGAGGGGGGAGATAAATCTTTTCCTTCTTAAAGGACAAATTTTACTGAGATAGACATTTATCATCCTTTACAAGACCCACCTTTGTTTAATATGCTGAAGTCAAAGAAAACTCACACGACGTCTACATTCCGATTAACTGCCTCACTGTGTAGCCGTACCAATGACGGAAAAACCTCTCATCGACTCTCTTGAAAACTGCGTTGTTGGCAAAAATGTCAACAGTCTAGGCTGCGCGCTTAGATGACGGGAATCGTAATGTGGACGAGCAAAAGCAAAGTCTTTGGATTTAGAAAATTTTTACTCCTTCAAAGTGTTTTGTAAGAAAAAATGGATACGGAAAGGCCTTGATTAAAATGGATCATGGAAACCTTGAAGATACAGGGATCGATATATTTTAAGAGATGCTTTTCATATCTTCTGAGTTTATCAACTTGCTAAATCGCAGTGTTTTTGTGAAGGCTGACAATGGCACCCTTTACACGTACGCTCTTTCGCGAGTGCTTGGAGCGTACGGGATTGCGCGCTGGAAAACTTGCAGTACGCCCCAAAGCAGCTTTCCCTTCCTCTTCAGACATCTTCATCACACGTGCACTTAATCGCGCGGGATTGTGGTTTCACGCGGGAAAGAGCGTACGTGTAAAGGGCGCTATTATCCGAAGAAGCCTCGCAGCTTGGGATGATTCGTAGAACGACGGCCTTAAAGTATCTGAATTTGAAAAATATATAGAATGCGACAAAGATAGGACCACATCAGGTGTATAAACAATCGCCGATTTGATAATATCTTCGTCCCACGACATTGACGATGACGGTATGGAAATTGTAGCATCGCAGCCTCATGCATCGAATCGATTGGAAATTGCTAGAAAATCACTCCAGCTTCACGATTCGTAAGAATCCCATTTGCAAAGCTTGTCAGTAACCGATCATACTCTTTATGCAACTAAAACGAAAGAAATAATTAGGTAAAAATCTCGGGCCTTTTTCCGAAAACCAAAATAAAGTAATGTTATATTTGGACAATTGAAATACTGTTTTCTCCGATTTTTAAGTCTGCATTAATATTTGTTTTACCTGCTTTTAATTTTTTTGCCTTCCCTATACAGACTTTCTTTTCATCTGTTCTATTTTACTTATTTCTATCTGATTAAAAACATAAAATCATGGTTTTTCTTGTATTATTTTGTGATTTATCGCAAGCGGGCAAAAAAAGAGACACTCAAAGTCGAAAAATGGCAATTTTGAGGTTACGTCATTGAAAAATATGTTTGAAGTGCCCCATCGTGCACGAAAAGCGACACATCTCGCAATTTGTCCACCTGAGGGCAGTTGTATAAGTTTTATTGTAGGCTTGTTCAAGCTTTATAGTATTCTTTAGGTTGATTTTTCTGAAATGCTGCATTTTTGAGTTGTGTCACTTTTCTTGCCGGGGTGCGATATATATATATATATATATATATATATATATATATATATATATATATATATATATATATATTGTTTGAATTACGATTAATTTCTATAAAATTTTAATGTCTAATTAGCTATTTAATTTTTTATCATCTTAATGGTTTTTATTAACTAAGTGAGCTTGTTCATATATTAGGGTTATATATATATATATATATATATATATATATATATATATATATATATATATATATATATATATATTATATATATTTTTCTTTTTTATATGAGGATCTTAGAAAAGGTACATTTTACAGTTCAGCTACGACTGCTAAATCGTGGGAAAAAGAAAGATTGTATTTTTAATTTCGAGTTAATAAAAATACCTGATGTAAACTATTAGAGATTATTAGTTTTTCGAAAAACAAAACTTACACGTTCAAGCAATTAATAAATAAAAATCACATTGGTTATATCAATATGTTAATGAGATTTCATGACAGCAGTATTAAATATTGATAAAAAAAAATGCCTCAATAGTTTATTTCATAACAATAGTTATAATAGAATTTCCTATATTTGCTGTTTGATAAAGCTTTTTTTTTTAATCATGTCAACTTTGCGAGATCAGAAAAATCACAGGTTTTCATGTCCTTCACGGGACGGTAACAATTCAAACTGTTGACTTTGTAACGTATTCAAACCGATTCGAACCTAGAAAATGCACCCTTTGCTGGGTTTTATAATCACTATTTGAGTAGTGTGAATAAATGCCGGTATTCTGAAATGCGGAGGTAATTTTGTGTTGATAGTGTTGCGCTCTTAAAAGTTTGGAAAACGTAATAGTTTTTTAATATGGTAAAAATTAAATTTTAGTTTTTTCACCATGCTGCACTGTTTTCTTAAGTAAGCATAAGGGCCCGTTCACATAGCAGTCCGTTAGCGTTAGCGTAAGCGTTACTGGTATTGAAATATATTTAACCAATGACAAACCTCCAAACGATTAGTAACGAAATTGTTAAGGCCTATGATTGGTTTACTTCCGTCTCAGCTCCTTTAACACCTACGCTAACGGACTGCTTATGTGAACAGGCCTTAACTCGGGGGAAAACACTGAATCCAGAGCGTTACGTGGCGTCAACGCTAAAAATCTTAATAAATCACAGAACTTAATTCGTTGACCACTTGATGCGTCAAACCAATCTGCAATCTCGGAGTCAACGTAATAACGCAATGCAATGCTGCGGGTGCAGTGGAAACAGTCCTTTACTCAAGCATGGTTTTTCAAATATTTTCATTTTGTTTGTGGAAATTTCTAATGATCAGATGGCTATAATAATTACGTTCTCGAGAATAATAATAATAAAAAAATCCTGTGTGATCACTTTTTAAAAGCTGCCCCTTCAACATTTTTAGACGGCTGCAGCGTAATTTCCTTTTTCTCGTGGAACACATGTCTCGGTCTCAGGAACTTAGGATGTTAACTGCTAACTGTAGCCAATGGATGGCGAAATTTGTTTTTAAAAATCTATAAATAAACATACTAATTAACGCTTGATAAAAATTCCCAGGTGTAAAGAATCTATTGGAATTCCTATAATTGTGGACTTCGTGTGTCAATTCTCGTTTTCTGAAATGTCTTTGGAGGAACTACAATGTGTTCTTTTTGTGAATGCAGACAACTGGTCTATAGACTGCTTTACCTAGAACAGAAAAAAATGACATTTATAAAATTTTATGTAGAAAAAAAAAATAAATACAAAGATGTTTTTTCAGGGGGAGTAGGGTTTTTGGGGCATCATTCGCCATTTTGGATTTTTTAAGTCAATATTACCGCGTTTTCGGTGTTTACATTTTCCCCTCGATAACGTGTAAAAACATCGTGGGCGCGTTTTTATTAACGTTTTTTACACGTTTTTATTTCCCTTAAGGCCTAATCCACGGGTATTTTTGACGAGGTTATAACATCATAAAGATGCTAAAAAATATATTTTAAAATATTATGCAACACAAATATTTGAATTTCAAACAGAAACACAAATTGAAAACACTGGAACAAATTTTTAAAATATAGCAACACTTAACATACGTTTAAAAACACTTTTTTTAAATAGAACAAATTTAACGATGAACATTACTCAAAAACATATTTTAAAATTATGCAACACAGATATTTAAATTTGAAACAGAAACACAAGTTGAGAACACTGCAACGAATTTTAAAAACACTTTAAAATGGCACACTTTTAAGAAGGAACATAATAAAATACCAAGACACATTTTAAAATCGAATGACACGAATGTTTAAAAAAGAACGCACTAAAACCTAGATCAGTCCCCAGAACCGAATTCCATCTACTTTAAATAGTGATAAAACATCTAGGAAAAATACTGACGAAGAAGGGTTGCCAGTGGGGTTACCAGTTAGAAATATTTATCGCGCCAAATCGAAGGGGGGGGGGGGGGAACCCAAGATGGTGGATGGTGCCTCCAAACCCTACTCTCTTCGATAGAGTTCTTTTCTTTTAAATTACAATATGTTAAGATACTGAGTCATTCACAAGAAAACTATTGAAAATAGTACAGTAATTTTTATTAAATGTTTCTTACTCATAGTACTTCCCAAGTCATTTTTTTTAGCCCTTTATCGCATTTATTCATTGTCGTAAACACAGATGGGCAAAAGATGGATTTAGAAGTTATTTCTAAGGGTACTACAACCTATCAGGGATGGGTATGCTTCTTTCCACATTCATTTCTTTCAGTGTCTTCACAGAAAGAAGGTTGTTTGCAAGATGGATGTGTCTGGCTTTGTACCGACCGGCAAAGAGCCGGAGAGAAATATAATACATATAAGCCGGCTGAATTTCATATATTATATTATATATATTGTAATAAATTGTTTTTAAGACGTACAAAAAAAATCTTAATTATGCATAAAATTAAAAGGGGAATGCAATAACACTTGGAGCCCCCCTCTCTCTCTCTCTCTCTCTCTCTCTCTCTCTCTCTCTCTCTCTCTCTCTCTCTCTCTCTCTATATATATATATATATATATATATATATATATATATATATATATATATATATATGCTATATATATGTATACATATATATGTATACATATATATGTATGCATATATATATGCATATATATAT